>VWZN01011068.1:503698-600205 GCA_013396955.1 Regulus satrapa | reverse complement strand
AATGTGGTGAGAGCAAGGTGAGAGCTCTTCTTCCCCTCATTTTTTTTTTTTTCTCTCAATCTCCCTTTGCTATATTAATTCACTGGAGAGAACAAGCAGATAAGGCTGTTTCTTCTCCATGACAGTGTTTCTTAAATCATGCTGCAAGGTACTCTTCATCAGCATTTGCATCCAGGGGAAGCAAACATAGCAGTGCTTGGCTTTACTACAGAAAGAAATAGAAGTTTGAGTGTCATGAGCAGTTCACACCACCACCTCAGTATATACTAGTGCTATTAGAAGAACATAACACTCAGATTTAAGTGTCCCATTGCCCTAAAGAGGTTTTCCACTTGGGTGAAATACCTTCAGGAACAGGTAGGTAGAGGCTGGCTGTAGCAGGAGACAGAATTAGCACTTTGCTGCAGCCAGGCATGTGTTCCTTTCCTTTTCTAATGACCTCTTCTAGCTGTTGCTTTGTTACTCATCACAGTTCCCAGTTATGACTCAAACATCTTGTTGAAATACATCAAAGAATATTTTATCCCAGCCATGAGCACATATCTCACTTATGTGGTGTGTTTTAAACTATTCCACAACATCTCCTATGGAGGGCTTTGTTCCTTTGTCAGACAAATTGTTCATTTCCCTAGGTCTCAGGACAGTAAAAAACCCTCTTAAAAATGGACTTATCTGTTTCCAGCCCCAGTTCTGGCTGTCTTGGATGTATCAGTTTTCTATTTAAAGAAGGAATATGACATTTTCAAAAGGAATTCATTCTCAGCTAAATAACCTTGAAAACAGGATAGACTTACATCTTCCATCTTGTTCTCATAGTCTGTGGTGGAAAAAGGCTTTTGCAGTCTGTGCAGGTGTCTTGCTTAGTTTGGCTGTCCGGTGTTGCTTATGACATATCTGTTAGCCATGAAAAAGCAAAACAAGTATAATTTGGGTTTGCAATTATATATGAAAAGCTTTACAAATATTTAATAAACAAATTCATATGATTTCCAGAAGGAATTAGTACTACTGGATCTAGATAGGAAAGTCTGGAATATTTCTATGCAAATGCATGCTATTGTCTTTTGGTCAAAAGTACCAAGAAAGAGTGATGAAAGCACAGTCAAAACATACACAGGTCTGGGCTGTATTTCCAATGCAAGTTTCTAGTTTCCTGTGACTTTTTTCTTCTTCTTAAAGTAAAGCAAACAAAAATTCAAAGAAACAACAAATAGAATCCCCCCCCCCCACCACCATATTTTTCTAGTGAATTTTTGTTATTATTTAAAACCTGTCTTTGTGTTAGTTACATTCTGCATTGCAACCCAAGACACTTTGCAACCATTAATGATCTCTGCATTGATCTGACTTACACCTCAAATCTGACTCAAAAATACTGGGTATCTATTATCTCAAGAATAATTCCTCTTTCTCTATTTAAAAAGAATTCTACGGTGAATAATAGCCTACATGAACAATAGAGGAATTACGGGTATCTGTAGTGGAAAATACCATTACATTACAATGAAAAACTGAAAATAAATTGCCAATATTACTCAGCCTGAAGCATAGAAGAATATGGGAACACTTGCCTGAGTTACTGCAACTGATGAAAGTCTCAGAGAAATTATTTCTTTTACACTTTGCCATATTTTAGTAAAACTCAGTAATACACTAACTTAAAAGTGCACTCAATTGAAGATCAATAAAAAGAATTTTTATAAACCATGCATGGCTGTGGCTGTGGTTGGGTTATTGTGTGCATGAGGAGAGAGGGAGAAAGACTTAGGTCCTGCCACATTTTCTACAACACAAATAAATAAACAAAAACATTGTGAGCAGATTAAAAACCAAATATTTCATGAATGTGTACTATGTTCTGTTGCGTTTTCCCCTTTTGCTGGCATTGACTTTCTAAAAATCTTAGTGTATCAAATTACATGGTATTACAGCAGCCTTTCTTGCCTTGTAGGAGAGAAGTTCAGGATAACTGTGTATCTCCTCAGTAAACCCTAATGCTCATTATTAGTTTGTAATTTAAGTCATGTGGATTCACCATACCACAGATGAAAGGGGAACAAGAGGCTTCACTTTAATGCACATTACTAATGTATCTTATGACAGCTATAAATCATTTAACTGCTAATCTGGCATCTAGTCATATAGGAGGAAAAGCTTTCACAGCCAATTTTTTTTTTCTTCTTCTCCTTTTTTTTTTTTTTTCTTTNTCTCCTTTTTTTTTTTTTTTTTTTTTTTTTTTTCCAGACAGAAGATCAAAATAAACCTTTGGACCCTTAAGAAAAACTATTCTTAATTGAGCTATTCATTACTTAAGAATTTGGATTCAGATCTTCAAAGAAATCTATCATTTTGGGTTTTGCTTTAATATCCGTCTCTTAAAATTATTTTAACAATATTTTTTTAACCACTAAAGTGTTCCCTGATTGTGAAAACCCCTTAAGTATTGCCCAAAGGTACTCTGATCTGGAAAATATGTTTCAATCACTGTTAGGGAGCAGCTGCCCAAAGTTTCTCATTTTTTTCTTTATGCCAAAAGCAGAGAATACTTTAACCATTTCATCTGTCTTCAATTAAAAAACAAAAACAAAAACAAAAAACAAAAAACGCCCCCAAAAACTAAAAACTCCCCAACAACCAAACAAAAACCCAAACCAACCAAACAAACAAACAAAAAACCCCCACAAAAAAACCCCAAAAACTTGCAATAGCTTTAGATGTTTGATATGGATAAGAGAAGTGTGCTTTCAAGTAATGGAGAGCTAATAGGAAAAGCCAAAATAATGTGCAGAGCTCAATAATAAATTTCTTCTTACCCAGTATGATTTGGAAGTTCATTTCAGAGGGAGAGCTGAAGCTGATTTCTTTCATTCCCCAGCATACAAGAACATGCTTACATTGTTGGACTCTGCCTTGTAAAAGGGAAGTTTAAACTCATTCTGCTCAATGGTGAGAATTGAGAGCAGGCAGTGAGCTCTGAGGCAGCATGGGCACCTCTCTCAGTTTGGTACTGCTGACAAAAGAAAGGCAGTTGTAAGAGCATCAGTAATGCTCAGATCATGACAGTCAGTATCTTAGGACTTTTTATAGTATGGAATTGTTTAGGTTGAAAAGGATCTTTAAAATTATTGAGTCCAACTGTTAACACTGTTATCTTCACTGCTAAGCCAGGCTACAACTGCACTTTTTTTGAACACTTTCAGGAATGGTGGCTCAACCACTTCCAATAACCCTTCTTTTATAACTCTTTTAATGAATTTTTTTTTTCCTAATAGCAAATCTAAACCTACCCTGGAACAACTTGAAGCCATTTTCTCTCATCTGTCACCTGCTACTTGGGAGAAGACACTGACCCCAACCTCACCATAACATCTTTCCAGTTGGTCATAGAGAGTGATAAGGTCCCCTGTGACCCTCCTTATCTCCAGGAAAAGCAGTCCTAGGTGTCTCAGCTACCCCTCATATAACCTGTGCTGCAGACCCTTCACGAGCTCCATTGCTCCTTTCTGGACATGCTCCAGCACCTCAATGTCTTTATTGTAGTGAGGGGCCCAGAACTGAACAAAGGATTTGAGGTGCAACCTCACCAGAGATCAAGCAGGGCCTGCCTTTCCTAAACCCAGGCTGTCTGGGCCTGATCCCCTGGCTGTCCTGCATGTGCCATGGAAGGGCACTCAGGATGATCTGCTCCACAACTCTCCCTGGCCCCAAGGTGAACTGACAGGCCTGTAGATCCTCAGACCCTTCTTCTGGCCCTTCTTGTAGATGGGCATTGCATTTGCCATGCCTTTGTCAGCTGGGGCCTCCCCAGTTAACCAGAGTTGCTGGTAAATGATTGAAAGTGCTTCAGTGAACACTTTCACCAGCTACATCAGTACCCTTGAGGGGATCCCGTCCATCCCCATAGACTTGCAATTGTCTAAGTGGTGTAGCATGTACCTGACCATTTCCTCTTGGATTATGGGAGCTTCATTCTGCTCCCCATCCCTGTATTCCAGCTCAGACAGCTGGGACCACAGAGAATGATTGGTCTTGCTATTAAGGTTGAGGCAAAGAAGGCATTGAATACCTCAGCCTTTCTCTCATCCTTTGCCACTACCTCTCCCCTCACTTCCAATAACAAATGGAGATTCTCCTTGGCCCTCCTTTTCTTGCTGATTTATTTATAGCAGAGTTTTTTGCCAATTTTTAGAGCAGCAACCAGATTAAGCTCTAGTTGTGTTTTGGCCTTTCTAGTTTTTTCCCTATCTAACCTCACAACAACCTTGTAGTCTAGCCACATTACCTGCTCCTTCTTCAAGATGTAATACAAGATTCCCTGTCCTGCCAGACCAATCTTCTTCCTCACTGGCTCATTTTTTGGTACATGGGAACAGCCTGCTCCTGGACCTTTAGGATTTCCTTCTTGAAGAAGGTCCAGACTCCCTGCACTCCTTTGTCCTTCAGGATTGCCTCCCAAGGAGCTCTGTTAAAACAGTCACCTAAACAGGCCAAAGTCTGCCCTCTGGGAGTCCAAAATGGAAGTTTTGCTGACCAGAAAAGAAAACTGTATAACTTTGTGACCACTGGCCATCATATCATCCACCAGTCCTTCTCTGTTCACAAGAAACAGGTCCAGCAGGTGCCTCCCTTGGTATATTCCTTCACCTCCTGCATCAGGAAATTACCTTTCACACACTCCATAAACCACCTAGACTCTTCCTTCTCTTCTGAGTTGTATTCCCAGCAGACATCTGGTGAGCCAAAGTCTTCCAAGGAACAAGGGCTAGTGATTCTTAGACTTCTCCCAGCAGAAAATTTAAATATTAATTTCTAATAGAAATTTAATATCTCCTCTGCTTCTACATCATATTTGGGTGGTCTACAACAACCTCCCACTATGATATCTGTCTTGTTAGCCCTGATTTTTATATACAAAAAATTCAACACTGTTGTTGCCATCATTAAGCTCTAGACAACTGAACCACTCCCTAAAGTGAAGACCCACTCCACTGCCTCTCTTTTCCTGCCTATCCTTGCACTCCAGATATGTCAGTCATCTTACCATGTCTCTGTGATGGCAACTATGCCATGGATTTCCTGCTGCACAAAAAAACCCTCTTACCTTTCCTGGGGGTAGAGTATATTCTCTAAAATATCCCTAACTCTCTAATTAGGTCTGCTATTTTGCTTTTTCCCTCCTTCTGTTGTTTTTGCTGGCTTCACTCTGTGAATTTGTTATTCATTGGCTATGAATGTGCTGAGGACCTAAATGCTTTATGGAGTCAATAAACTGGCACATCAGTTCAGTGATTAAGCTAAAAATCTTGTGTTGAAGTCTAAGGACAAATAGTCATGCTAACCAACTCAGTAATTTCAAGCATGTCTCATAGAAACTGCTATTCAGGAAACATTTACAGCTACAGATGGCTGGCAGTCAGGAATAGTTTTCATATGAATTTCCTTATCCCAAGGGATTAATTTCATCTTGTCCTGTGCCAGCTGGGTGCAGCAAAGAACAGTTAGTTACCCATTGCTCTTTATCCTTCTAACCACTATGTGTGTGACTCTCCTGCTTTTATTAGCAAGGATGGAGAGTAAACAGTGTTCCTTTGAATCCCTTCTCCATGCCCATATTTTTATACTGGATAATGGATTGAGGTAGTGCCTGTTTGTTTGCTAATGTAGCTCTTTGCAGTAGCCCTCATGCTGCCAGTTTTGTGGTGCCTGTAGCCAAGCAGTTATGACTCCCTATAATGCAAGACAGCTCTAGCTTGCACTGGCCATAAATCCCACTGCTCTTGCAATTTGCAGAATTGGGCAATTCTGGAAAAGCTTACAGGACCAAATGGCTGTTCATCATCAGCAAAACAGCAAGGGCAGAGGAGATGAATAATGCCAATCTTCCCCCTCCACTATATATATGTGAATGCATTGAGTAGCAAGAGCCTACATTTTCTTCTTAGTTATCTCAAATTATCAGCCAAAGCGTCCATCAGGGAGTATGAGAGACATATTTGGCTTCAAGAACAGGCTGATGATTGTTTAAATCACAGCCTAAATGTACTTGCTTGAGAATTTTATCTTACTTCCTCCCATTGTCTTTGTCCAGTAATGAGTTGTCATGCTAGACAACTATCAACAAATACCTGCCTTATCTGGTGCAGGATATCCTCCTAATCAATCTTCACAGTCCATGTACATTTTTCTGCCCTCAGCTGATATTCTGTAGCCTGTGAACAGGTTGGAAACACAACAAAAATGCATTAGCTGTATTTCTGACGCTTAATATGATATAAAGTAACATATTTCTAAATGTAATATAAAAACTTTTTTTGATGTTTTTTCATTATTTTGTTTTGTTTTGTTTCATTTTGGTTTGGTTTGGTTTTGTTTTTTGGTTTGGGTTTTTTTTTTTTGTTTGTTTGTTTTTGGTTTTTTTTGTTTGCTTGTTTCAAAGTTACACTTGGTGCAGTGCTGGGTGCTGAGCTGGGTGTTGTTGATGATGATGACATTTCATGCAACCCCCACTGGGATTTATAGTGAAAGGAAGCAGAACAGTCCAGGAGTGCCCATCTCAGTTCTAACTCAGATATTTTCATAGAGAAAAAAATTACTTGAGAGGTCTTGTCAAGAACAAGCAATGTGCCTGAAATGTATGAAAGGAATTTTAGGTGTTCTTTCCCCCTTTTCCTTCCTGAATAGCACGTGTCATGAAAACTGAAATTGAGAAAACCTTGTAAAAAATAAACTATTACTGAATATTTTTCTGAACTTGTGCTTGAACAGTCTTTCTGCTGAATAGCAAAGGTTCCAGGTTTCCTTTAATTTCACACCTTTAAATATTGTAAAGATGTTTTTGTGAGCTCTCTACTTTTGCTATGATATGTTATGCAGTGTAGAATTCTTCATTGCACTTTTAATGTCCTTCTGTCTTGGACTACTGTGAAGTCCCCTGGCAGCTAAGGATAAGAAGGAAATTATGAGTTTCAGCTGTTAACAGCTGTCATTTTTTGTGCTTGTGGATGCTAATAGCATTCTACCACAGTGGTTGGATGAATCTGTCCTCCCAAAATTGGCAAAGATTTTCATTCACCTTGATTATTCATGTGGATCAACTATGTGCTATTTTCACTGACACAGCTGGGATATTTTCATCTCTAAGTAATTTTTACATCTTCAGTTTTGCCAATATGGTTTTCTTTGCTTATTCATAATCTTTGAAAGGGCTGTTCTCATTACTGATGGATAAGTGTGCTTTCCAGCTCAATATAAAATAGTTGGGTGGAGAGAACAGCTGTTGATCCTTCCATAATAATTTAGAAAGTCAGTGGGTTGTAGCTACAAAACAAATGAGACAGATTGTGCACCTTAACCACATTGAGTTTGAATTTACATGTAACCAGTTTTGTTTCCTTGCACAAAGAACATTACTACATGAGCAGTCCCATAGATCAATGGAGAAGTACTTACAGAACATGGTGCTGTCAACAGGAAGCTGGCAGAACCTCATTCTTTTCTCTGAAATTTCCACCTGCCTCTGCTGAGCTAGTTTTCCTCCCTTCAGGAAAGCTACTTTGAACTATTGGAGCTGTTTCTTCAGTTCAGCTGATAGCAGTAGCATTTTTTTGTAAGTGATATGTTTTATGGCAGAAATTACCATTTATTCTGTAGGCAGCTATGTTCGTCCATAGTTTAGAACCACACACAATCTCCTTCTCCTTCCCCCCTGCCAGTACTAAATACAGCAGAAAATTCCTGGTGCCCTAAGACCATGATTAGCAGGCCTGTGTGCTTTTGTGTCCAGATTCACTTTTTTTCTCTGTTAAAGGTGGCTGCATTTCTCCCTGAACCGAAAGGAAACACAAGTTTGCAGAGCTAATCACTGGTTTTCCCCAAATACCTACATTTACTGATCCATGGAAACAGAAAATAAGAGCAGGGGAAGCATTATTTAATCTTATTTTCTTGTTCCTGTATAGGAAGAAACACCTTGTGGGATCTTAGTGAGTTCTTGGGCAGAGCAGCCAACAGTGCAACAGTCCTCAGTGTTCATGACAAGTAACCTTCATTGTCACACAAAATTTTATGCCATTGGTAAACCTGTGTATAGCTCATTTTGTTTGCAATTAAATTTTCCTTTCTTACCTTTCTATGCATTTCTGTATTTCTAAAGAGTGTGACATAAAAAAAATGTAATAAAGCAAAAGAAAGAAATAGTTTTTGATAGAAACACAAGATTTGCATTGCTAATCTAAATTGATTGTTTTCTTTGAAATTATATTTTGGTAAGTCTCTTGTTTTTACAGAAATAGAATTACTAGAACAGGTATTCATGGCATTTAAGAACACTTCCTAAACTGGCAGCTACTGGAGCAGCAGGACTTTTCAGAATGGTGTGTATTTACAGGCCTGACTGCCTGAGTACAAGTGCCCTCCCTCGATGAAATGTCATGACCTTTCTGCATCAGTTTGTCATTGTTAACTTGCTGGTATACTAAAACTAGCCTTTAAGAACAAAAGGTGACAGTACCTTGTATTTCTAAAACATTTAGTCTTGCCTACAGAAGCTCAAATGGTCAAAAGAATACTTTGATTAGAAATATTAGGAAAAAAAATGCTTAATGCTTAATTGTTGCTCTGTAATTACAAACCATTGTCTATAAAGAAGTAGAAAAGATCAAGATTAAGACTTCCAGACATTTTATTTAACTGCCTTCAACTCTTGGTCACTGTTTTATCTGGAGCTACCTCTGTCAAAAATTTTCTTTTTGTCAGATCTTGCTGTCTAGCCTGAGATGATTTATGGTACTATTCAGCTTGATACCTGAATGGTTGTGATAATGATAATATGCTTTTGTCCATTATTTTCATTGCTATTGATTCAGTTAGTTTTTCTTCTGTGTTGGCATAAAGATGGTCTATTTCAATATGTAAAAAAACATGTACCCATAGGAATTAACTTCCTGCATTTTTCTTTTGATTAAAGTTTTGTAACATTTTCAGAAGAAATATCCTTTAATAAAAACAGAACTTCTAAACTAGTTGCACAGGGAAATACAATTCAGACTAGTTTAATATTTTATGAACTAGTGTATGGCCACTTTTTAAATGTAAGTTTCTGCATGTTTGATTCATAAATATGTTGCTTCACATTAGGCTACAGTGAATTACCATCCGCACATTTTACTTGTCTAGACTATAGCCTCTTAAATATAATTTATGTCCTGATAATGAAAGTATGGAAGAAAAAAGACATCTTTCTTTTTGTCTTTGTTGAACCTTTTCCTCTATGCATGTCTGTAGCTCTCTTCTTCTATTTTATTTTTCACCTTAGTAGACCCACCATTTGTCAGGACAGAGTTCTACAAAGGCAAATGAAGGATCCTCCCATGACATAGCCAGTACAGGCTGGGGGCTGACCTGCTGGAAAACAGCACTGTGGAGAAGACCTGGGGGTCCTGGTGGAAAGTAGCTTGAGTTAGCAGTGTCTTTGTGTCCAAGAAGGCCAGTGGTACCCTGGGGTATATTAGGAAGAGCATTGCTAGCAGGTTGAGGGAGGTGATCCTGCCCCTCTGCTCAGTCCTGGTGAAGCCATATCTGGAATGCTGTGTACAGTTCTGAGCTTCTCAGCTCAAAAAAGATGAGGAACTACTGGAAAAAAATCCAGTGGAGAACTACAAAGATGATTAGAAACACCTGTCTGATGAAAAAAAGATGGAATGAGCTGGGATTGCTTGACCTATAAAAGACAGAGGGCAACAAATACATCATTTATGCACTTATCTTAAGGGTGGACATGAAAAGGGTGGTGCCAGACTTTTTCCAGTGCACATGGGTATAAACTGGAACACAGAAAGTGCCTGAACATGTGAATATTCATATTATATGTGAATATGTGCCTGAATATGAGAAAAAACTTCTTTACTGTGAGGGTGAGGGAGCACTGGAGCAGGCTGCACAGACAAGTTGTAGAGTATACTTCTCTGGAAGAATAAAAAACCTACCTGGACATGATCCTGCTCCCATGCTTGAACAGTGACACTGAACTAGATGGCCCCCAGAAGTTCCCTCCAACCCCAAGATTTTTGCTGTTCTGTTACTCTGCAAATCTATTCAGTAGCTGAAATTGATCAAACATTAGCAGACTGTTGATTGTCACTAAAATAGCTCTAAAAGCTATTTAACCACAGTAGTCATCACAGCAGGGGATAAACTTTTTATCCCAGTGCACAATGTATGGACAGCAATGGTGGTATGGAGATGTCTCTGAATTGAGATATCTTTGTTTTCTTGGAAGTCAGGGTGTTGGAGATGAATACAAATTAAAACACTTGCTAATACATGCTATCAAGTGCAGAATAAGCAAAAGATGAAAAGAGAGGCAAACCCTTCCAGTAGCAGAAGGATATGAGGATATTATCTAGGCATGTTCTCATGATGACGTCATCTCTTACGTGGTTTGGGAATGACCAGGAGAAATCCTCTGCTCAGGAGCACTGGCATGGAGCTGTGACTTCCCCAGGATGACAGAAGTTGCTTTGCTCTGTAGGGATGTCAGGGAATCTTGTGCACAGCATTAAGTGCTTACTGGAAGAAATGGTACTAGGAAGTGCTAAAACACATCAGAACTTGAAGGAAGAATACAAAAGATGCCAAAACAAAACAGGAACAAAGAAATTACCTGCTTTGCAAAATTTTGTGTCTTGTTAGTGTGAGCAAAGTATCTTCTTGTTTTCCCTTCCCCCATCCCACAGAAAATGTGCTGCTGGTAATTTTGCATGGCTACAAGCACACAGACTTAAAATAGAAATGGTAGCTGGAATACATATAGGAGAAAAAAAACATACAGAGAAATTACCCTACTAGAGAAAAAGAGTAGTATACACAAATACAGTCAATTAATCTAAAAAAGATCAAGTGCATTGCAATGTGATTTAATTTGCCATCCATAATTAAAGCAAATAATTTCTACTTCCACTATATTTATAATAAATATTTCTTTTTCTGTAGATTTTCATTGCACTGGAAGTAAATTAATCTCAAACTATACTTCTTTAAGCTTCCTCATATCTACACTTTAAGCATAAGGGTATTTCATAAAATTTGATATAGGTCTTATCACAGATATAGGATTGAGACATTATAAAGATCATTAAAACCAATGGGGTACCCTCAATGAAAAATGCACTGATAAAGTCTGTGCTTTTTTGTATGCCTTCCTTTGGGGCACTAGTATATTGATAATCTTACAACTGCATCTCATGATTTTTTTACAATATAAATGTCACTGAAATTCAGGCAATTAGTATAAACGCTTTACAGAGCCCGAGATGCAAAGCTGAAGCAACACAAAATCCGTAAGTGCTGCTAAGCATTTTTTTGCTGCCTTTCTGAGTAAAGTTGGTTTTAACTTTCAACAGGCTGTGAAAACATTCCAATTTTTTTTTTTTTTTAATTGTAAATCCCTCAGGAGTACAGCACTGAAACATGCCATCTGAATCTTTGCATTCAATTCCCTCACAATCACATGTACATTAAAAACAGAAGGCATATGAATAGCCACCAAACAATCTTCTGGGTATTTCCTAGGAAATATCTGATCTCCAGCATAAAAGTCTTCAAAATGGTGCATTGTGAATCAACTCTGCAGTATAGATACAAATAAATTCATGTTAATCTTCTTAGAACTCAAGACTGTTTAATTAACTTTGCTTATGTCAGAGGGAAACTGTAGGGGAAATAGTACTTTCATTGGCTATTTTTATTTTAAGATTGCAATAATAATAGTAAGCATTGTAGAAAGTAATGGGTTCCTGTATTATTGAGCAGTGGGAAGCTGTGTCTTTAGTTTTTCTGGTTTATAGCAGTATCATGTAAAAAAATATTGAGCCAAAAATATATAAGGCCAAGGATTTTGCAGCCTGATACCTAGCCTTGTCCTCGTGGAATATTGACCCAGTAAATAGATAAAGTTTATGAACAGCAACTGAATCTGGGCCAGGACAGGACAGGACAGTCCACTAGCCCAGAGATTAGAGTTTTTCTCTGACGGGTAGGAGATTTTAGCTTAGTTTGCTGCTATTTTAGCAAAAGTAGGAGGAAATTTGCTCATCTACTTATGAATGAACGTTTGGGCAGCCAAATTGTTGATATAAAAACCGGCATGCTTCTTTCTTTGGAGCTGTAGTAAAAAAGGAGGAGGTGATTCTCTCAGTCATGGGAAGGTCCATGCCTTCAAATCCCCAGCAGGAGAAGATGACTCTTCTGCACAGAGATTTGTATTCAAAATCTGTAAAAAAACAAGGGGCTTCAGATCCCCATCTCCTACAATGAACATCAATGTCATGTGTGCTACCCTTAGTGGATGCCATGCTAATACTCCAGATCGATGGTAACGTTTTCCAAGTGTTAATGCCAGTTCCAAAAAAAACCCACAAACAAACAAACAAACAAAAACCCAAACAAAAAAACTCTACTTCCAGCTAATCATATTTTTGCTTTACTCATTCATCTTGCATTCCTCTTCAGCTTTATTTACATCGCTTTCTGTATGAAAGAGTGAATGGTTAAATGAAGGGGAACTTTTTTAGATGAGTTTTGCCTCTAACAGAATTACACTGAACAGTAGCCATTGACACCTTGTTGACAGGCACTCTGTAACAGAGTGAATGTGAGGAGATGGGGCTGGCACTGTGGAGCTGAGCCTGGTGCCTGCATGAAAAACAAGAACTATCAGTAACAATAACCATACCGTGAAAAGGAATTTTTGCCTCTCTACTCACTCTTGCAGCAGTGATATTTTGTAGAGAATATGTAAAAAACCCTGGAATATGTCCTGTTGTACAAAACCAAAAATATTCAATACGAAGAACTTGTGTCTGCATGCAGTTCCATGTAAATTGAAATCTCTACTGCTTCCCATTGTCTTGATATGGTGGGAATCATGTAAGTGGGACTTTCATGTGACTTTGTGTATGAGTGCATGTTTCCATGCAAGGTCTTATTCTGCATCATTAAATTAATTTGCATAGGAGAAAAGAATGCTGTTGTTCAAGCTAAATAAGAAAAATTGCTTTTTAATTTGTACAGAACTATAAATAAACTAAATAAAATCACAACTCTTCTGTGGTATCTTTTTGATGCAGGATTCATGTATTTTTAATGAATGTGACTAAAGCAACAGCAAGCATGCTGTTACAGATCTTATGAGTCATGATTTAAACAGTTACAATTTCTGACTTATTTTGGAACTTGACATCCAAACACTGGATTTAGCAATCCAAATTCTGTTGCCCAGTCTTTTAAGATCTTACAATCTGGAGCAAGGAAAAAAAAATGTGTTTTATGTTGCTTTTAAGTTTATTTCCTTTACAGATTATTTGCTTTACAGACTAAATTTTGTAAATTGCAGTTATTTCATCATTTCTAGATGTCAATTTCTAAATGCTGGTATGGATAAAATAATTATACCAGAACCTGATTGCAATTAAAAAGATGTAGGGTAATACCTCTAGATGATAAATGAATATTTTGGGTTCTGCTTTTAGTTCTCAGTAAAGAAAAGGTCCTGCATGTTGTCTGTTGCTCTGAAAGGCAATCCCAGTATTTTATATATGTCAGATTATGCTGCATGGAATGCTGGGGATTAGAGACACAGAAGAGCTTTTTTACAGATTTTGTTTTGCAATTTTGTAAACCATTTGATCTCCTCTCCTATTGTTTCTGCTAACCTTTAATACTATTAGAATATGTATTTGCATATCCTGTTCTTGGAAAAATTGCCTGCAACAGGTAAGCAAAGCATTTATCCTTTGTGGGTGGAATAATGATTTAACATGTATTAGAGGGGCATTAGTAAATGTAACAATATTCTGTACAAGTAAAGACTTGAATTGAGCCTTGCAAAACTGGATTATTTTCTATGCAAGTGTTATATTTACACTTTCAGTCAGCATAATTAATTTTCTTCTGTAGTGACATCTTTATCCCTTATTTATGCTGTAGTTTACATTTGTTTTGGAAACAAAAGGAGGAGTGAGACAGACTACATTTGTTTGCCCATGTTCTTAACAATGTGGGGGACCTCGGTGATGTCAGAGTAATGTATCATTGTGGAATAAATACTAAACTAGTTGAACAATGAGGTGAAAATCAAAGTTTACAATTAAAAAAGCCTTGACACTTTTTGTCTTGATTTCTAAAATGAAGACATTAAAAAAAAAATTACCTTTACCTTCCACCGTTGTGATGTCAGGTCTTGATGGCTTAATTTGCAAAGATATCAAAGACCAGAATTCCTTGCCACAAGACTCTGTTTAGTGAATTGCATGGCAGATTTCTGGCATGGGATCCAGGCTGAACCCATTTGTGAAAAGCAGGAACGTGTGATTCTGCAGCCTGAGCTGTAACCATGCTTCACAGTGTCTGGGCAGAAGACTGTGTGAAGAGTCTGTCCATCTGGAGGGGGGGGAAATAACCCTGTGTCCAGAAACTTTGCCCTCTGTAAGTTGTAGGGTGAGCGGTGTCCTCACAGTATCCACTTCCACTCTTAGAAAAGGGTGATGGAGCTTTTCTAAGAAGCAGCCAGCACCAGCCCACTGTCCAGCTGTGGAGCAGACTTTGTGTAACCAGATTTCCAGTGACCCNAAGGGACCGGAAATTTTTCCATCAAAGCCTCTTTTTTTTTTTTTTTTTTTTTTTTTTTTTTTAAAGTTGTTTGGTTGGTTTTGTTTTGTTTTGTTTTGTTTTTAATGAGACATTCAAAAATCTCCAGAGAGAACTACTGCTGCCATTCAGGAAGCTTGAAAATAAAAATTTGGAACAGGCTAAAAAAATTCTGGCTTGGCACTGAGAAAATATGCATATAAAAGAAATGTGTGCTAGAAGATATATTTGCTTTTAAAAAGTTTTACGTAGGTAAACCATAAACTTAATATAAAGCAAAGGAATATTAGAATAACAGCTGAGGATAATTCAATTAAAACTGTATAAAAAAACCCCTAATTCTTGACAGTCTTGTTATTTGACAGTATTGTCTTCCCTGGAGTTTTGTCGTCCAAGAAAACTCCTCAAAAATGGAGAAAAATAGTAAGAAGAAGTAACAGCAGCCAACAATGTCCTCAGCGAAAATCTTTCCTTCATTGTCAGGTTGATTTTGAGAAAATTATTCTTCATTTATGATTATACTATTTGCCTTCTGTTGTTTGCATCCATTATTCCTCATGGGTGAGACAGACAAGTAGCTGATGTTTTTGCCTTTGACATTAAGCTATTACTAATGAGTCTGTCCATCTGGAGTAATATCCATGGGCATTTTATAATATGAAATTGCAAATGCTGAATATTATCCCTCCATATAGTTTGTGTGGAGTATCCTCACTCTTCAGGGTAGACTCTACCTAGAGTTTAACCACAAATTTTGATGGAGAAATGAGCACTCTGAGGCCAGGATGAAATACAGGTTGCACAGAATTGTCAAATGCCTTTCCTAATTTTCATTCATAAACTTCTACAAAAGCAGTACCAGAAATTTAAAGGTTTCATGAAAGAGCTTGACCTCTGCCCCTTGCCCTGAAACTTCTGCTGGCAGTGGAATAAGTGCAACAGAAACTAATATCAAAATCTTAATCCAGAAGTCTGCACAGGTGACAGGGAAATTTGAGTTATTTTGAGAGGAAGAATGATGAAATCTTTTGTAATTTGTAAAAATAAGTAGAATTTTAGTCTGATAAAGGGAAATTAGATCTTATTTTTTTAAAAATCCATGTTGGGAATGGGTATTTGAAAAAAAAATGCCTACTCAGGACAAAGACTTATATTTCCAAGGAAAAACACTCTGGCTTTGAAAGGATCCATAAAATAGGGCATATATACCGAGATAAGCTTTATTTCAAATAAAGCTGAGGACTATTGACCAAAGCAAAGTGTTAATATGAGGGTTCTAGAATTGCTTTGAGAATGCTCAAAGATGTTGCTAGAAAAGACTCAGGATATGCTCTATTATTACTGTCTCCTCTACATCAAAGAGAAAAACACAAAGCAAGAGTATATTGGGTCTAAACAAGTCAGTGCAGGACTAGGTGACCTCATAGCATAGCAGATGTTAAGAAGTCATACTTGTTTGCAGAGAAAACAGTGCATAGGTCAACATACAGTCCCAATTGAGAATGGGCAATAAAAACAGCAGTACTAGGAGTTATATTTGTTTAGCAAAGAACAAAATGTGTCTCTCAAAATACTTAGGACCTGCTTTCACAAAAGCTTTACTTTCTCAGGAATTGCATCATTTAAGTCCTTTGAAGATAAGCCTCTGACTTATCCATTAAAAACAAAAAAGAGAAATGTACTGCCGTATTTTTTTAATGTTTGTGATAATTCCCCATTCTCGCTTTTTCGAGATGTAGCACATTCTGAAAGCAAAACCTCTATGATAAAATTATTCTGACAGAATTGAAACAGATAAAGTGAATTTGGTATACTCAGAGCATGAAAAGGGAACTCAGGAAGTTTCAAGGAAAGAACATGTGACCACACCAGCATGATTTGCTTTGTTGATGTTATTACATCCCAATTTTAAATTAATTTTTAAAATGTGGGATTAGAACTTATCTATAAGAATGCAATATCCATTTGCAGTTTCTACCAACAAAACTTCCAGTGCTTGTCTAGATGATACAGTTAGAATCCAGAGAACCCAAGATATTTGTAAGCTCTCTTCAAAGTTAATATAAATAAAAAAAATATGTATTGCGATGATACAAAGCATAAAATAAATAGATAAACTGTGGTTAGTGCTAAGAACTTTGAACTATTATTTATAGCAAATACATTTGTTGGTTTACCTGGTCTGTCCATATCCAGAAAAAATATTTGAAGAAATCCTGCTTAGTTTCTGCTTCTAAAGCTTGAAGGAAAGAAAGAACAATTTTTTGCTTCTAATTTTATTAGTAGTTGAACATATGAGAAATATAACTCTAGGTGACAGAATGTATTTAGGTGTTCCAGAAAGACAATATAATCAAACTAAGGAGCTGAAATAACATGAGAAAAGAGTCAGGTGAATAGACTGTGTTTAAACTAGGATAAATATTTCATCCATGAGGCTGTCACAGGGAATAGGAAAAACAAAACAAAACAAAACAAAAAAAATCAAAAAAAAAAAAAAAAAAAAAGAGAGAGAGAAAAGAGAGAGAGATGTTAGTTTCAATAGCTGTGTGTTCTGATCTGCAAATGCTTTCTGACTGAAGTAATGGCAAGTGCTTGCTTATAGGGAATGCAATTAAGCCCTGATTTGCTCCAGGGCAACTGCCTGACTGTATGGGAAGGATCCATCCTTTGCTGATGGATTTTAAATAATTGAAGGACACTAATAAATATTCCTTAGGAGAACAAGCAGCATTGCTGGTCAGAGCCTAACAAAATTTGGTGAGCACTCTGGTTGTGTATAATAAGGGCTTCTACCTCCCAATGCACTTGATCCAAGTGGAACCAGAAGTTTCCTTTGTCAAAGATGCTCATGGCTTGAATGAGTGAGTGCTTCCCTGGATAAAAAACTGGCTTGATGGTCCAGGCCAGAGAGTCAATGGAGTTCCTCCAGCTGGCAGCAATGTTCCCCGGGGCTCAGTACTGAGACCACTTCTGTTTAATGTATTTATCTGGGCAATAGTAAGTGTGTAACAGGAAGACACCCAAGAAGTATTGTCCTTATTGCAAAGGATAAAAGTAACACTTCACCCAGCTGCTTAACCAACCCCAGTATTTCTTGCTAGACTGCTTGGTTACATTTAGCAACTCCTAAGTGATTATGAATAGAACAGTTAAAAAATAAAGTAAAAATAAGATTGCTTAATAATTGTACTATTATTGCACAAATTTAATAGAAAGAGAAATAAATTCCTAAACAGCTCAAAAATTGAAGTGTAATTAAGAGATATGGTACTGAAGTAAGCCCCCTTTGTCCCTCCCCAAATAATCCCTGCTAGCTATATGACGGGAGGGTAAGGAGAGTTCTTCACGACCGAGGATAAAAGACCAAAGGGCTGTTTCTCCTCCGGGATTCGTAGGGTGTTTATAAAGGCTGGAATCCGGGAGGAAAAGAGAGGGAAGGTTTTCCCAGGTATTTCAAACCTCGGGAGAGGGGCGGGGAGACATATAACACCAACCAATGGGATAACAATCCAGGGATAGGGAGGGAAAGGAAAAACATGTCAGACATGGGGGGAGGGATTACAGAGAAACCAGGGATCATTAGATATGCACTGCTATATGGTACCTTTCCATAGGTCAGAGTAAACATCCTTGATGCACGAAAACCTTTAGGAGGGTGGAAATGCATCATTACATAACTTCTGCCCTGTAGGGATAGCACAAGGGAGAAAAATTGAGATGTAGCTTCAAAAGCCAGGGAGGAAAATTTAAAACCTTCTGGTGTTAATTGTGATGTTGGTCATAATACAATGTTCTGGGCATGCCACTTAAAGTTGTTTTTCAGCTGACTCATTGGAGATAGCTTATTCATTCATCAGAGGATAATTCAGCATGAAAATAGAGAGCAGACTTAGGCTGAAGCTATGGCAAGCTCTGAGGGAACCTTCAGTGGTTTCCTTCTCCAGGGCAGATGCTGCAATGTTGGTGGTGCTGAAGGCTCTGTAAAGTGCTTTTGGTCATGAAAAGGAAAACATCTGAATTTCTAACTGATGGGGAAATGAGAATTGTTGGACTTCAGTAATATAGACCCAAAGGGCTCCTACTTCTTCTTTCACGTGCAAATGAGCAGAGTTGGTGGGTGGAGCTCATTGTACTTGACCTGGAAAGGAAAGAAATGAAAGCACAGGGTTTCTGCAGACTGAGTGAAAAGCTGTGAACTCCACTATGATTTTATGAATCAAAATGTAAATTTCTTGGCCCCTTATTTTACTGAAGTTGTAAAATCATGTACTTTCTATTACATGCAAATTGCAACTGATTCAAAATTTATTTTACTATTTGATTTTGTAAAGGAATGTAGATAAAAATTAGGCAAATTTACTGGATATTCCCGTTGGATAGAAATTAATATATTTATTTGCAGCTGAAATTTTTTTAGGGAACAAAGAGAATTTCAAAACTAAGTTTTCCTTTGCATGTGCATTTTGTTATTTGTGTAACTAAAAGCTTAATTATGTTGCTAACAATTCATTTGCTGGAACACAGACAGGATGAGTTGTACTCATACTGAACATGCATGATTTGGAAGTCTTTTGCTGGAATGCAAAACTTCAAAATTTTATAAGTCTTGTACCAATATTAGAAAAATTGCCTTGAAATGCTGTTCTCCACTCCCTCAACTCTCTTCCTCAAATCAGAAGCAGATTTTCAGTTTTTTATGTCTATAAAGTAAATGTCATATAGTTTTCCCACATTTGCAATCTGATGCCATTTAAGACTGGAATCCCTTAAAAGAATTCTGCCTCTGCTAAATCAATTTTTTTATAATTGACTCAATGACTGTGATTTGCTCCATGTTCACCATCTTCCACATTACCAAGGTAATAAACCCAGAAAAATTAATGAAATATGATATTTTCACATTTTGATAGAAAGCTATATAGGCCAGAATCCTAAATTGCTCTAATTTTTGTCATTCAGGAAACCATTCTTCCCTGCATTCCATCACATTTAACTGAAGAATATAAAACACTGACCAGGCTTTCTTACAACAAGGAATTTAATACAGTAAAAAGCAAGAAGCATTTAAATTGCACTGTGGATTTGAGAGAAACATTTATAATTTAGCATACTACATCAACTTTTAAGGCTTGGGTAACCTTATTTTAGCATTTATTTTTATTGAGATTCTTAACTATTTTGTCTCTTATTGGCTCTGAAAATGGAAGACCAGTGTTAACAGACCATTTAAAATACTGTGACAGAGGCATAGAAACTTCAATGATGCATAAGGACAGGGAGTAGAAAGATATTTTTCATAATTTGCTATTGTAAATCACATTGGTCCAAATTCCTAAAACAAAATATACAAATGCTTGACAGTGCCCAAAAGCTACCTTAATTAAAAGAAAGCTATTCCTAGGGTAGGCTGCAATACAGTTATATTTTTTTGCTGCAAAATCTTGAACTGCTCTCTTAGTAACTTTTTTGCTGCAGTGCCACTAAACCATAAAAAAGAAAGATAGTTTTATATAGAAAGGTTCTTGGTCAACTTCTCAGACAATAAAAAGGGAGGTCATAGGTGATACTTCTATTAGTATTGCCCTGTTTATGTAATGAATCAATTTTTTTTTTCTAAAATTTCACATAAACTCACTGATTAAAAACATCAAACCCACACAATTCAGCTTGCATTCAAGTGATTGTAATAAAATCCAGTCTTTTGCTTTCTCTAGGATAGTTCAGCTCTAACCTGAACTGAGCAAAACATTTAAATGCTTCTCTCTCACGAGGTCTATTTATTTCAGAGAACTCAAAAGAATACATTTGCTCACTTCTTTTGATCTTCATTGTGCAGATGGAAACAAACCTAGATATGTATTTAGGAACATGTGCAAGATGTTCTGCTGGAGAAGGTTCTTGGAGTGTGGCTTGGAGTCTTCAAGAGCCCTTTGTCCTTGTTCTCAGGGAAACAGCTGTAATGCCTGGCACAGCACTCTGGCTGTACTCAAATTCACCAGTCTGTTTGTTTACTTCAGCAGAGGAGCAAGAGAAAATACTGAATACTGATTGCTAAAGCAATGATATCCTTCATTTCCAGAATAAGGGGTCAATGTGGGTATATATGAGGTAGTTTCTTAAATGTTACAATAGCAAAAATGCCTTCTCTGTGGTGAAAGTTTCAACACTCTTCTCTAAAAAAACCAAATATATCAGAAACTAAAATGACAGCTTTTTTGACAGTTTTACAAGGAAATGGCTCTCTTTTTCTTTAGTAAAAATTGATACATGCCTGTAGTTCTTTTGCCTGTAAATAAATGTTTCATAAGCTACAATAAAAAAAACCAAAAAAAAATCATGGTTAGATTTAGGCAGTTTTTCAATATAATTTTCTGGCCTGCATAAAAAATAGGTATTTTCAAACAATATCTGGATGGCATCCAGAGGAAATATACTGTTAACTGTGATCTTGAGACATCACCCCATGAATTATTACTTATTTTATCAGAAGCTGTTCCCTCATCCTTGGATATAATATAAATAAAAAACTTTAATGAGGGCAATGGAACAATCAGAGATTGCTGTTTCTGAAGATGACAATATTCTCTTGTAACACCTCCATGACCTTCCTCCCTTGCTATGTTCTCCTGGTACAAGAGTAATGCTCACACTGGTCAAGTGCCACACTCAGCTTCTTAAAAGTAAGAAGAAGCCTCTTCCTGGAAGCAAAATAAAAATGCCAAGTAACATGAGACTGGAGAGAAAGATTTTATTTTTTTTTTTTTTTTTTTAAAGAAGAGATATTTCTGACACTTTTGACACTGTGTGCCTGCTCTTTTAAGTAGCATTAGCATTTGCCAAAACCCTCAGCTTGTATGTAGGAGGCAATGGAGCAGAAAAACAAGGTAACCTAAAACTCTGTGGAAGTAATGGCCTAAATTGATAATGCTGGAGTAATCTCTGTTTTTTATTGGGGGCTGATGAAACTTCTGTAACATGATAGAAGACGCTGCATAGAATCACAGTCACAAATTTGGCGTAACAGGGGGAACTTGACACCTCAGAACAAAACTGCTGCAGAGACCTACTTCTCATTATGCTGAGTCTAAGGGCAGAGCTTTGGGAGGAAGTGGAAAGGAGTCTTAGGGAGAGAGACAGAGAGAGAGTGAAATAGATGGGTGGAGTTAATACCTTCTAGCCCTGAGAGAATATCAGCAGAAGTCAAAGGAGCCTCACTCCTCTTGCAAGGTGGCAGAAGGAGGAGACCTACTAGATAGAGAGGAATGTAGATAGGTCCCTACTAAGGGAGGTAAAATAATCCCCTCCCAACACTCATTGCCTTCCCAGGTGCCCTTACAGAACAGATGCAAGGCCCTGGGTCCAGAGGTTCAGGCAGATGACACTAGAGGGGAAAAAAAAAAAAAAATTCTGTCTGTAGGCTCTCCCAGTTGTAGGTGTAGAATAAGGCATTACAAGTGGCCTCACCCCTGATAAATCACATCTTTGATTTATTGGTACTAATTAATTGGTACTAATTACCAAAGAAGAACAGTCTTGCCCTTAATAGGTTGAAGCTGTGACTAATGAAGGTAAGTGAGATAAAAGAGGTGGGTTGGCCAGTCAGAAAAAGCTGGAGGAAGAGGATCTGGAGGAGAGAGAGGACCCTTGGGAAGAAGGAATGACCTCCTCAAAAGATACAAAGAAGAGTAGAATAAGGAAGAGAGTAGCTGTTGTAAGTTATCTGCTTTGAGGTTAGTCTGGGTCTGGTGGAGTTATAAGCGGCTGCTTGGAGCTGGATGTGCCACTGATGTTTCCATTGTCAGTGCCCTGTGTGGTATGGCTCCTGTACTGCTCCTAGGCAGCTTCCTGAGCTTGGCTCCTGGAGTAGCACCAAGAATCCAAAACCAGTCTCAGCTTGGTTGGTATGTGTACTGATTGACTCTCACTTTGGGGAGGATGAGAGGAAATTATTATTTTGAAATCTTGTGTTGGTTCTTTTCTACCCCTAATGAGAGAGCTGGGACACCCAATTGCACTTACTCTGTCAGATGGACCATAGCTTTGGGTGTTAAGAAGAAAAGGGCAGTTACAGGAGCTGATTCTCCTCTGAGGGGAACTGAGCACTCTGTATGTTGACTGGACCCTTTCTGCAGGGAAGTCTGCAGCCTCTCAGGGGCCCAGGTATGGGATATGACCAAGATACTCCCTGAACTAATTCAACCATGTGATTATTACCTAGGATGCTGGTTAGGCTAATACCTTAAAATAAAGGGGTGCAGGAAGGATGGAAACAATTAAAGAAGGAAGTCTTAGAGGTGGAGGAGCAGTTGTCCCTATGGGGCAAAAGATGTGATAAAGAAATGTTGATTTCAAACATAATGGAAACCAACTTGTCCCTCATCTTTGCTGTAGGCAGTTAGAATTGCCACAGATATGGTACCTTCTCATTAGACTGAAGTCCAGAGAAGTGGAAGGGCAGAGGAGGATTTTTAAATTTTTTTTTTTGGTTAGGATATCACATAATCAAGGTCTGGAATATAGATGGGAATTTCCAATCTAGGAGCAGTGAAAAACACGATGGATCCTGTACAGGCCTAATTGGCCCCCTTCCTGGTTTTGATACCATGCTGCAAGGTTTTTGGGAGCCATTCTACACAGAAATAACAGCAATAAAACCAGAATCCCAAAGTCATAAACTACAAGTCCTCTATATAAGAACAAGTACAAGACACCTTAGATGGCCCTCTAGGTGTTGACAGTCAAGCAGGGGGATTTTACTCTTTTTTAAATTGAGAAACATGCAAACCAGATGATAAATACAATTTATATTATTATATTTGTAATATATTTCAGTAATCTTTATGTTCTGAAGTGTCCCTCACGGTACCTCAAATGGCTCAGGGAAAAAGATTCAGAGGTAAACAAATTAACTAAGGAAGTAAATAATTTGGTTCTAGCAGAGATTTCTGGAGAACTAGCTATTCCTTGTAAAACAGTGATCCTGAGTGGCACAATTTCTTGTTACACAGCTGCTTTCAGCAAACAGAAGTTAATTCCCCTTGCAGCACTCAGAATGCTGGACTTTTCCCTGGCCAGGCCACTATTGCAGCTTCCAGTTTTTGGAAATCTTTGGAATAGACTCAAGTTTCTGAAATTCTCTGAAATACCGTCCCTTTCATAGTGGGAAATGGTCTGAGCACAATCTTACGAACTGTCTGCCTTTGGGAAACACTCTTGCTACAATGCAAATAAAACTGATGCATTAAGGTATAAGGTCTAATTTGGTGGGGGGTTTTTTTGAGGGAATCTGTTTTTGTGTAGCTCATCCTATATCCTTTTGCATGGAATGAATGGCATATCTGACCTTTGTACTTACAACTCCAAACCAAAACTCCATTTGCGTTTAGTTTTCAATTTCAGAAGAAATTTTGGGAGGCTCTGGTCTGCAAAAATCAGAACCTGGATCACTGAGCCATAACACTGAAGTGGCATCAACTGTGGTCAGGAATATCAAAATACCTTCCTTTTGCCCAGTGCCCACAACTATAGCCCCTTAGGAAAAAGAAGGATGATGAAGAGGACTTGGGAATTTTGGTGGATGAGAGACTGGACATGATCCAGCAATGACCCGTCACATCCCAGAAAGCCCAAATAAATGTGTCCTGGCTGCATCCAGAGCAGGTGGCCAGCAGCATGAGGGAGGGAATCCTGCCCCTCTGCTCTGGTGAGAGCCCACCTGCAGGGCTGCATCTGCTCTGGGGTTCTTAACAGAAGAAAGACCTGTTAGAGTGAGTCCAGAGGATGGGCACCAGGATCTTTAGAGGGATGGACACCTCTGCTTTGAGGAAAGGATTGTTCAGCTTGAAGAGCAGACTTCAGGGTGACCTAACTGAGGCCCTTCAGTACCTGAAGGGAGCCCACAAGAAAGATGAAGAGAGATGTTTTACAACTGCCTGTAGTCACAGGACAAAGGGGAAAAGCCTTAAAATGAGAGTAAGTTTAGATTAGATACTAGGAAGAACCTCTTTTCCATGGGGGTGATGAGGCACCAGAGCAGGTAGCCCAGAGAAATTATGGGTTCCCTAACTCTGGGAGTGTGCAAGGTCAGGCTGGATGGGGCTTTGAGTAACCTGGCCTAATTGGATGGTGTCCCTGTCCACGGCTGGGGGCTGGAACTAAGCCAGCTTTAATGACTTCTCCAAGCAGTCATTCTATGATTTTAGGATGAGGTAACTAACAGAAATGGCTTCAACTGAAGTTACAAATAGAAACTAAAGGGTTATGTGCAAAATATCTGGGTTGTTTGTTTGTTTGTTTGTTTGTTTTTGTTGTTCAACGAAAGTGTGAATGGGCCTCAAAATAGAGGCAAAACCAAATAATTTCTACTTAAAGCTGCTATATATTGCAGGAGATGTTTCATATAGAAAAGATTGTGACCTACCTAATAATACTCTATTACAAGTAGATGTATGTCCTTTGAAGTCACTGGTGAATTCACTTGCCTTGTGACTTCCAGAAATTCACTTTTACAGCTAAATCAAATGTTTGGTCAATGTGTCTAGACTGTAAACATACTGTGTTGACAAAGATAACAAATTTGCATCAAACCAGCTCAGTAATAAGCTGTGTATAAAACATGATAGTCTAAAGCACAAATTTTTAGTGTCTGGCCAATGTTTCCAGCTTTCAACAGCTGCTCTTAAGTGTTTTAAAATTTTGATGTATACTGTAGTACATGGGGTAAAACATTATAATCACATTTTTCTCAGTTTTCTCATGGGTTGTTTTCAGCTGCTTCTATAAATGATCAGTGTTTTTTCAAGTCTTGTTCCTCCATTCTATACCTGTGTTTAGTGATGCATTCATGTCTTGGAAGAGAAGTGTGCTATAACCACAATTGTGCACCACCTGGGAACTGTACAGCCTGGGTAAACCAGCACCAGATTTCTTCTGCTTGCAGCTGCACAACCTAGTGAAATTTAGGCTCCTTTCTCGATGCCCAGATCCTTCCAGTGTTTGCCAGAGACTGGACATCCTCAAAAAGGACCAAAGAAGGTTAAGCAAGAAAAGGCAATCTACCTGCAGACTTTGGGCATGTCTGACCTTTTTCAGATCAAGCCCTCAAGACACCTGTGTGGTCTCACTATGTGTTAAAAATTACCAATGGAGCAGCCTAATAAAATACAGGTATGCCAAATACTTTTCATAGCAGGTAATATTATGAAAAAGCTTGGACTTCTGAAGATCTATAAATATGTATCAGGTCCCTAAACAAAGTCATAAGAAACCAAAATTCAATGGCTTCTTTTGAAGACAGCTGTAAAGCAGAAGGCCATATTCAGAGGATGTAAACATCAGGGGAACCAGCTTAAGGTCAAGGTTGTCATGGGACCTCACAGACATGTGGACACTGTCTGGGGGAAAAGCAGGGATCCTGGACTGCCCCACAAAGCCTGGCTGAGGGGCTCCCTGAGGGCTGAAGTTAGGATAGGGAGCAGCACAGGGATTATCACTGCAGCCTCAACTGCACTCTATGCTGTTTCTTGCCTGTTACTCTTTTGCTAAGTCCACATGCTAAGAACTGTCTAAGCCTCTGCTGGTCATAAGGACATGAATCTCACCTTTGCTGGTTATTAAAAAGTCTGTCTATTGTCGTGGGTCTGTGTTTTGTGGGACACAGCAGAGCCCCAGACACTCCCAGTGGAGACTTGCCTCAGGAGATTGGCATCATGGTGAGCACAGAGAAGCCAAATACCATCTTCAGATGTTCTCCAGGTTGCCAATGATGTGTTTTTATCACACAGTGAACATGCAATACTTTTTCCCCTGCTGAAATATTCCTAGGTATATAATTATGCCTAATGTTCCCCTTTTGACCTCAAGGTCTTCTAATCATGTCTGACTTCTGTGCAAGTACAAAACTGTAATAGTTGCATTTACAACAATTCTGGCCAGTTCTTGGACAGCAAAATCGACAGTCTTTTTACATTGCTTGCATGCAAATTGTTGGACAAATGGGTTGTGTTGCCAGTAGCAAACCTCATCTCTAGTAATGTGGAAAAAAGACAATCCTTGCATCAATCAGCTATCCTAGCTGCCCTGCAAAAAGGTAGCTGGAGCCTTGCATTTCTTAAAACCCAAAATTGAATAATGTGCTGTGAAGCCAGAGTTTGTAAGCAGCCTTGCAAGACATATGAGATACAGATCTCAGTCAGTTGTCTTTCCCAGTCCTGGCAACGTCTTTAGATGGAGGGCATTGCCACAGGAGGCAGAGCTGTAGCCTGTGAGCCTTCATCTTCAGGGGAGACCACCAGTTCATAAGGGTGCAGAGGCTCCTTTTAATAATAGCAAATACCCAAGGAGTTGAGAAAAAGAGAAATTAATTAATAAATGAAACTAGCTGCTTGTTACTTGATGTGTGGTCAGGGAGGAGATGGAAGGTGCTTGTTCTTCCTGTGGGTTTCTCCAAGGAGTACCTTCAGAGCTTCTGACTCAAATCTTCATTCACTGCAAATCTTATCAAGTGAAGCATTGGTGCCTTTTAGCTGGCAAGGTCTGGATGTCATTCAGTGAACTCTGACATAGCCCTGATGTTTTAAAGTCTATCTCTTTACGAGAGCAGCCTGACTGTCCATGATGTGTGGCACTACACTTATTTTCACAGTGTTACAAAGAGTGCCCTTGCCACTGGTCCAGTGAGGAATCAACCCTGTGCAGGGTTAGAGAACTTCTTGAAAATGTCCTCTTAGAGTCTCAGTTTCTCCTTTCTGCCTTATTTGTCTCCACCCTTCGAGCAGCTATACTCAAAGCACTTCAAAGAGGAGAGTAAGCAGAATTACCACTGGCTGCAGTGGAGAGGGAAGGGTATGTGGCCCACTTCTAGTCTTTCTGTGTCTGTGCTGCTGGGACAGGGCTGAGAAAGTAGCAAAGCCTGGGAGATCACAGTTGGTAATCTTGTTATCCATTGGTGCTGAGTACAATATACCGCTGGTACTTTTGGTTCAAGATACTATTGGAACAGAAATATGTTGCCCATCTCTACTTAGTTTTGAACAAGGGATGGGTGCCAGGAATGAAGGAAGAAACAAGCGACTACAGACAGTGCTGTTAATGCTTTGTCTGAACTGGGAACCATTTTCCTTTAGATTAAAATGCACGTGCCTCATAAAAATAGTATGAAAGAATAGCCTAAACAGTGCAATTCACTTAATATTTTCATTAAGATAGGCAGACAATACAGTTGATTTATAATTTACTGATATGATTTTGAGCTCACCCATCTCATGCCAGAACCCATATCACAGAAGGAAAAAGTTTGAACTCCTATCCTCTGGGCGTAATTTTCTCTACAGGCACAAATCCCTATGGAAACAATCCTGTTTATTGTATTTGACAGTTTTACAGCCATCATAAACAACATGAAATGACCCTACTTTGAAACATTTGGGACCTTGTCCTCTGCTGCCTCCAGTAAGAAAGAAGATAGGATGGAATTCAGCACAGCTGAAGAAAATGCTCCTGTAAACATGCTCACAGCTTAAAAGCAATCCGAATTAAGGACCATTTTTCTGTTGGGGATTCTTTAAAAATGCGTTTTCCAGCAAAAAATAAGTCTCTCCTGTCCAAACCCTTGAATAGATTCATATAACAGTGAAGTAGGACCCAGTCAATATCCAACTTTCCTACTTTTTTTTTCCCTTCCAAAGTAAATGGAATGTGGTGTTTTGCCACGTACAGGGCTGTTACAGAAAGGACTGAAGGCATAAATATCCAATAAAAACAGTGTTCACGGGTAAGCATGGTGCTGCTTGTGTTGAATAAAAAGTGATATTGGGCCATGCACTGCATATGTACTGAATGTTAAAGGGCTGACTCCAGCCAGATATGCTTGGAACCAAAGATTGTGGATTTCCACAATCTCCCTGGGCAACACAGCATTCTACAGCCCCCCTTAAACTGTGACTGCACAAAATCTCTGTGACCTGAGACAGCTCAGATACTGAAGAACATGCCAAAATGGAGGGACTAGAAATGCAATGAAGTCTTAAGCTTGATTTCAAATTCTCTGGTGTAACCTAAAAGTATCAAAATATCAAGGATATTAAATCATTCTGCTAAAAGCTGCTATACCTCTATTCTATTTCAACATGTCCTGAAAACACTGACATTCTGCTACCAACTCCACTAGGAACAGAAAGTGTCACTATTAGAGCCTCTTTGTTTCTCTAATGCTGCTATGAATATTGGGAGAGGGGTAGTTTTTATTAAATCCATTGAAAATTTAATTAAATTTCAATGAGGACCGACAGGGATTGTTTGGATATCTATGAGGATTTAAATTTGTCCAAGGCATAATGCAGAGAGAATCCAAAATCTCAATTTTCAATGCTTCAAACCTATCTATGAAATCTCAGGTTCTGAGGCCATACTTGCAATTATCTTTATTAGGACAACCCTGCATTGTAAAATAGTAGTCATTCATTGCTAGAGGTGTAAGTCTTGAGATTCTTGAACTTCCTTTATTTATGTCAGAGTTGTTCCAAAAATACTGAACTAACACAAAATAAAAGATGTTCCAATGTTTTTCACTTTCACATTATCTATTTTATTATTTATTCTAATACCATTATTATAACAGCACACTTTATTATAAAAAATTCTAAGAGCAGTTGAAATTTTTAGAATTTTGTCAACAACATTTGTCTTTAGAAGTACCCAGAAAAGTTGTAAAACTTTCCCTTTCTTCTATCATACAGACTTTGCCATCTGTATCACTGGTTTTGTAAAATTTTTCATAGCATACTTATCTCCAGGAAGGCAAGAAATGTGTTTCTGACATCATAATATAGCAACAGAGAGCAGGGGCACATGGATATAGCACCTTGTAAATGTAAAATAAGTACATTTCCCATGCTCAGAACATAGGAACAAAGCCAAAAGGAAAATAAATCTTCAGAAGTTAATGAGTTTTCTTCCAATAAGTATTTTAGAAGGATGGGTTTGGCAGTAGCCAAGTCCCCAAAGAAAAGTGGATGAGTTTCTCTCACTCGGTCCCAAATCTGCCTTCAGGCCACAGAAGGGAGAGCCTGACCCTACCTGACGTAGTGCCCTCAAACTCCACTAGGACTGTAGGTCTGAAGGATCACCTCTGGGAGGAAGTTGCATCCTTGCTGTCAAGCAAAAGATGCTCATACCAAAGGGTGATCAATCAAGAATAAAACACAGAGAGGAAAATTATGAAGGTGAGGGGACAGGTGAGGAAAACTTTGGGATCCAAGCCATTGGTAAAAAGCCAAGAGGAAAAAGCTATACACAGTTAAGAGAGGGAAAGAACACTGTTCTTGTGAGTGAGATCAGTGAACAAATTGTGTACCATCTGCAATGCAAGGATAAAATAACTTGCAGAAAAATATCCTGGTCTAAGTCTTCTGAACAGATTCTGGAAGCACAGTTTTACCACTTGTAAACAGGAATTTCAAGGCTGAAATAGTGAACTTCTGTTTAGTGCGAAGGGGAATAAATAACAGCTAGGGAAGGTGGCAGTGCTGGTGCTGTCTGTGGTCTGGCTGGCTACAGGAACACTGCTGGACAGTGTTGAACAGGCAGATACATCTTCCCCCCTCAGCAGGAGGAAAGCCAGGGCCATGTGGATCCCTACAGCATTTAGCTAGCAGTGGCAAAATGAAAAGTTTCAGGCTGGGTCTCTGAAACATTACAGGAAAGTCATGGTGAACTACAGTTCAGGACCAAACAAAATGTCACACAGGCAAGGGAAGAAAACATTCTGTTGAAGCAAATGTAAAAACACAGAAATACGTTTCACCTGGCAGCTTGTTGCATTTCACTGAAATAACTGAGTGGGCAAGTAAGTTCATAGCACAAGCTGAAAGGGTGCTTACCTTGATACCTGACTTGATGGCAATAGAGGAGGCTAGATGAGGTTGCCAATGCTTGCAGAGAGGCTGTAGGCACACTTATTCTTCACCGTTTCATCCTAGAGAGAAAAAGAAAAGCAAACATTCAGGAAACTGAGTGACAGATTAAAGAAATGGAAGCTAAAGCCTTGAGGTAGCAGAACAGCCTCTAAACAAGCACTGAACAGCTGCACATATGCTTTACACAGCCAAACCTAGAGTGAAGAAGAAAATCAGGAGAAATGGCCCATATTTTTTTAGTGGAAGTTTGTTGGACTGCAAATAGCATTTGAGGATAATGTGTAACAGATGGTAACTTAATGGGAAGGGAGTTGAAAGCAATTTATGGTATATAAACTGTTCTGTGAACTAGCAGGGCAAAAGAAATGCTGAGAGGATTAGGGGTAACTAGCAAATCATACAGAAAGTGAAGGAGTTGTGGCCTGCTTGAGATAAATGAGAAGTTGCATCTGTAGGCTATGATCTGGGCAAAAGATAAATGGACAGATACCCCTAAAAATAGCAATAAATGGGAAAAAAGTGACAGAGAACATTAGCACAAATGCCAAGTCCCTGTACAGAAGACCAGTAAAACCTTAACTGAAAGAGTGCTTTTAGGAGTGCTCCACTGTCCTGTATCTAAACTCCAGCAAAGGGAAGATTAGAAGTCAGAACTATATAAAACTCACCTAGAAGTTAAAGAAAAGGAAAGAAATTTTCTGTTGCTTTCAAATAGCCAATGTAGAGGAGGTAATAAGAAAAGGATAGTACTATACTTCTTTCTGTAGCCTTCCCTTCCTTTGCCCCTTAATACTACGATCTTTTAACTCTTGGGCACATGCAGAACATGAAGCCATGACATTACTATGGTGCTTGGAGCATTAGCCCATACTTGAATCTTAATAGGATCATCAGAACAGGACCTCCATTAATCCTACTTGTAGATCCTGTGTCTTGAGGGCAAGGGAGAAAGATCTCACAAATGTTGTCATTTTCTCAAATCTGTCATTTTCCAGCAAGGAGCTCTTAGCACATGGAGATAAGTTTGGTTTAGGTAGGGACTCTTGCTATTAGGGCTCCTCCATCTGAATGAATATTTGAATTCATATTTACCTAATCAGGGAGAGCAACCATTTGTTAAGGCGTTAAGTTAGGAGTGAGCATTAGCAAGTGAACATTTGAATATTAAAAACCCCAGAAATATTTCTGGGGTAGCCTAGCTGAAGAATTTAACTCTAATAAGTGAAAGTGTAAGTAGGAGTTTTGAGATGAAGGGAGCAGCACTGTAATGCTAATGCCTGAGGACTGTAAAGGAAACCAAAATATCATTAAACTAGAGTGACAGTGTCCAACCATGACTATCTCTGTCCCCAAAATCCATAACTGAGCAACATTTGGGCTCTGTACGCAGCACATGAGGAGAATGTGTTGGGACACAAAACTGGAACGTGTGGCTGATACACCAGAGTGTTGTGCTGACCTTCGGAAGGACCTCAACAGATTGGAGAGATGGGCAGAAATTAACAATCTGAAATTCATCAAAGGCAAATGTATTGTCCCGCACCTGGGGAGGAAAAACCTCAAGAACAGGTATAGGATGGGAGCTGACCTGCTGTAAAAAACTCCATAGAGAAGAACCTGGGTGTCCTGGTGGAAAACAAGCTGTCCATGAACCAGCAGAGAAATATCAAAAAGGGCCAAAGGTATCCTGGGGTGCATTAGGAAAAGCATTGTCAGCAGTTCAAAGGAGGTGATCCTGCCCCTCGACTTAGTCCTACTGAGGCTGCATCTGCAGTGCTGTGTCCAGTTCTGGGCTCCTCAGGACAAGAGAGACATGGGGCTTCTGGGGCAGGTTCAGCAGAGGGCTACAAAAGTGAATAGGGGACTGGAGCATCTTTCTTGTGAGGTGGAATGAGCTGTGCCTGCTCAGTCTTGAGAAGAGATGACTAAGAGGGACCTCATCAATGTCAATCAGTATCTGAAGGGAGGGTGCCAAGAACATGGAGCCAGGCTCTGGTCAGGAGCGCCGAGCAACAGGACAAGAGGTAACAAGCAGAAACTGAGGCACAGGAAATTTCACCTAAATATGGGGAAGAGCTTCCTTACTGTGCAGGTGGCTGAGCACTGGTACAGATTGCCCAGAAAGGTTGTGGGGTCTCCCTCACTGGAGGTATCCAAAAACTGTCTGGATGCAATCCTGTACTGTGTGCTCTAGGATGACACAGCTTTGCAGGGGGGTTGGACCCGTGTGGTTCTGCCACATTCTGTGAATTATGTAGCATCTACAACACCCAGCCTGTGGAGACAATAGACAATGTACCTGATAGACTATATCAAGGAAAGCACAGTTTTCAAGTATTGCAACTTGGTGTGTATCTCGCTCAGGCTGAGATAACAGCAACTTGGATTCAGGGCTTACATCTCTGATTCATCTCTGAATATTGGGTTTTTTCAGGCCACAGAGGAAGGAGAGCAAGAAACTCACTTTTTAATTCAGAATCTAGATATTAAGATTGTTAATTATGATGTAGTAGCCTGCGTCACCTTCCTTTCTGCAAGACAGCATTTCAAAAGTCTGGAGAAGAATGGATACCATAAGAGAGGAAATGGATAAAACATTAAAATCTTGTGGAAAGGAGGCCAGTTTTATTTAGTATTTAAAATTGGAAATAAATATCTGAGAAACTATTTATTGGAAAAGTAAATTAAAATTACAATTAAAATTACTTTCAAGCATCAAGAATCATGAAGTTGTAGTTGAGCTGAAAGCACAAGAAAATGGAAAGAAAGCATTTCATAAAAGTAATTCCTTATGTCTTTAGTTAAGAATATCCTCTCAAATCTGTTGTGCTCTGTTCAGAATGTAGAAGGAAACTAGTAAGCCCCAGCATGTGTTAATGCACAACTCCTATATTTTAATGGATCTGTATTCACTTCATTGCATCAACAAAACTGCTAATAGCAAGTAATATTTTGTAATGGGGCAGTGCAAACACATTAAAGGCCATACAGACCTGTAGCAACAAAGCTTTGAGATTGACACAATTGAGATTAATGGTGTCCAATGGATTCTCTTAAAATCTAATTTGTTCCTGTGAAAGCATTAAATACTATTACTACAGCAGTTTGAGTTACAGTGACAGTCTAAAAAGAACCAAAAAGTGTTTTTTATTAAAATATCTAATTCTCAGTATTGACTTATAACTATTCATGTGGATACTGGGAACTTTTTACTAAGATTTTTTTCTCTTTTGACTCTGAAATTGGCAGCCAAACAAATTAAGATGATCTCACTTTGCCACAGAATCACATAATCAAAGTATCACAGAATATGCTGGGAAGGGACCCTCAAGGGTAATCAATCCCAACTCTTGGCCCTGCAGAGGACATCCCCAAGAGTCACACACACCATGTACCAGACAGCATTGTCCAAACGCTTCTTGAACTCTGCCAAGCTGGTGCTGTGACCACTTCCCTGGGGAGCCTGTTCAGTGCCCAACCACCCTCTGGGGGAGGAATCTTCTTCTAAAATCTGAACTAACCCTCCCATGACACAGCTTCAGGCCATTCCCTCGGCTCCTGTCACTGGGCACCAGAGAGAAGAGATCAGTGCCTGCCCCTTCTCCTCATGAACATCTTTGCCACTAATGTCTTAATCTAGCTTGCTGAGACTTTGTAAATACTGGAGATGAGCTGGAGCAAAGTATGAAAATAAAGTACAGTTTGTAATTGATGATAAGCTAAAAAAAGTATTTAAGCAGGTTTTTTGGTTTTTTTTGTTTTTTTTTTTCTGTATGTCAACAGTAAAATTACTTCAGCTGTTAAAATGCAATGCTTCCATAGAGAGGTCAGACTTCAGGGTGAGAAACACATCTCAATTTACTAACAAAAGTCAATACTTATTATTATTAAATGCCATCATATGCATGATATCATTGTTAACCTGAAGTAGGCCTCCCTTTCTGTAGCATGGAAATTTAGCTATAGAATTGTGGACCCATTGTAGAAATGGATATCTTTATATAGATAAAGATAAATAGATATATAGATAAATCTTGTATCTTTATATAGATAAAAATAGATTTATATTGGAAAATAAGGTTCTACCAAGTTATGATCAAGGCTTACAGAGTCTCCAAGATATGTTAGGAAATTTATGTAGCAAATCTGTGGACTTTTCCCAAAATGAACAAAAAGTTTACAGACTGCTTTTTATCTGGTGATAGTTCAAGTTAATTGAAAATTGACTTCTAATAACAAATGAAAACTTACACCTCATTTTAAAATAAACATGTGCCTACTACTCATCTCTCTACAAGACGTAGGAGAAGTACAGCTGGACACTGTACAACCTGGCATAAACAAGCTGAGGAAAGGCAACTTCTCTGGGAGAGGGGCCTCCACTTGTCTTTGTTTATTGTGCCATGCAAACCTGAGGACTCAGAGACTGATGTCCAACCCCATTACGTGTTTCTCTTATAGGTAATTTTTCCCATTTTTCTATAAACACTATGTTACATTTTACTGTATTTTTAAATTCAATGTTAGATAATGTTTTATGCTTTTGGACATAAAATTCTTTGCACAGAATGAAGGGATCATGAGTGCCTTGCATAGTGTTTTTCAACAATTAGTTGATCTACTTGATCTTTCTGAATAGCAAAATACTTGAGAAAAAAATTACTGTGACACAAAAAATGAATAATGAAGTATTCACATTAATCTTCTTTTATGTTTTGCAGAGGCAAATAAATCAATATCTTATAGACTTGCATAACAATCAGCAAATAAAGCTGGAAGAAAGTGAATGCAGAAAGACTTTCCACTCATGCCATAAGTGGTTTATGACAGTAATATATTATTGATGCTCTGTCTCCCTGTTAGATTCAGATACTCTGAGGAACAGCTGAGCCCAAATGTCCCATAAGTAATTTTCCTAGGGTACGCAGTGTCCTTGTCAGTCTTCCTGAAATACTGGATGACCAGCAAAAAGAAAGACTAAAAGTATAGTGTAGAGCGTAAACCAGTCTACATAAATAGTGGTACCACTAAATCAGTCTTTTCCTATCACTTTCTCCAGCCTGAATGTGCCTTCTTCTGAGGTTTTCCAGAATCTGTCCTATTGTCTAGATATCCCCATATGATGTTTTTACTGCAAAAACCTCCACACATCTAGTATTTTCTCTGATTCTTTCCTTGCTTTCCACAGAGCCTCATCATAGCCATTTCTAATTTTTTGCCTTGGGCTGCTGACCATCACCACTTCAGAAATTATGCCCTGACATACATATTTCAATGCAGAGCAGATTACTGAAGCGCTGGTGTGAGACTGCTGCTCTGAATTCCCTAATGTTCAAGCACACTCACCACCCTGTGTGCTGCATGCAGACTTACTGAGCGAGGAGGGCACAGTGGTGTGGAGGAGAGGGATGGCAGCACTGGTAGCAGGTGGGAAGAGGAGTCTCTCTCTGCTCCGGCTCCTCTGCCTGTCCCACAGGGCACAACTGCTGCCCCAGCCTGGCTGATTCAGCAGCAGCAGCCTTCTCCTGGGTGAAGAGCAGGCACTCGGCACGCTGTCTCAGATGGCCACACATAAATCAGCAGTAAGAAATGGGGAACACTTCGGGAAATTAACTCCCATCTCAGCATCCAAAGCATCACATGTGAAACTTTCTGAAGAAGATATTCAGGACCTCAGAAACAAGCTATAGCATTTGTCCTGTCCCCTTCCTGCATAAAAAACATTTCACCACCATAAATTGTAACTTTAGGATACACAAGTCACACAAGAGGTGTGTTGTATTTTTAGCACACAAAGTCTTCAATTTGAAGTTATGTAACCAAAATAAAGAAGTTATAGACGTTATAAATTATAGATTACGTGAATTTCAGTGAGGTGGGGCAAGACAGTTATGTTGCATTATACTAAAATAATTTCTGATAGTGTAATTCTTCATCAACAAAAAGAACCTACTCTGGATCCAATTTGATTCCATGCAAAAATTCAATAAGAAATTGGGGAGTATTATAAGAATCAAGGCTCACTGTCACTAAAACATCAAACATAAGTTCAGCCCATGCTGGATATTTTAAGAAGGGTGAATGTGTACTTTTATTATGGGTATAAAGTGTGAAAAAAGTAGTGGTGAAAAGCAATAACTGTTAGAAGGAAATTATAGATTACTGCATAGGTGTTAGCAGCAAACAGAAAAAAAAATACAAAATACCCCTTAGAAGCAAACCAAGCAAATCCAGTTTGATTTAGCTGTGATTTAACACAGCTTAAATATACTTAAAAGTAAAAAAATAAGCATTCCTCATTAAAGGGTGATGAATCTAATAACTTTCTCAAGTAACCAGAACATCCTCCATGGTATTCAACATGTGCCTGCCTGGGTTAAGGGACAGCTGGTCCTGCACTAATCAAGGAAAACAACACTGTTTTCCAGGCTTTTCTTGTGATCTTGAAAGCTTCTAGCATTCAATATGATTTTGAGGTACATACCTGAAACCCCAAAATGAAACTCCCCAGTAACCTGACTTCCTAAAAAAATCAGTAATAAATGATTTATCAAGAGGTACATTTAAAATTTTGCTGTGCTTACATTTATTTGTCACATGCTTTTGATGTTTTAAATTCTTCTTTAAAACAAAAAATAAGTCTAGAAATAAATCTGTCATTACTGAATTCAGAAATCAAAAATTGTGTAAATTAATTTGTAACCTTCTCAGTCTGTCCATGGGACTGTTTTCTTTTAAGAGCTTCTTAATGCTTATATATACCATTTCAGATTTTTTTGAAGAATAGCTCTGATAATTTTTTTCCTACTTCTATATGAAATTTTAGTGAGACGTTAGGCTGGATCTAAATCAGAATCACAGAATCAGTATCAATTGTTTTACTGGTTTCAACTAAAATACAGGGGTTTTTTTTGTGTATGACTTTCTTTTGTTGTTCTTTGGTAATATTTTGAAGCAAATAGTGTGAAAGTATTGTCTAAGGACTTCTCCCATAGTTAATGTGAAAGGAAATTAAAAAATTATGACACAATTATGCAAAAACTATAAAACGGTAAACATTTTATTGCCTGTAGCATTGAACATAAAACGATATGGTTCACCACGTAAGAAGCAAATTCTCTGTAAGTAAGAAGTTAAGCATTCTGTGGATGTATTTACATAAGTATCTTTGATTCAACTGGTACCTATTTAAGCAAATTGGCTTACAGCATGCGATATAGTATTTGATGGGAAAAGCTGCATTCCTCTTGGCAGAAAATTAATTCAAAAAGTGTACCACAGCTACATAATTGACTTCAGGTGCTAATTTAGTCCCTCTTAAAATAAAGTCCCAAAAACATATTTTAAGTGGATATGTTCAGAAACTAAAATTTTCACAATACAGAACCACTCTTACAGTCCTGGACTAATGATCAATGTGGCAGTAGCAACAGCAGGACCATTTGTTTTGATAACTTATAAGAAAATGTTGTCCTTCACTATCTGAAAATGAAAATGATTCTGAGGTAGCTTTTTAATTTGTCCATTTCTGTAGTGCCCACACTCATGTCACACTTTTCCCTTTCCAGACTGACAGGTTTCCGTTATTCAGAGAAGAGTGGTGTGCTGGTAGAGCCTGGCAGCCAGGCGATGGAGGGAACACCTGGGACACCAGGACATGCAGCCTGCAGATTGGCTCATTGTGCTCTCAGTTAATTTTCCATGATCTTGGGAACCTGGTCTTCAAGGGGCATGGAAAGACTGTCATGGAGAAATGGGATGAATCTGGTACAGAAGCAGTGCAATGATTCTTGCTAACCTCATGTTAGTTTCCATGAGGAATTTCTCTCCTTGACTTTTAAGGGGAGAAGTACGGGATGAATGTGCCTATATGAGAGGTTCCTATGCTCTCACAAGAGATCTGAGAAAAAAAGGAACTCATCTTAAGTGCATATAAATTAAAGCATGTTTCCTGGGAAAGAGATAGGGAGGGGGATAAATTATCCCGTGAAACATGGAACAGGACAATTAGGATTATGAAGATGTGTCACGTAGCTCACAGCTGGACCACTGCAATAGATAAAGAGAAGCCCTTTGGGGAAGACAAGCTGTGAAGATGAGACCTGCAGGATTGCTGCAGATTGCAAAAGTAATAAGAGAAGAAGGTGGAAAAATCTTTTATAACTTAAAGGATCCCCTCAGTTGAAAGCTCTGATTATCATGGGGGATTCTAATCACTCCAACATCTGCTAGGAGAGCAGCAAAGCAGGGCATAAACGATGATTATTTTGTGTAGCTGTGAGACAGACTGACAGAGAATGATGTTCTTCAGATCCTGTTACACATAAACAATGAAAAACTTATTTTCCAACCAATGACAGTTATTGGGAGCTCTGACTGCAGTGACCATAAGCTGGATTTAAGCACCTAGGGAAATAAAGAAGACAGACAGCAGACACCAGGTTTCTGGGGGACAATCTTGGCTACATCACAACCTTGGTAGGCAAGATCCCTTAAGAAGCTGTCTGAAAGGGCAAAGAAAGCAAGAGATAGATTGGCAAGGACAATCTCCTCAAGGTATAACAGTCTGATTAAATAAATAAGCAGATCGGCAGTTTTTGCAAGAGGTCAACAAGGCTCAGCAGATTAGTCTTGACCACAAAAGCAGAAAGCAAGCTTGTAGAAATGCAATGGACAGCCATGGAAGAATATGAAAAAATTATCCTGGCATGGATGGGAGGAACAAAGAACACACAAAAGGCTCAGGTGCTAGTGTCTCCTTTGCCCTAATCCTTACTGCCATGGTATGTTCTCCCTGGTATCAACTTCAGGGGGCAATCAAATTGGTCACCACTTTGTTCAGCTGGATACATAGAAGTTCATGGGATCAAATGCTGAGGCATCTCAGAGATGACAGAGCAAAGCTGTGGTCTGTTAGGCCTGGAATACATGTGGTGACTTGGTAGGTTTCCAGTAACTGGAAAAACAAAGCAAACACCATTCCCATCTTTGAAAACTACAAGGAAAATCTGGGAAAATACAGGCTGGTCAGCCTCACCTCTATCCCTAGAAAGATTAAGGATGATACTTGAGTGTCCTGAGGCACAAAAATAAAAGCAAAAACAGTGAACCAGAAGGCGAATCATGACTGAACACTGATTGACCTTTGTCATAGCTGATTTACTGAAAGAGGGGACAGGAATAGGTTTTGTGGTACCTCAGAAATGGCTGGTTTTTAAGCACAAACACTCCTTCTAATAGTCAATGGCATGATGGCCAGAGATGTAAAAAGCACGATTATAAACAACCCTAACTGGGTAGTTGATAAGGTGTGTGGCAGGCATGGCTGGGCTCAGAGCCATGGCCATTGACAGTCAAGTGCCTGTCTTAACGTATCAGTTATCTGAAGAGCAATCCTGTTGAATATCTTCATCACCTCCCCTGCACATTCCCCAGGTTTATAGATGTCACAGAACTAGGATGGATGAGAAAATTGTGGTTATTGATGTATTTGAAGAGAAAGGCTGTCATTCACAGGGAGCTGGACAGGAGCACCCTGACTTTCAGCAAAGATGAACACAAAGTCCTGCAGTGTTAAGAAACAGCCTTGGATGCCTAGGGATGGTGCTGCAAGTCCTGATGAGCAACAAATTGAACGTGTTCCAGTGTGCCCCTTTGGCATCAATGGCTACTTGCACATTTGCATAGCAAAAGCATAACTGAGAGCTTGAGGGTTGTGTTTATTTCCCTCTGTTCAGCACTGAAGAGGTCCCACCTGAAAGGTCATGTCCAGGTTTGGGCTACCCCAGACAGACAAGACAACACGCTCAACAGACTGGAAGGAATCCAATGGAAGACCAGGATGGGTAGAAGCTGGAGAGCACAAAATGCAAGGAGAGGCTGACAGAACAGAGATTGTTCATTCAAGAGCAGAGAAGTCTTCCTCTTCCTCTATTCCACTGTCAAAATGGGACAGAATAGAAAATGAACTTATTTTCAGATATGTGCAGGGAATCAAGAAGAGGCAATGGCTGCATATTGTAAACATGGCATGTTCCAACAGGCTTATTCTGTGGTGTGAGAGACCCAAAGGAAATTGCCTAGAGAGGTTTATGGACCTCTATCCTTGCAAATTTCAACATGTGACTTGATGAGACCCTGTGTACCCTGAAGGAACTCTGAAGTTTTCCTTGAGTGGGGAGTTGGAGTGGATGAGCTCCAGAGGTCCCTTCCAACAAACATTTCTAAAGATTCTGTGCTTCTTCTGAATCAGTCAGAAGAATCAGAAGACTAGAATCAGTCTGGTCCTGTTTTCTAGCTGATTGTCGTAACACTTTGAAAGCGTGGGGTATTTCGACTGTAGAGGGTAGGAAAGTTGTTCTAACCTTTTTTATTAAATAGATATTGGATTATTATTGTGTGAAGTAGGAACATTTTTGTATATGTAGAGCTTAACATGGACCATAAAATCATTCCATCTTCACATCTTTACAATATAGACAACATGTTAGGCATCTCCAGCAAACCACATGACCATTATGACAAAAAAATCTCCCTAATGAACCTGACCCATGTTGTAAATAATTGGAGTTTCTAAGCCTTTTTTTTTCCTGAAATCAGATTTTTTTTTTTAACTTCATGAAAAACTTAGACATTATTTCCTTGTGTAGACAGAAAAATCAATGTTACTGCCTCTCTCTGTTATTCTAAAATTTTAAATCTTCCTCTTTATATAAGAAAACAGCCTAGGGCATAGGTACTGTCCTCAAGTTGGATACATTCTTGTTTATCAAGAGCTTTTCTGTGAACTACGTATCAAAAAAGCTGTAACATGTGAAATTTAGCGTCCAACTTTGACCTTGAGATGTTTGTCTTGGTTTTAAATTTGTGCAGTCTCTATTTCTATTGAATTTGTATGAAGATTTTCTGGGGTTATAAGGGGTTTTTTTGGGTAAATTCTTTAAATATTCTATTTCAGATGTCTGAGAAACATTCTTGATTTTTAAGTTCAGGCAGCCTGTTTTGTGCTTGAGAAATCATTATTTTCTACAACCAAAAGGTAGAAGAGTTGCAGCTTCCTTCACAATACTGAAAGCCTGAATGACTTTAAATGAACTACTGGTCACATTTTTTACAGTCACAGAAACTGACTTTGTGAAACAGTCACATGTTCTTTCCTGACAGTGTTTCATCTCATTAATGTTTGGCAAAGGATATTATACTTGTGTAGTGTGGGTTTAAAGCCTACTTTTACCCTCTATTGTGAATATTCATGAAGAAAACCCACCTCAGCAGGAACTTCTGAGAGCTGATGAGTAAATAGATGTAGTTCCAGGAGAGCCCCATCCTGTTGGATGCCATGATTGCTGCTACCTTTGTTCATTGCTATGTACACCCCCTTTATGCATGGCAATTTTTCACAAATTCCAAAATTTTTTATGGATTATAAACCCATTAATGAAATATTCAGACTTCAAGTGTGATTCCACAGTCAGTTTGGGGGCATACCTGCATTGATGGGGTGAAGAGAATAACTGATGGGGTTCTGGGTCTTGATTTCAGATGCTGAGATAGGAGGATATTTTCCAGGAGTTCCTTAGCTGTGTGACAGGCTGAAAATAATTTTCAATACCCTGCTAACAGCTTTTATTCATCTAATGCCAAACGGATGCTCTGGGTAACTTTCTACTAACTGAAGATTCATGTTGGGAGAAGTTCTTGCTTAAAAAAGCCCAAGCATGTAAATTTTGTCAGGAAAGAAGGTGGGGGAAGCAGAGAGAACCAGAGTTTAAAGCTGAGCAGCAGCTGTTGCATGGAGGAAGCTCAGTAATGGATGACTCTGGCAGGAGTCAATGTTGAGATTGCTCAGATTTCAATGTTGTCGATGGAGATAAAGTGTGCTTGGCAGCATCACTGGAAGCATTTGCTATAGAATGGAGAAACTTCTTCTCAGAAAGGGCGTCAAACACTGGAATGGACTGCCCAGAGGGGTGGTGGAGTCACCGTTCCTGGAGGTGTTTAACAAAAGACTGACTGTGGCACTCAGGGCCAAGGTCTACTTGGCAAGGTGGTGTTTGGTCAAAGGTTGGACTCAATGATCTCAGAGGTCCCTCATGACCTGACTGATTTTGTGATTCTGTGATTCTGTGAAAGGCTTCACATTTCTCACTGCATAAGGAAAACTCAGGGAAAGCTTACAGCCCTACATGGAAATACATGTTTTTTTTCACAACCTCTTCTTATCTAGAAGTAGAATGTTTCTTCTCTTTGTGACACTGAAAATTCACAGTGATTTATTCACTATCTCTATGAGTAAAATAGGGTTTTTATGTTTAGAGAGTGTTTTCCTTTCAATTAAGTATGAATTTGTTATCAGAAAAATTTCCTTTAATAGTAATTAAACAGTAAATTCAGTGGAATTAAAACCTTGCAGACATTCCTGCTGATATTGTATCCATTTTATATTTCAAGCAAAGAGGAGTAACCTGCATCGCTCAAGAAATTGTTCCTCTTGCTTGATCAATAGCCTATGTTTAAAACTTTCCAGCAGACAGAAAATTCTTGAAGTATAATCTTTCAACACTGTTAATCTCCCAAATGAAACTCCATCTATGTACAGATGTATCATCCTCTGGAGCACTATTTATCAAAATAAAACTTAAATATAGGCTTGGCTTACAACAGGCCCATAAATTGAACTGTCTATTAGATACTTTATGACCCATTGGTTATGAACCTGTTCACAATCTTGCCCGTAATTACTAAAATGTATTGCTTGAAATTTTTTGCTGCATTTGTGTATTTAAAATATTAAGTTCTTGATGCACATGTAACTTGAAGAAGAATTTAAATGCATCTTATCTTGAGAGAATTGTTAATAAATTGCTTCTATTTATTTCAAACAAAATTAGAATGTTATCTGCTCCCTAACATCTAATAAAAAACCTGTAGATCGCTATTATGAAATACTGGAATTTACACCAGTCATTTTGGCCAGTCTTGTATATTTTGAGTTCTGTCTCATGTCTCCATTAGACATTTTATCTGAAAACAACATGAGGGTAACAGGCTTTCAAAAACCTTGGGCTGAAATGAAATGTTCTGGCTGATATATTTGTACTGTCATTTTAGCTTGGGTTTGAGCTCACCCTTGAAACTGAACTCTCTAAATAATCCTCCTTCAGATTGTAACCATGCACTCAGACAACTGGAATTTCATATGGGGAGAGGAAAATGCACGGTGAGTGCTGGCTGCAACCTCACTCCTGTCCATGGAGGCATGGGGAGAAAGCAGCTCAGGGCATGGTGAATAGGAATCCTCACTCACAAATCTAAAAAAATCCATATGAAATAAACCCATTGAGACTTGATGCTGTAAGTGTGCCTTATTGGGTAACAGTGATTCCATGCCCATCAAAGTAATGATCTTTTCCTGAGTACTTGCCAGATTGCCTCTTGCTATGTGAAACATCATAATGACAAATGTCAGCCCACAAATGTCCAGAAACACTGCATTGACATGAACCTTTATTGTGATGTTACTACTTTAAAGATTAAAATATCACAGAACTTTAATTTGTGAGGAAGGTGTCATGTTACATTATGAAGACTAACCCATACATTGTAATTTTTTTTTTAATTGAAGCATGTGGACCATGGCATTTTGGCTTTCCAAATAAGCTTTGGATAATACAGCCTAAGGTGTAAAGCAAGTTAGATGTCTCAAGATGCATAGCCACAAGCTCCTTTGTTTTTTGAGTGAATCTCATAGCATTCCTATCCAGCCATCTAAATATCTACATGTCAGAAATCCATTATGAGTCATTCTGAAAGTCTCTGAAATTCAATGACATCTGGAAATTTGATTGCAGTGCGATCTAGTGGATGCAACTCAGAGCCAGGAGTTCCTGACTCCTCGATGCTTATCTGATTTTGCTGCAAACATATTGCCTATCATTAGGCAAGCTATTTAAATGCCATGCCCTGGTTTGTCATGCTGCACTAATGGGAGCAATAAATACCATGGAACCCTGCTAATTAGAGCATTATGCACTTCTGCTGCTGGTCAGGCTGGTGAAAAATTGCTGTAGTAATTCTATAGCTAGAAGCAAATACATATTCTTCAACTATGCTACAGACATTTTTAAACAATATTATCTTTTCCATGTAAGATGAAAGAAAATAAGCCATTGTTTTCAAGTTCTTGTAATAAATATATTTCTTAGGATGATCAGTGCAGATAACACAGAAGTTAATGTGGAGAGAAGTCAATTATTTGTGTTAGTAAATAACCAGAACAGTAAGGTTTATCTGTGCCTGTACTGTTGGGTGTTTTGAAATGTACCATGTGAATCAATTCTGCAAAAGCGAAATGCTTATAATTTTTTATCCAGCATATATTTTTGTGCAAATACTGCAGTTAGTAGTAGGTCCAGTGAACACGAACACCTCTAACTACTTCCTTATTGTCATGTGATTTAAAGGGAAATCTGCTGCTTAGTACTAAAGGATTTTTCAAATTGTAGCGAAGACTGTTTAGCTGTTTTGGCAGCTTTAATAGCATTTGCAAACAGGAATTCCTGGAAACAGGAATGATACAGGTTTCATATGCTGGATATTTGCAACCTAATTATAAGTGTCAGGAAAGGTTCTGGTTAGGAGATGTATACCTCACTCTCATCCTCAGCACTACATTTTCAGTATTTTTTCTCTAGCAAAGTGAATGTCCTGCAGATCTAAGACGATTATTGCTGATGCTCACTGTAATGAGCTCACCTTTAGCCTTTATTATTTTATCCTCATATGAGGTATTTTGCCTTTTTTGTACTTAGTTAATTAGATTTGTAAGGCAGGGATCATCTCTTGCATTTTGCATTCTCTAAGTCCAGTGAAAACTGATATATTTTATATTCGTAAGTCACATTCACCACTCAAACATAATTTATGTGTTGCTTCTTACCATTCATATGTAATAAATTTCCATATTGATCAAGTATGACATCAATCAGAGCATACTAAAATAGATTAAATCACAGTTAAGGAGACGGTTGTTACAGTATCTCCTCTTAAGCCACTCCCACCCCAGAACACAGACAATCTCAAGCACAGCTTGGGAAATAAAAAAATTCAATCCCAATAGGGAATTTGGCAATGGCTATCCTTTTAGATGATTCTACAGTATGTGCATAGCCCTTCCCTTGACAGTTTTCCTCCACTCAAGCAATGGCATGATTGCATACTAACAAGGATAGAGCCATATAATTCATGGTGAAAGTGATCTCATAAACAGAAATTTCAGAAAAAAAAATTCCTATTCTGTCAACTCTGGTTTTATTGTAAGCACCTATGATATTTTATCTAAAACTTTAATTTCTGGAAGTAAATGATTTCATTATTATCTTCCTTTTAAGGAGTATCTTCTGGATGTGCTTGAAGAGTAGAGCTCTTTTTTAGTTTTATGTTCTCTTTAATTTTTAATCTTAATTTTTATTATACTAGAAGGGAGAGGCTGCAGAGAGCAGCTTCATACTGCAACCTGAAGTAATTCTAGCCTCACTTATTTTGGGAGTTAGTGCCACATTAAGATGAGTAATATCACTTCACATTGCAAACACTGCACTTTGACCCATGGAAGAGGTTTCCTGTCACGGGGATAAATTTGTGTTTTAGCTTCATATTTTACCAAGTCTCTCCAGCCTAATACCACTGTAAATCCTCAGAAAAGCTTGTAATAGATGACAGACACGGAGAAAGGGGCTGAAATGAGAACCAAAAGCCTGCCTAGCCTTTGAAAGGTCTTCTATTGCTTTAAAAGCCAGATCCCAATCTGTCATTTCTTCTGGGTCCTTAAAAAGAAACCTCACTTTAATTCAGTTTCTTACCTTAAGAGAAAGGTGATGCAGCAAAAACTGCTAATGAGTTTTTATGTTTTGACTCATACGCCAATGGCCAGTGTATGAGTTTTGAGCTTTTACACCCAATGCCAAGAAATTATTTTCAGAACCCTCTCCTGAAATATTGTACAGTAAAAGCTCAAAGGTGAAAAGTGAGCAATCAGTAAGTGCAAGATGTTTCTTATGGAAACAATAACAATAAGCATTAAATTGACATATTTCAAATGTTGATGCTTTATGAAATGAGAAGTGTGTGAAAAATAAGATTACTGTTTTAATAATATCTTTTATTGGCTTTTCCTGAAATTATAATAGCAATACAGATGGATGTTGCAAAGAATCAATTTTAGCTCTGTGTTTTTTGCTGACCCTTCCTGACATCTGAGCTTCTGCAACATTGGAAACTGACATTATTACTTGTTCAGCGCTATCAAACTGGAAATTTCACCTTATTAAAATGCAGTTGCTATGGAAACACCATAGTTCTGTGATTTTTGCTTGCAGGCGGTATAGAAAAAAATCTTAGTATCAATATACAAGTCAATGCATGTCATTTTAAAATGCCTTCTTGGTTCTCTGATGCTTTTATATATCAGTAGGAAATGTAAGATGTAGCACTTTATCTTAATGTGCTGAAAGAGTGAAAGACACTTTTCAGCAACAATCTCAGCTATATGCCACAGAGCCATAATACCTAGATGGAGACACCTTCTAAAATTGCCTTTTTTTTTTTTTTAATTAAAGCTAACACTTCTAAAGGTCCAGTTCCTGTCTCTTTTTTATTCATACTTACTTATTTAATTTGAATATTTTCATTTTAATCACTTTGTCCTTGGGGTTTAAGGGCCTCTTTTCTTTCTTGAAAACCCTGAAAAACCTTTCAAATATATATCATGCTATCATCCTTTATGACAAGGACCTGATAGAATTTATACCTAGTTCAAGAAGCACCGAGTAGAGCAGGAAGAAAACTGCATACAACACTGCAGACTGACCTTTATCCACTTCACCATGTTAGCATTACCTTTTAAATTGGCTTTTTCTGACAGTTTAATTTTCTTATTCTACATTCTGTCATTTAGGTCAGGGATATATATTCAGCTTATCAAATACTGGACAGCTAAGTATTTATTCACAGCTCTGGCACAGATTTTATGAATGTTTAGTATAGCCATAGGATATGAGTTGGGTCAGAGCAAAGGTTTGGTGTGAATAAAGGTCTTATTCACAGTCTGGTCAAACATGGATGCCTAAGAGTAAAGATCTTTTCTGATGCTGTCATGTAGCCTCCAGCAATGAAGTCTGGGATCCTCCAGGATAGATTTTCCCTTCCATAGATTTGTCTAATGCATGGTTTGGTCAGGTAAGTTTTATGCCAACCAAAAACCCCTACTGCGCTGCCAAAATTTTGCCTGGGGACTGTGTGAAGAACCTCACTGGTTTTGAATTTGCCATCTGATTATATCACTGGATACTCTCTGGTTCCCAAATGACATGAATCAGTAAGAAATCATGAATCAGGCATGTAATCCACCTTCTCCACAAATTCATTACTTCATAAATCTTTATTGCATCATTCCCAGGTTATTGGGAATGCATCACCGCATACTAAAGAAAACACTGTATTCAAGTCAGAATAATAACTTAGATTATGGCAGCGAATTGGTACGAAATATGATTGAGTGAAAAGAGAAGCATCTCAGACCCTACTGCACCTGTACTGGGAGTGACAGACCAGGGTGGGCTCTCCTGTATCAGCCACTTATTTTTCAGCTGCTTTGGCCAGGTACTGTCAAGTGGGAAAGGGAAGACGGCTTTTCATAGATTCAATTGCTGTGCTGTGCAGCAGTATGGATCCCTGTATTTGGACTGCTGAAGTACTAAACATTCTGAAAAGGGAAGCCTTGTCAAAATACAAAGCCTGTACTCGTGACTGGTGTGGCTGTACCTCAAATCCTGTGTTCGGGTTTTTTTTGTCCTCACCACAGGAGGGACATTGAGGTGTGGAAGCATGTACAGAGCAGGACAAATAGGTGAAGGGTCTGGATATGAGTCTTGCAAGGAGCTACTGAGGGAGCTGGGGTTGTTCACCCTGGAGAAAACGGAGGACTGTTTGACTCTCTACAACCTTCTACAACTGCCTGAAAGGAGACTGTAGCCAGGTGGGGGTTACTTCTCCCAAAGAACAAGAGGTAGGATGAGAGGAAATGGCCTCAAGTTGTGCAAAGTGAGGTTTCAATCAGACATTAGAAAAGACTGATCCACTGAAAGGATGGTCGGTCAGGAATAGACTGCCCAGAAAAGTAGTGAAATCTCCTGGAAATGTTTGAAAAATGTATGCATGGTGACACTTAGGGACATGGTTTAGTGGTGAACATGGCAGCCCTACATTAGACAGTTAGACTCCATCTTAAAAGACTTTTCTAACTGAAACGATTCTGTGATTCTGTGACAGCATGTTTGTGCTGAAAACACATCCTGAAAACACATTTGTATTCATAATAGAGGGCATTGTGATTGTAAGGTTGAGGTTTATAAAAATGCACAGACCACTATATCGGCAATTTTCTTGTTGAATAAGTGAAGTTTGGAGGTTATCAGTTTTCCAGACATTGCTGCTCCCTCCTCCTCTTATTGGCTGAAGTTTTCCCCCTCTATTCAGTTGAAACCAGATGGTGACTGACTATTTCAGTCACCCATAAGCACAAATCTGCCTGCATGATAGTGAGGGCTGGGTGGCAGATTGATGCCTAGAACTGCAAGAGTCCAGTATGGGAGATATTTCAATACAGCAACTTGAACATGAAAATATTTAAATCTAAAGAGAACATGTACTGAGACACGTTTGGGTAAGCTAAAGCTTGGACAAAAAGGATTTAGTTGAGCAGATTTCTCACCCATGCAAAGAACCTTAAAGTGAACAATCAAATTAAAATCTTTCTAGTAAAATTAAATTAATTACCTTTGTAAAAGTTAATTTCTTGCTTAAGCTCTCCTTCAGTTCTGCATAGTTATTTAAGTACATATCATTAAATTAATAATTTTCAAATACCTTGAAAACACTGCTTTCAATGTGATATTACTTTTGGTAATTCTCTACTTATATTATGCTACTAAAAAGACTTTTTCCTCCTTGGTAAAGAGAAACTATCAGGAGACTTGTTCTCATTTAACTCCTGCATAGAACTCCAGGGATTTCAATAAACTATGTTAGCTCTTGGAATGACTGCATTTTATTCCTTATTTAATCTTGAGGGACAAAAAAGGAGGTTACAGTACATTATCTGAGGCTCACTAGAACTCAGGAAGTGAAGCCACTGGGTGCACAGAACTATTATGTGCCACATAAGTCATTAATATGAAGAAAGGTATTTTTCATTTCTGAGAAGCCTGAGTCTGTTAATTATTCAGTATAGTTATAGGTTAAATGTTAACTTTTTTGGTATAAGTGACAGGTGTCCAGATGTTTCGTAAGAACAGTGGTGAAACCTAAAAACATAGAAAAATCAGGCTGTTCCTTCTGCACAGGAGTTTTGGCAAAGCAATGTAGGAAATAAAAAGTGGTTACTTTCTCCTCATTTCACAAGGACACTGAATCTTTCCAGCCTATTTCTGTATTGCAGTACACCTCTGAAGTATGTATTTGTTCATGCTAAAATTTTAGGAGAGCAGAAGAAAGACAGAATTCTCTTGGATGGTTTCAGAGTATTAGAGGTCTGTAAGGTCCAGCCCCCTGTTAAACCAATCCCATGTCACAGTGGTGGGTGGCAGTTGGTCTGTCTGTTTGAAACCTTCCTGTAACATCCACACATTTATTCATGGTTTGTTTACACCCACTCCCTTTTGTGCCAGCATCTTGCACAGCCGGCTGTGTTCTATTTTGAGTATTATTTTTTGACATGCACAGATTAGGTACTCAATGGCACCTGGGTAATCAATCAAAGAGCACAAGGAACATTGAATTGCACTCCCATGTCAATAATTTGCAAATTCCTGTTCAGATCTATTCACATTCTTACAGTGTAAACAAGGATCAAATACAGAGAAAAATAACCTAAAATTCTACTTGAACGAGTTGTGCTCCAAGCTGCTCTCTAGAGAGTGAAGGGACAAGAGAAAGGAGAGTCCATTATTTGAACAGCAGGCAAGTACATAATGTGATAGAAATGACTATGGTTTTAGGGAGATATTAAAACAGTATCTTTGTGCTGCTACATTATAGGGCTGTAACTGCTAAATTAAATGACACAAATTAAAAATACTTAGTCATTATCATAACTCTGGAAAAATTCTTTGAGACTTCAGAAACAGAAATACTTCAGGAACAAAAATACCAGCAAAAAAAAACTGGGAAAAAAAGGTTTGATATACAATGCAAGCTGAGTCAGTTAAATACTCAAAATAAAAAGTAAGTTTCAACATTTTATTGCAAGAAAGATTTTGCCCTTAGGTAATAGCAATTACTTAGTATGGTGCAGTAATGAATCAAATTCAGAAGCACTCCTACTCTTGCTACATTATTTCAGTTTGCTGAGGGTTTTCCAAACTATGCCATGGTTGCATTCACCAGGTTTTCACCAGGTATGTTATACCAGATATGAGCAGTATAATACTTGAAAATGTTTTTTTCATATGCTTAATTTATTATGTACCAAGGACTTTTTGTCATGAGGAATTCCATTCTGGTTGAGTGGGCTGCTGTAATAGCAATTTGACATCCTTTTGCTGTCACTCATAGCAGCAACTCAGATAGTGTTCCTATCTTAGAGCTGCTGTCTTTGATAAAAAAGAATTTTAAAAAATTACTTCTTTTTCTGAAGCAACTCGGGGTATTTGTCCAGGCATACATTCAATCAACTGCTTATGGCTGATATACTGAACCTTACATTTCCTGAAGTTTGTTAAAAGTTGTTTCCTGATGAATTCTTAATCTTCCAATATTTTTGACCCTTTCAGTGCTGTAAAAAAAAAAAGTTCCTGTTAAACACATACTTAATGAGCATCTCTGGATTTCTAGAAGCATTAAAGAAACCTAATTTTCCGATCCTGAGTATCAGTGGTAATTTCTGAGCACTGAAGAAAATAATTTCAGTGAAAATTGAAGCCAACATCCTGTAACAATACAAAATAAACTACCTGTAGTAAGCAGTTTTGTTAATATTCCTGGCTTGCAGTTACAATCAAAATTCTGTTGTCCCATTTTTACAAACTGGTAATTGCAGCTTCTTTGCTCTATCATAGTAGGTATAGTTTCTAACCTTCTAATTTGAGCTCTGAATGGGGTAACTGTAGCCACATTACAAAGAAACAGCATTTTCTGTCATCAGACAGCTATTGTTTTGGGTAATCAAAGAATAACACAGTGAGAAAATCAATTGTGAAACAGCAGCTACCTCCATACTCCCTGCTTTGACCTAATTTGCTATGAAACTGGAAATAGAAATTGCATCATCACTTGGTCTTGACCATTTTGGGTATTGTAAAGCACAGTTTACTCTAAAAGCAAACAGTGTTGACCACATTTACAATGTTAAAAGAGAAATTCATCAGGTGTCCTACCCAGGTATCCTCTGACAAAACTTCACAAGTATCAATTTTCACTTAGTAGCCACAGTCCCCTTACTCCAGACTGACAATCACTTCTAACAGCTGTTTTGTGACTTTATCTTTACAAAACTAATGCCTTTGAAATAGGGTTTTGAATCTATAGTAAGAAAAATTACACCAGCAAGACAGGTTATAGAATGTGATAGAAACTGCATAATATTCAAGTTGAAATAATGTTAAAATATCACATTCTCAAATGTAAAATTTTGGATATCTTAGAATGACTTTTAAATTTCACAGCAAACTTCTGCCCATTGTTACTTCAGCCTGTATGCTATGTGCACTTGTTGGAAGGGAACACTAGAAAAATCTAAATTCAATGTACAAAAATTCTAAGAAAATATATCTGGAGCTCAGAGCAAGGTTTATTTTCCTCTAAGAACCTGGTTGGTCAGCTAAATTCATTCTTGTGGTCCACTGAATTGATGGGGGGCTTGGGATGCACCTGTGACACTGTACAGCTCTCCAGGACATCCATATGGCAGATGTGGCAAAAGATTTAGGCTTACTCATGTCCCGCAGGGTAGATGGCTGTGGACCAAATGTGAAATGTGTCACTCCTTTCAGAGGTCTTAACAGAGGCATCCCATGATGTGGACAAGCTTCAGGGTGTCTGAGACATCCATATGGGATTGGTAGGTATGGTACTTACAAGGAACCTGTGTGCTCCTACACCAGTGTCTGCAGACAGGATACCCAAAACCACCTGAAACATCACCGACCACTCAGGTTGGTCACAGATCATACCGTACTACTTTTTCATAGCAATATAAAGGCAGACGTGCAATTTATAATAAATAACATGCATAGTTTAGGCATATTTTTCTCACAGAACACCTGTGAGCACATTTGGATTTATTAGAATTTATTCATTATTTAAAATTTTTAGCACCTTTTTATTGTAACAGTTTTTTTTACTCTATAGATCAACTGCACTTAATTCTCTAAACACTATTAATATTTGATGCTCCAGTTCTGCTGTTTGTTGAGGAAAGATGGCACAGGCAGGAATGTATATATCTTAGGTTTAAGTAGAGTCTTGTGCTCAGATGTCCCTGGCACTTCTCACTGCTTTTCCTGCTAATAATGTAATATTTAGGTGAAATGGGGTTTATAAATTCTGTAAATGGGATAGTGAAAAATTGCTCTCAATGGTGGTTTGTTTGGTTTAAGGGTAAAGTGTTTGCTTTACTCTTGAAACTCCCACAGTCAGTTGCAGCTTACTCACTGCTGAGGGCAGGTGAAGGTTTAGCTCAGCATTGAAGACATCAGCCACCTCTCCAGATCACTGTCTCTCTCCATCTGGAGATTGCCTTGAGATGACCACCCTGTGGCACCCTCTGCAATCTGGTGATGCCTTATGCCATGGTAAGAGCTGCAGGAAATCAGCTACATTTCAAGAAAACATTTGAGTCACATGAAGAAATGGAGCTGAAAATGAGCAGCAATGTTTATTGTTCCAAAATGCAGAAGAATTGATAGTCCCTAAGTCGCAATTTCAATAGGAGGAAATTAATCCACTTGCTAAACACAGCCAAAAAACTGAAAGACATCTGCCCCCAAGCCTCTTTGCTTTACTTAATGGCTTAATATAAAACATATAACTGAAAAAAATTACCAAAAACCTCCAATATGAACATTATCATCTTACATTTATGAGGTTATCTGGGAATTTTAGGAAATTTTTGAAGCTTTTGTTCTTTGCTGACATCTCTATGGGTCATATGAAGTGAGTAAATAATATATCTGATTATATATTCTTTACTATATATATTCTTTACTATACATTCTATATTCTTTATATATATATGTGTGTGAATATATCTTAAATTACATCTTCTGTCCAAATAATGGCTGAGAACTGTGAGCTTTTTAGTGGTGAAGTTCTGGCACCACTATGGTGAAAGATATCTTACTTTTGAGCTGCAGAAGGAATGATATTTTCTTCTAGAATTGATTTCTTAATGATGTTTATATTACTGAGTCTTTCTTGGTAGGAAATAATTTGGTTGGGCCTTGGCTAGGAACACTAAGTTAGTCCATGACTGTTCCTGCAGAGGCTCAATTAAGTTCTTATGAAGTTCAGTACAAAAAGGAGAGATTACAAGACTCACCATGGGTTTGATCAGGAGAATAACCCAGCATGACGTATAGCACATTGGATTTTTTTTCCCTAATTAGTGTGTAAAGTGGCAAATATATTGAATTGCAGTGTTCACTGGCTTAATCAGACTTCAAGATTAATTGCTATGCAATCAATGTGCCAGCGAGCAGAGGTGCAAGATATCAAGGGCTGATTCTCAAGGGGGAATTCAATGCTTGGTTCTTCTGCCCATTTGTACTAACAGCTGCTAACTCACAAGGTCATAGGACACAAAACCAAGCAGTTTAAAGGACACAAAAATAACTGTGATGAAAGAAGAGCTACCTGAGTAGCAAACTGTCAGCTACTGTCTTAAAAGGATAACATATCTGCCTTTGAAGGGTGCTGCTTGAAATGTCAGTAACTAGATGTCTGCTTCCTTCCTGGTGTACTGCCACAGAATGCGTCTTCCTCAAACAGCAAAATACAACGTATTACAAAAACAGGATTGTAATGCTCAAAAAGACAAAAAACTGTTAAACACTTAGTGAACAGGAATATATATATTTAAAGCTATTCTAGAGAATGCTGGTAATGCAGAACAGCTTGACTCTTTTCCGTGTGAGACTGCCAAACAAGAAGATTTATCAGGCAGAGCACTGAAATGCATGGCAGTTTATAAGGAGAGAAACCAAAATTATCATCATGGGAATAGCTGTAAAACACACAAATCTCGAAATTTTTATATGAAAGCACAAATAACAATCTATTACAGAGAACAAAGCTACCCATGGACAGAACTTTTCTGATGCAGATGAGAGCAGGAGTAACCAAAATGTTATTTTGAACTCAAAGAACTATGCTAGATGAAACGATTTAGGGTTCCTTTGTGTTCCTTTTGTTTTATCCAGTTTCTAATCATGGGAAACTTTATGGACTGGAATTATCAGAATTTTTTTAAATTGCTTAGAGAAGTCATAATAAAATTTAACAATCATGACCAATGAAATTACATATTTAGACAACTTAAAAGAATCCTAGAAAACAATATGTTGGGCAGACTATTGGGATTTGGAAGGCTGAGCAGAGTTTTGCCTTGCTTTGCCTGAGTTTAAGCAGCATTAAGCAGCAGATTAAGGAAAAACATTTCCTTCATAAAACAAAGGGATGGAAGACAGTTTCCATGTAATCAGGTCTTGTTTACATAGGCTGGACAGATGAAATTATAAACCCTTTCCTTTGAGGAAATAAGCCTTGAGAAAAATGTTGTGTGGCAGCTTCTGTGGTTTTAATTCCCTCTTTACATTACCAGCTACAGACCTGCAAAAAATGTCTTATTAGTAGGTCTACAAACAAAGGCTTGCTATTGATTGCATTGTGGATGACTTTGATTTCAAAAGCTTGTCATGTAACACCTTTTCAATTTCTTTTTAAGGTATCAGTTACTACCCCCATACCGTAAGGAAATGGCAATTCACTTTTTGGTGTATTTCATTTTCTCCTTTTGCCCTGTAACAAACCAGGTCTTTCTATGCCCTTGTGAACCTGAAAACTTTATATATCCTGGGGATTCATTGTCAGACAGTGCTAGCAGGAAAACAGAGGGAGAAAGGGTTGTAATAGACCTTCTATTCCTTTCTCTCACCAACCCACTCAATCAGTTTAGAAATGCTAGAAAGAGTTCATTTCAACCTCAGTTCACCATGCCCATTTTCACTACAGCCTCGGAGAGAGACTATTATAATAATCCTTTTCTCTCTCTTTATAACATCACACTTTCAGACATCACCCCTGGCCTCTGAAGTGACAGGCCTCGCGGCATAATGCAATGGAATGGATTCAAATCTGGCTGGGAATTTTTGTCTGAAAATATTTTCCAAACTAAATCAGCATTATTCAGATAGGTTGAGCCTAGCTATAAAGTATAGCCTCCTCTTCCTAGTAGTGATGGTAAACTGGGAGCACAAATGTGAAAAATTGGACTCTTAGAGTAAAAAAAAAAAAAAAAATCCCAATTACAATTTTTATCACTTTTTAGATGAACCATGCTAAAACTAATTTGGTGGTAGAGATTCAAGTTCTTGTTAGATACAATGAAATTTATCTGTACAGTTCAGAACAGAAAGTACAAGTCTTGTCTTACAAACACAAAGTTGTGCTAAATTATCCTTTTTTTTTTTAGCCAAATTAAATAAAATTTATATGTTTAATTCTGAAAATAAAAAAGTTTAATTTATTGTTCTATAGTAATAAATTATTTTCTCATTTTAAAAAGAGTGTTAGGTTTAAAAATTTTGTGTCAATTTTCCTCTTTAAAAAACAAAAAATTATTTAATATCCCTGAAACAAGAATAAACTGAAATATTACATACAGAGCCAAAATGAATTCAGCATTTTGTTTTGAAAACAAAATCATTTATCTCGAATTTAAAGAAAATTTCATTTTCCTGGTGACAGGAGGCAAATAGGTATTGAGTACATTTTGTTTCCTGACAACATGCTTGCATTTGAGAATGAATAAAATATGCAATTTCTTGGGTCATTTTTAACATTTTGGGGGATTTTCTTCTTTGCTTTTCTAGTATTCTACTATGAGAGAGAGCGCATCTTAAGACGCAATCCCTTGCATCAGATTTTGAAACATAGGAACCATCCTACTGGGATTCTGTCTTGTTTGATTACACCAGAGGTTGCAGGAGCAGTTTCTGTTTGTAAATAGTTAATGAAAAGCCAGTAGATGGCACTCAAGAATGTGTAGCATTGATTATACCTGCGAGTCAGGAACCTTGCTGCACTCTGCAAATGGCTTCCTCAGCCTCCTCTGCCCAGGAGACCTTTCACACCCAGGATCCAAAGGAAGCTGAAGGAAAGCTTCAGGCTGCACTTTGGATCCAACTCTTGGGCCTGTTCTTTTCCATGAACTATGCAAGTCTAGATTTTGTATGTCTAATAAAAATAATTTGAATTAGTTGCTAAGTGCTGTAAAAATAAACGAGAAACATTTAGGGAACATTTTTGGTTCCTTTTTGGCTATATATAGGACTGGACTTCGGTTGGCTAATGAACATTACTGCATTTTCTTCAAACAGTATGTTCTGATGCTGTTTGATATTTTTCCCAAGTCAGGATTTTAAAATTTTTTTTTTAAAGCTAGGTCTTGCAACATTCCCATTTAACCCAATATAAATTAATTCTACAAACAGAAGAAAAACAATCCAGTGAAGGGGGTCTCTTGCTTTTCCTGGAAATATCCTCATCACCACATTGAAGTTTGGAAAGATCTGGCCTCAGCTGGAAATGTGGGAATGTAATGACTGGCCTTCCAAGTGAGCACAGTCATGGCAACACAAGAAAAACTGTCTAGGGTCAGTGATCTGTGCTCTGGATGGCTTCCAGATATGGCTCTGCTGCTCATAACTGGAACAAAGGCCTGTCTGATATGGGGATATTTATAAAGATGGGCATATTTGAGTCCACATGGGGGCCACAAATATGAGCAGAGGTGCTGGAACACCTCTCCTGAGAAGACAGGCTGAGAGAGTTGGGCTTGTTCAACCTGGAGAAGAGAAAGCTCTGGGAAGACCTTATGGTATCTTCCAGTACTTAAAGGTGTCTACAAAAAGGATGGAGAGGGACTTTATACAAGGGCTTGTATAGGACGAGGGGGAATGGCATTAAGCTCAAGGAGTGTAGGTTTAAATTGGACATTAGGATGAAATCCTTTACCGTGCAGCTGGCAAGACATTGGCACAGTCTGCTCAGGGAAGCCATGGATGCTCCACCCCTGGAGCCATTTCTGCCAAGGTTGGACAGGGCCCTGAGGAAACTGGTCCCTGTCCATGTCAGGAAGATTGGAATTAGATGATCTTTAAAGATCCATTCCAAACCAAACCATTCTATGATTATGTGAAGTTCCTTGAACATTTATTTCAAACTTATTTTTCAGTTCTCAGGATTGCTCTGCAGGAAACATCTTTTATTAGTGGGGTCTTGTGAAACTAGTGAGCAAATTTAGCACCGACTCAGCCGAAAGCTGCATAATTTTGGCCAGCCTAGCTGCTTGTCTGAAACATTTTTCTTACCCTTGTGTGAGGCATTTTTAAGTGGTATTCTACCAGTTAACATGAATAAAATAAAGAGAAGACAATCCACAAATATGGAGGAACAAAACCCAGTTGGGAGAAGCAAAAGGAGAATCAGTTCTAAATTTATATTTGTGCAGCTAACATAAACTTTCCACTCAGATATGAGGGGTATTGACTACACTGCTGTGATAGAGCAAAGGAGAAGAATGGAGGAAGCAAGAGGAGAAAGAGAAAAGAAGCCATATAGAGAAAGAAGAAAGCAAAGCCCTGGAGAGTTCTGTTCCCCACAGGGAAATGGGAGAGTGTATTCACTGCTAGTGGCCAAGTCAGCCTTCTTTTCCATCCCCACCAGCCACTGCTCCCTGTCACAACTCAGCCACACCTAGTGCTCCCCTGCTTGTGCTGGCCCTGGAAAAGCAGCAGGCTACATGCTGACTGACAGAAAGCAAAACTGAGGCATGGCCATGGGGCGTGGCATCCTGGTCACTCAGGTCTGCAAGTCTGACAGTCTGCATGACTTCTGTAGCCACATGATCATGGCTGGGCTTATGGGGAGATTTTGTAAGAGAGGAAGAAAAGTGAATTTCTACTGTAGGATACAACAACCTTGAACAATATTTGTGCCATTCTGATAGACCTGAGAGATGAGAAACCTCATCTGACACTAGTATAACATGAGACCTAAGTTAAAGAAAGTACTGTTGAAACATGTTTTTTTTCGTTTTATGCCTTAGGAAGAATATGCCTTCTTTAGCTTCCAACTTTGCTAAATCCTTTTTCTAACCATCACATGCTAGGTCCTTCCATCTTCTGCAAGCTAAACAGATTTCAAGGATCCATCCTGTTCTTATGACAGATGTTGCCTGATCTTCAGCTCTTACTGTTCTGGTAGGTTAGTGTATTTCCTACCTGGGTCTTGCTCATGTTCCTCTGCATCTTTTTTCCTAAGCCTGTTCTTTCCCCTATTTCACTGATGGCAGCCTTTCCCATTTCCATCATATTCCCTCAGTTTCTGCCCTGCCTCAACACCTCTATTGGCAACCAACCTCCTCATTGTATTTTTGATAATAAAAGACTAGAGGCAAGGAGTAAGAAAAGGCAGGTTACGAAGGATTACAACTGAACAGGCCCATAAGGTGCTAAATAACCCCTCTCAGTAGCACAGAGTTTGAAAGTCTGATAAATGGAGCCTTGCAGATGTTTCTAATCCAGCAGTTTTGCCTGGAAGACAGCATTTACCGAGGGGTGATTTGAGTGGTAATTTTGATATCAAAGAAAGAAGAATGAATGAAAACCAAGTATTAATGGTTGAGCAAACGGAAGCTTAGGCAGCAGATATACTGCTTTGTGCCATGAAGCAGTGTACCAGGCAGCTTCTTAGCACTAAAAGAGAAACAGAAAGGACTTACTCTCTTTACATAAGAAAAAAAACATACATCCTATCTAGTTTCTACTGAAAGGGATCCCTAGAGTTCCTGTGGTCTTCCTCCAAAACTACCACCATCATTAAGAATATTTTCTTCTCTCTAGTCAGAGTTGCCCTTGCTACAGGAGCCTCTTGGCAAGTTTCTGCCAACAGTGAGAATAAGTTTTGGTAAACATCATTTGTTTTGCAGCAAGCCTTGCTGAATCAAGCAGAGGTGGTATCTTAAAGACCCCTCAGCATATTGCTAAAAGCAGATTTATGTGGCTCATATGAACTAACAGAAAGATGCGAAATCCTGTCAGAGATTTTTATAGAACAGTGCAAGTTCATGCTGCCTTCTGTACATCTTTTTTTCTATCTTGCTTAGGGTGTGTTAAAAATACTGAACAGAGAAGATTTTTTTCAAACCTATCTGATATCAGAGTGATGTACTAACACTAGGAGGCTCCATGCCTGCAGGAGCTTATCACCCTGGCCACATCCTGTCCCAGCTTTGCTAGTTCCTCACAGAGCTGAGCAGTCCAACATAAAACCAAGGATGAAGACATTAAATTCTTGCCAACTGGACTAATATTTATAAACAGTACAGTTATTTGGAAGGTAACTATAACTATACTGTAACTATAGCCATATCACGTGCATTATCTTAATTAAAACAAAACAAAACAAAACAGAACAGAACAAAACAAAACAAAAAAAGCACCAAAATATAAAATAAAACCGTATTGTGGCACTATTTAACACTAAAAGCTGTGGGAAAGTGTCAAATCTAAAATGAACTGCAGAATAAAACCGTGAAAGAAGCACAAAATTCAATTTTGTGCTTAACTTAAACAGATCTAAGTCCCTTGCATATAATAGCCTGATTTTGTTTCTATAATGGCATACAATTTTTACAAACTATTTATCTAATTTCTTAGAGAAAACAATTTTTACTATACTGTTCATCACCTGGTTTGCATTTGGTTCCAGTGATACACAAAGTAAATCAAACATAGGCTACCACTAGGAGTACATGATTATCCAAACATAAAGGGATTCTAAAGAAATGCAACTGGTTTGAAATCAGTAGAAAATTTGATGGAATGAATTCACACAAAAGGCCTGAAAAAGATCAGGAAGATTTTTCTTACATTCACAAAATTTTTTTCAAGTGAAGTTTTCTTTTTTCAAAACGAAGATGCAGATGATAACAGACTGTAGATCTTACTGCCTTAGGGCAATTTAACATACAGCACACAGAACCCTACTCTTAATGGAATATTTTTTGCAGAAGTGCAAACCATTCAGAAAACTAAATTTAATTGGAAATCAAATATTTCCCCTGAACCTATATTTTTCTTTTCCTGTAAAGTAAGCACATTATATGGAAATTTTTTTCCAAAAGCAAAAGAAAAGTAAAATTAATTAAGGCAAATCAAAAGGTAAACCTAGAAAAATTGACCACAGAGAAATAGGCACATGTATTAACTTACACATGTTCCATCACCTCCCAGCTCCTCTCATTTGAAAATCCATCAATACATTTCAGCAAACTACCAGGTTTCTTAGCAAGATTTTTTCTCCTCAGATGAGACAGAGTGATTCCAATTTTCTGTATTTTACAATACTTTCAGAAAAAAAAATCAAAAATGCAAAGAAAAAACCCCCCAAAAAAACCCAACCAAAAAAAACCCCAAAAAAAACCCAAAAAACAAAACAAACCAAAAACCAGAAAAATCCTAAAATTGGAGGGAATCAGAAACCCAAATAATTTGATCTGCTTGATATTGAGGTCAGATATAGTTCTGTACAAAGACTCACCAGGGAACAGAACACAAAGCTGCTGTACATAAACCTCCCTAAAGAGCAAGAACTACATATTAAAGATTTTTATTAGATGATGTTTTAACGTGTCCCTAGGCATAATACAAGCTTTTACTTTTTTATGTGTTCAAGCAGCACAGTTGTAAGACAATGAAACTGTAATACGCCATGTGTCAGTAATTCAAAAGAGAAAGCTTGTAAAAATTAACAGTCAGGAAATAATAAGCAGCTTTATATCAAGAGAAACATTAAAACAAGAAGGATCTGAACTGCCAGCATGTGGTGAATACCACAAAACAAGGCAAGAAGCACTATGTTGTTTGACTAGCTTACACTTATATGTGCCCCTTTGGCCTCAAAAGCATCAGTTGGGGCAGTGATTAATCTCCAAGATCAATAGAAGTACCACAGTTAGTACCCCCAAACTCGTTTAGTGGGTTTTTTTGTTTGGTTGGTTGGGTTTTTTTGTTTGTTTGTTTGGTTGGTTGGTTGGTTGATTGGTTGGTTGGGGGTTTTTTTGCCTTTGGCATATTTTGAAGTGTATTCTTAACTGTTGCAAGGCAGTAATAAAGTAGTTGACAACATCTCAGTGTTTTGCAGACACAAGAGATCCTACAGCCCAAGATTAGCCATGATGCATATTTACTACATTTGTCAATCCCTCCTCCCAAAGCCATGATTCAAGATAGTGTAATAAAACACAATAGATTCAGAGAAAGATAAAATGATTGTCTGAATTTTTTTCTGCAATTCATTCTTCACAAGCAGAATCTGATCCCAAGATGCTTAGAATTCCAATTTGTTTCCATACTTCGGACCTCAAAGAAATATTAAACATGGGGCCACAATTTAATGCATTATTTTTTTTCTTATACAAATGACACCACAAGTTCTGCAAGGCTGTTCAAAATTTGGTGTTCGGGTTTGGTCAGGAGCGTGAAGGCTCATGCAGCAAACTCTCTTGTTTTCCTGCTTCTTAAGGGAAGGACTCCACGGTAGTAAGGTCAAACGTGATCCCTGACGGTTGCCATGGAAACTCTATATTGATTCATTGCATATCAGAGTTTGTTCTGAGGCCTCTCCAAGGCAGGATATTGTCCTGCCATAATTGCATTTCTCTGCTCTTCAACTTTAATGTTTTGTGCCATGGATAGCTGATTCTGAATGCAAAGAAAACTGAAGCACACTGATGTGCCAGTTATGCAAGGATGAAAAGAAGTAGAGAGAGAAAAGAGGACCAGAGAAAGAACAAAAAGAACTAAATAAGGTTGAAGGGTGTAGAGCGCACATGTCAGGAGGAAGAGGGAAAAATGGGTAAAAAGATGTTCTGATGTATGCGCTGCACTGAGTCAATAAATTCACTTTAGGTAGTCTTGAGATTAAATGTGCCTCTTCCTGATATGAACTGAAATAAATGCTCTCATGACTTGGTGAATCCGTAATTCCCAAAGATGGCTATGGAGAGCATGAGTGAAATATATGTTCCTTTAAGTTCTGCTGTCAACAGAAAAGTAGAAAATCTGCAGGCTAAAGGGATAAGAATACAGATTCATAAAATAATAAATATAGAATCACATAATTGTTGTGGTTGGAAGGGACCTTAAAAATAATTTAGTTTCAACCTCCCTACTGTTGGCAGGCACACTTTCCACTAGACCAGGTTTCTCAAAGCCCACTCCAACCTGGCCATGAACACTTGCAGGGATGGGGTGTCCATAACCTCTCTGGGCAGCCTGTTCCTGTGCCTCACCACCCTCACAGGAAAAAAAAAAAGTCTTTCTAATGTCCACAATCTTTCAGCTTAAGAATGCTTCCCCTTGTTCTATGGAGACTGTATGCCCGTAAAAAGTCTCTTTCATCCTTTTTGTAGGCTCCTTTTGGTACTGGAAGGCCACTGTAAGGTGTCTCTGGAGCCTTCTCTTCTCTAGCTGAACAATGCTGACTCTTTCAGTATCATTATCCTGGCCTCTCTCTGTTGAGGCAGTATTTAAAGAACTATGGAGTAAGCACTGATCACAGCCACAGATCACCAGCTGGATTTCCATTTCAAATTCACGTTCAACTTGCTGGTGAAAGGGGCTTGCCCCCTCTATGAGGTCTTGTGTTGTTCATTGAGTATTACAGGTTTTTTCTTCTTGTTTTCTGATAAGCTTTCAGTTCTGCCTTTCATGCTAGAACTTATTAAATGTCCATCATGGACCAGACAACCAGGGAAAGCCAGCCACCACCTCTGAACTTCGGTGATTTCCAGAACCACTATTTTTTTTCCATGGAAAAATTACACAACCTTTAGGGGGCTGCACCCAAACCAGACTTCACATTGTTTCTCCAGCAGACATGTCATCCAAACAAACCTGGTCCTTCAATCCATCAGGAAAATCAATCACCAGATTATTGCCCATCATCAGGGCAGGAGATTTCAGTTTCAACAAACATTTTGACAAATTTACCCTTGTGTTGACAGTAACACATACATACATTCATACATACATACATACATACATACATACATACATACATACATACATACATATACTCCATTCTTAATTCAGTGCAGAGATTACAAAACTGACATAAAAACTGATGCATGCAAGTTGTTGACAAACACTGAACCTCATGTAAAAATTGATGTGTTAAAAAATAGTTAATTATGAAATATTAAAATTCTGTTGTTTAATCATTGATACTTTAAAAATTAACCTAGTTTTCTGCTAGTGATAGTAAACAACTTGGTATTTTCTTTCTTCTTCATAGACACACTATAGAAGATATATATGCAAAGTTTTCATAAATGTTCTGACTTATTATTAAAAAATCCTATGTTGACCTCTATATGATCAGTGAAACATAGTGCCATGTCAGAGAGAAGAAAATTATGACCAGCTACTCCATCTATATTTTAACGTTATCTACTTCTTCATAAGCCTTTTCACTGAATTTATGAGGGAGTTTTCATCTCTTACTGTCATTAGGTTTACTGGCTATGTTCTAGTTTTTACCAGTAGTAAAGGGCAATAGAAACAGCAGCACTCTGTCCCAAATTTCCCTATGAAATATTTGTACTTATATGCAGTATGAATATAGAGTTAAAATAATCACGTGTTGCCAACAATTTTGGTTTTATTTTGGCAAAGGAGGTATGTGGTTTCTATGAGAAAAACAGAAATCACTTTTTATGTTCTCTCATGTCTGCCAAATAAACTCAACTCCACACCCAAACACATTACTTTACAGTGTTTCATCAGCTCTCGGAAGGAAAGTAGGATCAGTCTTGGTCTATAAGGAAGTGAAAAATATTAAGAATATTGCAAAATATTATGTGGAAAGGGATCCCCCGACAAACACCAGACACTGGATTTTTATCTAATTTTTAACAGACTTTGCACATGCTTTTAATTCCTAGGCATCCAACACTGCTGGGTTTAAGCCTTTATTTTGTGACTTTGCTCAACTCAGGCAAGTGCATGTTTGTCCGCTGTGCTCTACCTGCAGGGCAGAGCAAGAGTTCATCCTTGGGGAGGTGTTGCAGAGTGCCCTGCCTCTCCACAGATGAGGAGGAGCACCTGGCCATGCTGGACTGGCCAAGAAAGGCCTGTGCTTGCCCATGCACAGCTCCCGTTTCTTGAGCTGGTGAATAATGTCAACAGTATTGACTGTTGAAGGGGTCTGTGTGAGCTGTTAGTCATTCTGTGAGAGCAAACACCATGAGATTTTGTGTTTGCTCTGCTTGCCCTCGGTCCTCTTCACATCACAGAGATGTGACCTTTTCAGTCACAAAGAGGAATGTGGATCCAGAACTCCCCCGGTTTATTGATGCTGCCACTCAAATGTCTTCCCCTTATATTTCCTGTGATGCCTGATCTTCACAGCTGAAAATCCCACAGGGGCTGGGTAGGGTATCCAGAGTGCTCCTCAACCAAAAGCCATTCTCTGAACTCCCCCGGTTAAAGTACATCAGACTGAACTTCCAAGAGGCACTGGTTGGGATGACAGATTGTAAATGGTGTTGGAGGATGGCACCCACATCACATCTTTTACATCCCTCACAGCCCCTGGCAAAAATGGAACATATGTTCATGCTTAGAGCTCTCCCTGCTGGTGTCTTTTGTGGGTTATGGAGGCTACAGGGATGCATGTGGAGCTGTGGTGATTTGACAAAAAAACATTAGTAATGTCACATTGACAGACCACATGCTTTGTCAATGTGGCAGAGATCTTCCCAAGCACAAGCACTTCTTCACAGCCCTCAGCAAGACAGGTTCTATAGGATAAGACAGCAACCTAAAGAGTGATTTTTGGATCACAGCCCAGATCTGCATGTCCCTTTCAATGACCACATTTCTTTGTATATCAAGGTCTTTGCATTGCTTGGATAGCTTATCTTTTTTGGCAAATTTCCTTTCCCATTTAAAGCAAGACCTTTACAGTTTCTGTAGTTAGTCTTATGAGAAGCATCAGACATTTGCAGGACTGCATCTTTGCAGTGATGAATGAATACAAAATCTTCTGAGAAAGCCCATACACAGATGTTTCTCAATGGTGAAGAGGGCAGAGGGTGAAGATCAGTGATCAAAGAGTGAATACCCACCTACATTAGGGTGCAACAACATCTCATAGTTATTTTAAAACTTGTGAGAAAATGCTGAAAAGGCAAAGCAGTACAAACCCCTATGTGTTTCTGTCTTTGCAAGTATAGGGTGTATTCATTTTATCCTGTGTTGGTAAATAGCAGAGCATTTTCAAGGCCTGATCCTGCCATCCTCCTGCCACTCCTACTTTTCATGTGCACTCACTGGAAGTCATTCAATGACACAGGAAAAATAAGGAATTTACATTCAAAGATTAAGGAATCTTTGAAAATGTGATATCATGATACCATATCTTTGAATCATATATCATGGCATCATATGTTTGAAGCTGTTATCTCTGTGTTTTGTAGCCCAAAGATAACACAGTTGAGGGTCAAGGGCTGAAACTTAGGGTTAATTTATGCAGAAGCAGGTTGGCATGGCAAGATATAGAAGGTATGACTCTTCTGGAAAAACGTGCTCTGAGACAACGAAGCAGAAGTGCAATGAAGTCTTGCTTAATAACAATGCGTATTTCTTAAAGATTTTTTTTTGTTTTTTTGGGGTTTTGTTTGTTTGTTTGTTTTTTAACCACTAATCTGATCCATAGTATTGACCACAATTTTAAGTTGGCTCTCCCCACAGACATTCATCACTCTGGTCTGGTGTCTTCAGCATGCTGCTGCACAAAATAGCCTGTAATTTTATTGCCACTCGCACACTGTCACTGAAAGATCAAAGAACATGCATATGTGAAAGAGTGTGGAAATGAGATTTAGGGGTTATAGTCTCAGAGTGCTAGCACTCAGGGTTATGTATGAAAACACTTCAGCATCATTTTAAATATGGGGTTTATTATTGCTTTTTTTTCCCCCCAGAATACTGACCCAGCAATTAGCACAGAATGAAAAGGGTCAAAGGAATTGCAGAAAGACTTTTGTATCAATTACCCTAATTCCAGGATGCAATTCAAGAAACTTGTTCCATTCTGGGTGGTAAAATGCAGCTACATAACTTTTAGGAATGATGGACGATTAGTAATGAATGCTGCAAGTATCAAAAGGTCATTTTCTTAATTATTTTTTTTTTTGTTAATTTTTTTAAATAAATGTGTTTCTGTAATCATCTTTTAACAAATGATGAGAAAGCAGGCTAGTGTCCAATGTAAAAAATAATACAAATTTAAATCTCCCCCTGTAATGTCCAAAAATAAACATTCCTGCTTTGGTGGCCAGATGTCTTTCTTAGTGCTGTGATTAACATTTATTACCTCAGAATAATCTAGGACCAGCCCACTCAATACAAATATTTGAGAACACAAAATGCAATTTATTTTCTTAGAAAACATCTCCAGAAAGAATTATTTTCCACTGTGATTATTTGACAGCAGCAGAATAAAATGATGAGATAGAATTAGTACCTACTGCTGACCATTTGAGCAAAAGGAGAAGCTACAAAAGCGTTCCTGTAAGATCAAATAGTCAAGAAAGTTTAGCCTTTCTGCTCTCACCATGAGGAGTAATATGTGCTTTGGAAATATTCTATCACAGGACGTCAGGCACTGTTACAGGAGTAAAACTCATTTATCAGTGAAGTTAATTATCAAATTTGATGAAAAAAAATCTGCTACCACAAATTAATAATATAATTATAAATAATCTAAGCTTAGAAACCAATTTCCTCAATATTCTCTTTCAACACAATGTCATTGCCTTTCACCAAATCACAAATGCACATAAGAAAGAAAGCAAATCAGATTCTCTCTTTAGAAGAACAACAATAATGGAGGAAGGTTGTTGCCAGGCTTAATGAATTTTTTTGACATTTTAACCTGTAAATGAATAAAACCTAGGCAGCTATAACCAAAACTACGCTGATTTTTCAAATGTGGAGGTCAAAAACATAATTAATCTTTTCACTTACATTGTACTTTGAATAAAAAGACTACTTGCCATATTTCTAAATTAGGTTTTTGTAAAAATGATAGGAAAAATGCATAAAAATATGAAAAATATTGTTTTCTGATTGCAACTATAAGATGCAAGCTGAAGGTGAGGTAATAAAAAGAGGAGAAAAAAGAGGGCTGAGATGAGACCATATTAGATGAAACAAGGGGTTATTGAAGTGAATAGAGAGATAAGGAGTCTTAAATTTGAAATGCATTTGATTAATTAAACTGCATCCTGAATTTGCTAATTGGATGCTTACAGGTTGTTGTGGGACAATGACAGATGGCATTGGCACTGATGGCAATTAATCCTAGTAGCACTTTTAAAATAAGGCATTAAACTATCTGGTTGTCCCTATTTCTGTAGTCATTCCTCTGAAAAAGTAGGATGGAAATAGCTATGAGCCTCATTTTGAGAAAGAAAAAAGTAATGAGTATACAAGTAGTTCTAAATAGCAGTTCTAATACTTGCAACTTAGAATATAGTACCTTTTAAATAAAGATATTTCATAAAATTAACTGGCAGTATCTCAATTATAATTGACACCTTTAGTTGGGATGGAGACACACTCTTAAAGTCACTTTTTTTTATTGTATCCTGTACAAGGGAAAGACAGGAAATATAAATAGCCAAAATTGCAAAGTCAATAGGGATACCACATTTCTACTGGGATTTTTTTTCTCTCTACTGCTTTTTTTTTCTCTCTATTTTAAATATTATTTAATATCTATGCTTAATATCATCTATGCAGGAGCAGTTGTCCTTTTGGACTGACAGTGGTGCAAAACATTAAACTTTACTACTCTGAGCTCCCAAGGAATTTGCATTTGATGATACACCAAAGCATGAAATGTGTGTTTGTTTATCCTTCTGAAAAATATCTTTTTGAGAACTTTGCTAAAGCCTCACTGAACTATTCCATGAGAAAGAAATCAATACTCACTGTGATTTAGGTCACTTAAAAATAGACACAAAGGAGGTCAAGGTTCAGCAATACACATGCTGACTCACCCTTTTTTTCTCACTTCGTAATTTAAATTGTTGCCAAAGTCCATGTGGTTGACTTCCATCACTGCAAGTCACATATGATAACAAATCTACACATTGTCATCACTAGTAAAAAAAAATTCTAAGATTACTTTACACATTTGTGTATCTGCTCACTCTTTTTTTTTTTTTTTTTTTTTTTTTTTTTCTTGGTAGGCAATTCAACTTTCAATCAAAAACCATAAAGGAAATTATGAAAATTATTTAATTTCTGCTTAATCCATAGGTTTGGTTCTGACACAGACTTCCTTGAGGTTTGGGCAAACACAGGAAGCCCTCTAAAAAATAGAGACAATAATAATTAAAATAACCTGCTCATTTATATGTTTTAGCCTGTGATGTAACCCTGCAGTAAGGAGTACTGAGGCAAAGAGTAACTAGGCTGTGTAAGATCTTGTATATGAGGTCTTTAAGAATGCATCTCTTTGGAAAAAAGATCCAATATCTAAAATTATCCCACCTCTGATTCAGGAGTACAGAAGAATATAGGATAATAGTCATCAGAAAAAACTATGACTTGACCCTATGGCAACATTAACTACACTCAGAGCATAAGAAAAAGAGAATGAAAATATTGGTTTTTTTTCCTTTATTTTTAAGGACTGCAGTCATAGGGTTCCAACATTATTTCAACCACCTAATTTATTGATAAGTGACTAATGCCAAAAGGTATGAATTATCACTTCCAGAGCAAAGGTGTGAAATAATTCTTATAGATAGTGAAAGGGGAAGACTGACCATGAAAGTACTGGCCTCAATCTCTGTTTACATTTACACTTCTCTCTTTGAAATGCCAAATACTTCTTAAAAGGAAATACTGGATCATATATGAAATAACCCTAATAACCCTCTAAAACTTTTGCTGTCTTAACAGCACTGCTTCTTCTAGGCAATGGTAGAATTATAGGAAATCAGCAGGATATTAATCGTGTTTTGGTCTCATGGATTGTAAATTCAGGTAACTTCTAGGGGTTTGCACTAGAAGCCTCTTATTACCATATTGATTTGTAAAATTTTATAGTCATCCATTTGTTCCATGCAGTACCTCTGAAAACAATTTCTGTTTTACAACTCTATGTATATAACATATATTAAAATAATACATAAATAAATATATGCAAGAAGTGGAATAAATCTAATTGAGAAGCCTGGAACAGCAGTTTTGGGACATAGAGAGAAAAATACTAATGACTCTTAAAGGGCCCAGTTACTCTTGCTGGTGCATTTCTGGCCATCGCAATGTGGTGTAGAAACTATCTTAGTTCAAGATAAACTTACAAAGTAAAGTAGTTACCATTATTTTTATTATTACTATTACTATTATTATTATTACTACTAAAAATAGCCTTTCTGAGGCAAACCATTGCCAGCAGTTTATTATCCTGTGCACAGTGAAAAATGCTGGACTTGTAAAACAAAAGTCCCAGCTGCATCTACAGGCATTAGAATCATGGAATATCCTGAATTGGAAAGGACCCATCAGCATCATCAAATCAAAAGAAGGTGTCACCTTGGATAAACCTGGGAAGCATCTTTTTCCAACATTCTCTTTCATAGCCCCAAAATTTTAATTTTTTTCTTTGCCTATATGTATTCAATATTGTGTTTGAGACACCTTAGTCCCCTGAGCTGATCAATACTTTTGGAAGTACCTCAATTCCACATTTGCAACATGGTTGGGGACATAGTGACTTTAGAGCATCTTATAAACTCTTTGGTGACAAATCAGCAAAAACCAACAAATACTTTGATGAAACACAGTTCATACACCAGAGTTAAGTTAAATCATTCTCATCATCTATTTAAGCACATTTGACCCCAATGTAATACACTAACATATCACATGGCTATGCTACTTAACAAACAATCCCAAATGGTTTTTGGATTACAGCAAATATTTTACATTTCCATTATTCTAATGATCATTGGTAAACAATGAACTAGATTTATAAGAAGATTGGATTTTTATTAATACCACAGAGGCAAAAACCCCATTTACTTTTCAATTGAAAGAATAGCCTGTATTTCTCTCAAACAGCTGCCAAGGTGAGGAAAAAAAAAGTAACCTAGCAAAATTAAGACTACTAGATCATTAGAATTTTTGAGGCCTAGGAAATTACAGCCAGAACTGCTGTCACTACTCATGAATGTGCCCAAGGTTTTGTTATTGATGGTTTGCTATCCTTCGACAAATCTGTAATTTGACTGCATATAGCAGCCAGGAAGAGTCTCACACCCCATAAAATACAAGCCAGTGCCAAGAGGTGAGCTGTTATGAGCACCAACATTGCATTTTGCTAGGCTGTCTAGTTTTCTACTGAGAAAAGACAATTGATTAAGGTCCTGGGGCTATCCCAAGTGGAACAGAGAATCCTGATTAATGAGCAGCTTATTAAAAAATAGACTCTTCCCAAGGAGCTGTCAAGCCCTGAAGAATTGTGCCAGAACTTCTTAGCTGTGCCCTCCACACCTCAGTGAGCCCAAATTGTTCAATTACTCTTGTATATTTTTGGAGGGAGGTTTTTCCATCTTTCACAGTGATCAGTCAAGACGTTTGCTTGTCAGAAAAGTGACTTTCCCTATCCGAGGATATTTATTTTTTTCAGGCAAAGTTATATAAAAATGGCCTTCCTTTCCATTTTGGGTCATAGCTGCTGGCTCTGTGCTGGGCACAGACTTTGGTAAGGAGCCCACTCTCAGAGACAGGTACAGGTATCCATCTGAGACTCACTGGGACAGGACTGCAATGGAGGAAATGCAATGTTGTTTCTCTTTCCCTTGTTTCACCAGTCTGATAGAAGGTGGAGGGACAGCCATTTCCCTCTCATCACAAGCTGTAACAATGCCAATTTTTTTGTCTATGTTAGGTGGCAAAACTTCTTTGGGGTGACTATATTGGTGAACAACTGGTGAGCTCTAAAAAAATCCATTCTTTCTGGCAGGCCCCCTTTTTTAAGGTATGGAGTTGATCAAAGCCAAAATTTTCTTCAGGCCAAGGAAAAACCTAGAAATCTTCAGGATATTTCTAGGACTTATTCTAGAATAATTTCCTCCTCAGGATAGAGACAGGCCAGAACTTTTCTTTATATCAGCATTAGTCAGCCTGTATGACCATATATGTCCTCTGTCAAAAATCTTCCTGCAGGCAAGATCCAAAATGCGAAACCCTGTTCCTCAGATGACAGAGAGGAATTGCTGTGGAATGATGTTTTTCCAGGGATTCACAATAATGTAACCCTGCCATGTCCTGGAGTGCTTCGTGGATACAGGAAGGTTATTGAGAGATACTGCTTTGGCCTTCATCTCTCTCAGAGTAGGAGGGCTGGCTTGCTAACACAGTGAAGTGATAAATGTGAAGTGCATGCACCCATAGCTACTCCAATGGATATAGTCGGATATTGACTACTAATTTTAAAAAAAATAAAGATGAGGTAGTACAACTAGACCAGAGTATTATAATACTGATTTAAAAAAAATTAAATATAAGATTCATTGAATTTTCATCTTTATTTCAACTTCTGTTTGCCCCCATTTACTCTCTTGACAGGGTTGCTGGCCTGAGACTTCCTTTTGAAATTAATGGCCTATGGCCATAGCCTTCAGCAGGTGAAAGATTTTTCTTACTTTGTGACTGAGCACTCAATTTGACTCTGAGTTACACTTGTTCAAGTAAATTAGCATAGGGATAATTGAGAAAAAAAAAAATCAACAATGTTTCTAAAACCTTCAGTCTTTTTGCTTTTAATATGCTGCATTGAAATTATTTCAATATAAGATAAACTAGAGACACTAAGAGAAACTAGAGATTAATTATTAATTATATATTCTGAGGTAGGCAATAGTCAACTCCTGGTGTATCCAGAGCAGATGGTAAACTTTCCTCCAGACTCTTAAAAAACTTTTAAGCTATATAAATGTTTTTAATTACAACTATGCTGTGACGGCAACTAAAACCAGTTGGCTTAAGATGATCTTTATAACCACTCAGAGGAATCAGTTAATGATTCCAGCATTTTCTTGCATTTTTTGGTGTATTTTGTAATGAATAAAAATCTGGGATAAGGACAACGATGAATCTTAGCTTATAAACAGCCCGTGATATTTCAAAATACAGGTTTAGCGGCAAGAAGCCTTGCTGCTAAAATTGGCTCTTTTTCAGATCCAGTACTTGTCACTGGTGGGCCCAACCATGTTATGCAGGGCTCAGACAGACCACCCAAACGTCTTTCACAACACTGGGAGGTTTGGGGGTTTCTTTAAAGAGAACAAAGAAAACAAGAGAGATAAAAAATACACAGGACACATGCTCACAACACTACACTTAGGGAAAAATTAAATTGATATTTATCAATAAATCACACTAGATTTGTCAGCAGCACCAAGGTTGATGATATACTCCTATACTCCTATAACAGTAGTAAAATGTACTTCTTATCCTGATACAAAATGTTTTCTATTTTGTTCGGCAACTGTCAGATGAAAAACTTGTCTCACTAAACCTTTGGATTTAATCTTAATTGTCTTTTACTGTCTGCTTCTTCTGTCCTATTGTATTTTTTGGTTAGACAACTAAATTTGAAACCAAACCAGATTTTTTTGGACTCCATATTGGCTCTGAATGGCACAGGGAGGAATAAAGCACATGCATACTGAGTCAACACTTTCTCATGTAGAATGGAAAACATCTTAAAAATACTTTTTCATAATGGTAAACTGAAATATTTTCAAGTTTCCACCCACAATTAACTTACAAAGTTCAGCAGTGTCAAAAGAATGGCAAAACGAAGAAGCCATGTATGCTCTTCTCTGTCTGAGTTTTCCATAACAATTACACAGCGCTGTGAACAGAGTTAATATCACCTCTGCTCAAAAGCTACACTCCATGCCTACAGACTGATTGCTCTATAATAAAACATCAGGTCCATTACTTGACATTAGAAAGCAATAATTATATCAGTGCATTTGAGGTTCCTTTCCCTTCATAAAGCTACCTTTCTCTAAAGGATTACCCTGACAGACAATACAGCTTTTTAGGGAGGCAATATAATTAGCCTCCTCCCACCCCACGGCTACTTGATTCTCTTATCTCTGTGTTGATCTGAGAAATAAGAGCAGTGCAAATGTTTGTTCCAAGAAAGCATAAGGGCAGCAGAGGCAAAACTGCTGCCTTGATTTAGTGGGTCAGGAGGGTCCCTGCGGATGCAGGAACCCCAGACTTGCAGCCCTGTTGCTAGGGAACTACATCGATCCTTTCCAGCATCTTCACTGACATCCTCTCTGCTCCACTGTGATTGAACATCATCCTTTACAGGAGAGGATGAGTTAGAAGCTTTGGCTGGGCTTTAATATTTATGAAGTAAACGTTTTAACCATTGAAGCTTTAAATGTCTAATGCTGTTTTCTTTTTCCAGAGCAGCAGCTTCCTTTGGGAATATTTCCATCACTCTAGTATGGCAAATTACTTGACGTTGGAGGCAGAGAGCTTATTTTCTCTGAACTAAATGCAATCGCAGGAGATTTAAAATGTCCACAAAAATAATTGAAGTATACTTTTCCTCATTCATTTTAATTCTCTTATTATTTCAAGATAATTTACGCTTAAAATGCATCATGCTACAGGCTTAACTGAAAATCATCAAAATCACATTGAAAGGTAGATCAGGATATTCTGAATATTTTTTTATACAGGCTAAAAAAAAATAAAATAAAGCATAGGTATAGAAATGTGGTGTGTACATATAAAGAATGCTGTTACAAAGAAAAGGCTAACTTAGCCCAGTGGGGCACTGTGGGAAATGCCCAGTGCAATACCAAGAGGAAAGAGGACAGCAGTTTATAAGTCATAAGCTAGCTAATTTGGATGTTCATCTCTGTGCTTACACAATAGGAGGTTTTTAACATCAGCTCTTCAAGAAGGTTCAACAGTGGGTGTCCTCCCGCTGTCCACCACCTCACCAGTGGTGCTGCAGCCCCACCACCCTGGTAAGGACCTGCACTAGAGGACTCGTAGCTGAGCTCCTATGTGTCAGGCCCATGTGCAGCCTGGAGGCAGCATCCTCAGCACGTCAGCTGTCCCAGGGGGAAGGTGGGCCTGCAGACACCTCAGCTGCTGTAGGCAGAGAGCAAACATGCTGTATCAAATGATATAATTGAAGGAGATGGAGCACCTGAGTCCGGTCCCAACAGATTACTAGGGAATATGTATTTATAGAAAGGTGATGCCATAAAACCTCACAGACTGGAGGAGTTATCAGATGGTATGAAAGCTTTCCAAAACACCTCTCTGACAATAGTGGGCAGAAGATGAAGAGATGATAGTTTTCCAGATTAAATATAGAAAATTCTCTATCTGAATTTTAAAAGTCACCATTAGAAGTAAACGAACCCCACACACCTAAATAAACCTCTGTTGATTTTACATCTATATAAAAATCAATAATTCAAAATGTATGTGAGATGATTAAGCTCTTGGCGTCCTTCCTATAAATACTCGACACTGGCAGAAACTGTCTTGCAGTAGCCTTAGAAATTGAAATAATTGCTGCAATCAGACACCAGATGCCTGATACCAAGCTGCATAACAGACACCACCAGTGACCTGAGGGAAGAAAGCGTAACATAAGGACAAGGTACTTATGTGAGCAGGAACAGATTTATCAGAAGAGCTCAGGGGACAGTAGCTCCCTCCCTGTCAGAATCACCCTGTGGATCACATACTCTGGTCTCATTATAGGAAATGTTTCTTTCTGCTATTTTGTCGTTCTAACTGTTGGGAACGGCACACCTGGCCCTGCACCCAGTCCTTTCTATTAGAGAACCCATACCAACAACATCCCCCACTGAAATCCCTGGACACTGATACAGAAAGTTAGGCTTGTAAAAGCTGTAGTGATTCCCTGCAAGGCAGCAGCTCACACTGCCTCTGCACATGCAAAAGTTCTTTGATCAGTTGACATTGTGTGGGTCTGCACAATAGGATCCGGCTTATGAGCACAAATCCGTGTCTTTAGGCTAAATCATGTTGTGCATCCTATGGGTATTTAGGTTGCTCTGATTGAAATACAAAGTTAATAAACAAAAAAGAGTCAATTTTGTTGAAAAAATAGAAGTATTCAAACTTGTGCTTCGTAAAAGATGTCAGCAAGTTCTAGAGGACCTGTCTTCAGTCTTGTTACAGCCTTTTGTCTTAATCTAAAATAAAATAAATTTGCTAAAATAAATTCTCATTCTTTCCCATTTCAAAGCTAATCTTCTCCCACTCACTCTAATAGTCAGTGTTGGTATGTAACAGACCACGAATTAAGAAATGGCTGTTAAAACAGCATGGAAGTTCTTTTTTCTTATGTCCTTATAAGTAAAAATGTTTTATAATTTTCTACAGCATATGTCATTATGGTCTTCTAACTAAGGCTCTGCTAGCACTCAAACTAGCATTCTCTCCTCATACAGCATTGACATGATAATAGCATAATACTTTAGGCCATTAAGTCTATTGAAAGTAAATTATTGTCATCAGATGCAATAAAACCTAGTTGGATGCATTAACAATCTTATATTCTGTCTTGATAACACTACTAAAATACTGATTTCCTCTGCTTAGCCTTGCATTAACAGTTTTTATGTTTCTTCTTGAAATGTGTTGGTCAAATTTCCTGCCTGAATCACTGCTCAGAAAACATTTAGGGGAAAGGGCAGCAGGGCAATACTTTGGATCCTAGCCTGAAGTCTGGGAAACTCAAGGGGGACCCTGCTATTAACTACAAGGTCTTCAGCTCTCTGTGGTCTATATCATGTAATTAATAACAGAGATATGAAAAATTCTACTTCCCCTAAAACCTGCTGACTTATGCATATAAATTGTATATAGATTCACATGCATGCATACATGTGTGTCTGTATTACGCACATTCATGTATGTACATTACTTATTATCCCATTAATAAACTGATTTCCCATTAATTCCCTCTGGCCAGGGGTCTTTACAAACTGTTGTTTTTGTTTTAATTTCTCTATTATTTAGATAAATGTTATAAAAAAGGTTGTTAGAAGTACCTGAGAAACATGTAACAAGTTTTAAAGACTACCAATAGGATGTATCTCTCATTGCTGAGAATTTTCCATTTTTCCATTTAAACTTAGGGTGAGTATAAGTGAGGAAAGTGATTAATTTTCCAAAGTAGTTATAAGTCCTTAAGCATTTTTTTAATATCTCTTTTCATAGCAGGATGTGTCTGTTATCTGACACATATCTAAATAGTATAATTTACTTGTAGAAATATAAAAATCCATCAAACAGTGTAACTTTGGAGTATAGTAGATTTTTCTCTAAGACAATGGAGCAAGAAATGGCAGACTTGTCTCTGATGTGTAATCTGGACAACACTGCATGTTTGATAGACATGTAACACTAAGATCAATTTTAGTAGCTGTGAACCCTGTTTCTATACAAAATCAATTAAGCAAGTAGTAACAGTAAATGTCTGTGGACATTTACACACCAGTAGGTTTGGCTTGACACACAGCTGCTTATGCAGGTAGATAAATCCACCATGGCAAAGAAGTCTAGGTCACACATAGGTCTGCCTCCTACAAAAGCTTCAGTCGCAGATACCTGCCACTTGGCCATTATCACGCGCTGTTAGTGTGCATCCATTAAAATAAAGACAGTTTCCCACCTCCACTACTGTGTCAAATTTTGTAGCTGTCTTTGCAAGAGAAGAGATTGTTTCTTGATCACAGCAATTATCTAAGCTGCTCTCCACATCCCCGTTTTCCATTTTACTCTTGCTCCAAACTGCAGTTTCACTGGGGATGTTGGTGACAAATGCACTTGGAGTGATGATGCTCACTGCTCAGCATTCAGCACCGAAGCGTCTCAGAGAGGAAGCGTGAACTTATCTGGCTGCCTGTCAGAAATGCTGGCCTGGATGAACAGCAACTGCCTGGAATCGTATGGTAAATAAGACCTAAAGCTTCTACCAAGGGCTTTCAGTCTCTGAGCAAACATGCTCACTTACAGTTGTTACATTTGACAGCTTGTAGCCATCAAGTGATCCCTGTGATTTTTAAACAAAGCTTCATCTTATTTCCCCTCCAAGACTTTAGTAAAGTTAATTTATTTTTTTTTCTCAGGAGGATGGGGTTTCTTATTCAGGAAGACATTTTGTGCATTTGTGTAATGGGAGAAAGTGGTGACAAGCAATACAACCTCTCGTATGAGGATTCCCTTAAGCAGGTAACTAATGTTTATTTGCCTTCTTTTCCCCACAAATTCTGCAGTGTATTATCAAGATAGAACAGAGAGAATACAGCCCCTGCAACTTCTTGCAGTTGTAATGCTGGGTAGAAGTTCAAGTCAGGCAGTGTGGGGGTAGAAGGAACAGGACACACAAGCCTTATCCTCTGCTTGGGGCCCTCAGGAGTAAGGTGTTTGTTATGCTTGAAATCTCTCTTCTTTTATCCCATTTTCCTCATTTTCAGAGACATCTGATTTTAAGTATTTGGAGCTGCCTTCTCTTGGATGTCATTAACATAATTACTTATTTCATAATTTGCTCACTGGATAAGTTCAACAAACACTTGCTCTTCTGTGTATGGAATGAGTTGTATGTTGCATATCACTAATAAACTTCAGGAGTGAGGAATTTAGTATACAATAGAAAAGAGAGAACTATTTAAATGTATTTCTTTATTCAAGTCATGACTAAGTGCTTGGGGAGCTTATTAGTATTGAGATATCAAAGGCTGAAGATTAGCAACTTTTAAGAATGCACTAAGTGTCCACACAATCACTGGCAAAAGCTTTTGCAAGCCATTTAAGATGGCATTGACCTCCATTTTCTGAAAAACTGGAAGCATTGCATACAACTTTTTAAGAGAAAAAGGGGGAAAGCTAATTGACATAGAGAGGTCAAAGCAATGTAAATGTGATGCTTTCATGATGGGAAATATCTTCATAGTTGAAAAAGAAATGAGGCAGGTTACTGCAGATATTAATTTTTTTAAAGCCTGCTGTTAACATTAACATCTGATTTGCCTAATATAGTTTATTACTGTTCAGCATTTTATCTAAATAATTTTCTTATTAAAGCTTACCCAGTACCAAATTACTCCCTGGCACTAGCCTTAGACATCTCTATGAATATTAGTTAATTTATTATACTTGGTCTTGTTGCAATGAAGCTTCAGTAGATTTATAATGATCAGATACTGAGAATAAGCAGTGAGCATTTAGGAGACTCTTCCTTCTGCTTGGTTGAGCACAGTAAAATACCAGAGGTTCACTAAAAACATCCTCAAAACTGGACAGATAGTAAGGCTGTGGGGAAGAGCTATTCTTTTTTTAATTATAAAGAGACCGAATTGTGAATATCTAAAAAACTGCTAACTTGAATTCCTCCTACTAATCCCGAGGATTGTACCAGAGCTGATTAGGTGCACCAACTATTCTGAAAGTATTTAGCTGAGGAGAAGGCAGCCTGTTGTCCATTTAACATGCTGGACTGCATGCTTCAGCAGGTGACTAGAAAATTTCAGGAAATGGCTTCTCAATTTAATTTCAAAATATTAGCCAATGGGGGGAAAAAGAAAAAGTTTAAGGCTTCTAAAATTTTGGACTCTAATAAATAAAAAAAAATCAGTGTCTCACCAAGAGAAGAGGTGTGTTATGGAAAAATCTTGTTTCGTTACAGTCAGCAGTTCTTAGAATGCATAATTCTTCACAGAATTTCATGGAAGAAGGTCACTGGGACTGATTCAACCACCATGATCAGAATGTTTGCATTTTAATTAACATATTATATGAGAAAATATGCATTTTAACTTTGTAATAAAACTGCACTACAGCACCTTTCTCTGAGCACAGATCACAGTAGTTAGCTGTATCTTCAGAAAATTGTATATTATCTATTCTGAAAAGAGAGGCAGGTGCAAATGTGGATTTTTCTTCTAACTTTGGTGTCCAGCTGACTGCACAGCATTTCAAGCAAAATATTTTTTGGATCTAATATTCAATATTATGTGACAGAAAAAAATGTCACAATCAGTAGCTGAAACAGCTTCTACAATGTGACACATGATATTTCACAGGTGGGAATCTGTGTACTCAGGACTCACCCTGGGCCATTTTAAATGCTGGTCACAGCAAATGCTGATGTACAGTAGATAGTAGCCATGGAAACCAGTCAGAGCTTACCTTAATAATATATTTTTTAAAGAAAACTAGATTTCAAAGGGTGATTTTTTTTCTCTTTCTGTGGGGCGCAGTGCATTATAGCATCTAGGAAATTATCCATTGGAGGTTTTTCAAAGCAATTCCATCTTCAAATTCCTTGCAGGTGTTGCACAGTGCTGATTTCTGTACACTGAAGACTAGCTCTGTTATTAAGGCATGACAACACACCAAAACCTCCCTGGGAAATGCAACAAGTGAGGAGCAGAATCAGATCACACCCGAGACTGCACTAAAAGGAGGCAGGTCCGCTGCTGAGAATTTATTTCCAGCCACTCCTGGAGGTACCAAACAATTGGGGAGGATGCGCTATGCAATAGAGAAGGCAGGCAGCCAGGCACCTAGAGAACACATGCAGGGAGAAGAGGGGTAGAATCCTGGCTCTTGTGAAGACTAGATGCACGGTGGGATTTAATTCTTGAAGTCTGAGAATAGGGCAGATGGAAGCTCTTGGTAAATACAGGCTTTGCTGTGAAATTTGCAGTGAGGAAAGTGAAGTTTTCTGGGAGGAAATAGTAATTTAGAAGATATTTTTCATAGGAAGCAAAAATACCTCAAAAAGCTTTCTGACAGAACATTGAAATCAGGTACTGAAAGTGCAAATAGGGTTCACAGCGTGTTCTGAGTTGGAAGGGACCCAAAAGGACCATCAAGTGCAATGTTAAGTAAATGGGCATTGAGCCCACAGATCTTGAGGGCTCCTAGCACCAAGCTCTAACCCACTGAGCTAATCTCACCCCCCTAAAGGGAGGAGAGCTGCCTGGTAAGCAGTGATCCCTGAGGAGGTGTGCTCTTCAACACAAGCTCTCTAACAAGAAAGACTTGGCAGTCCTCTCAGCTGCAAAAGTGAGCATGCAGGCCTGACTGAAGACATGCTTGCAGCTAAATATATGCTCTATGGCTGTGAAAAGCATGGGGAGGGAAAGAAAATAAGAGAGACCTCCCCTCCCTTCAGCAGGGAGCTAATTCCTGCCTCTACTCCTGCCTGTGAGGCAGCAGACCTCCACTTTGGCTACTCTGGTGAGAAGCTCTGGAACAGATCCAAAGGTAGAAGAAAAAGGAATGGAAAGGATATCAAATGAATAAAGTGGAAATATAAATGATGAACAGAAGGAGACCTTAAGACATTTTTCACTGCTTTGAAAGGATGTCTACAATCCTACTAGGATTGTAGACATCCATCCTTCCTACAAGGAAGACAATATATAGATGTAAGATTGATTTTTTCCACTCCTTAAAATTTCTGTATATTCAAATTTTTCCATTAGTGTTCACTTTAAAACAATTTTCCTCTCCCATTAATTGTGTTTTGGTAAGAACATATGACCTCTGCAACAGATCCTACTGGACTTCTCTGGGCAAGTTAACAAAAAATTATATCCAAGTGAGACCTGAAGTCACCTTCATCACATTTTTCATTACTTCCTATGCTAGAAAAAAAAAAACAAAAAAAACAAAAAAAACCCACCCACCAAACCAACAAAACAAAATTTTATTAATGCTAGATACCTGCCACATTAGTTAGAATGTAAAACCACTAGGAAAATTATTGCTGCTTTGTGGTGCACAAGGCATTCACAATATTAATTTCAATTCACCACAAATTTAGCAGGGTTCCAAGCAACATCTTTCAAAGTCTGTGTGACTCTGTAGCAGAAACTGAATCAAGGTCCAAATTTCATAGTATGGTAAGAAATATTTAACTGCAAAGAGTTGACAGATTACTATGCAGTCTTCCCAAAACCCAAATATAAAGCTGATTTACTACAAGATTATTTCCTGTCAAATTAAGAAACATTCTTTTCCAGCTTGTTTGGCAATTTTACAACACTTAAATGACAAGCTAACTGTCTGATCTCAGACTAAATCAGCAGAGTTGTGACATTATAATTGTTCTCTTAAAAAAGATTGCGCATGGGGAGGAAAGAAAGAACAACAGCAACAATTTTAATGAGATTTCCATCTAGACTCTGAAAGTATTCCCTGGTAAGATACTAGTTTACCTCTTCCTGAATAAAATGAAACTATAATAGATGTCTTTAGGATGCCCGAGACAGCCCTGTGGAAGAACAAAAGCTTGATAGCATTCATATTCCTCAAAGAAATAACTTACCTTTGAAAATATGACTCACAATAACCAAAAGCTCAGATGACTAACTTAGAGTTCCAAGAACATGTCCTCTGCTGTTAAATATCAATCACAAAGTGCAGCATAGCTATTAATATTGAAGACTTTCACCACCAGGAAATAGAGTGCCACTTGAATACTCTTGCTCAAAATTTATTGTCACATTTCAAAATTATAGATGTTTTCCAAAATTTTCTTTCATGGAGTTGTTTTGATTGTCTTCTGAAGTGCATGAAATTATGTTGTCTAAGATAAAAGCTTTCTTATGATAAGGAAAAAAAAAAAAGGATCTACATTTATGAAACAGCTTTTTCTGCCCCCTCAATGCCAATGTGCTGGAATCAAATTCATGAGGCTCTTGAATATACTCAGGAAGAAACATCTCAAAGGGTCACTGTCATCACTCTTCCCATGTGCTCAATTTCACCTGTCCTCATGAATAAATAGTATCTCTATTGCTCATTGAAATTATTGTAAGGGATGATCCCAACTTCTAGGTTTTCCTGTGTCCTTCCTCACTAAACATGAACTTCCAATGGTTACATGCATGCTGCAATTAAAAACAAAATGTAGGTTAACCAAAAAATTGTACCGTTTAGATTTTTTGCTGATAATTTGGTGATACTTTCATAAAGATACCATCTTTCCTTCTGCATCTCTCATCAAAGTAACTTATTTACTGTAGGAAACTTTTCCTTACTTCCTATGCCAGATGTTAATCATATTCATTGAGAAATTATAGGAGAGCAACTATTCACGAACAGTGTAATTTGAGTATCATCATCTTAATGATTTACAGGGACTCAGAATGAAGTGAAGGTTTATAATGAAGATACCATCCCATCTTTCTGCTCCCCTTCTTCCCATTCAAGGAACTGAGAACAAGAAACCTAGTAGGAAATTAAAAAGTTTCTAAGGAGTAAACATTTCCAAAGAGACTATGGCTTGGTAAAAGTAGAATAGCAAACATTCAAAAGGTCACAGTTCAGCAATATTATGCTGCTCTTAAAAAGGAGTGGTCTGTGTTCATTTCAAATCCCCAAATAAAATTCAACATAGATCCTTCCTTAATATAGAGGTGTGATAATTTAATAAAAAATGCAATTTAAACTGTATTTTAGGCCTCTATTTGAAAATTTGAATTGGATATTAAAGTGCACAGGCCTTTTATAACATGAAGCAGACTCATTTCAGAAGATTGGGAAAAGCTGTTAAAGGTTGATAACTGAAATGGCTGAGTAAGGAATAAAGCTTATCCTGAAGAAAACCATATGCTCCAATGACTATAAATCTCATTAAAGAGGCTAAGACAACTGTTTTCTTTTGATCTAGTTTAGCGCAGAGATGGGAGTAACCAAATAGTGAAGAAAAGGAAAAGCCAATTTTTCTCTTCTTTATGTGAATCCTGGGAGCTCCAGTGATGTTACAAGCACATTACAATAAAATTAAAATACCACCAGCACATAACATAAACCCAGACTGAATAATATATTGACTAAACAAAACATTTGAAACCAACTTGTTGACATCTTCTGGTAGATGCAAATAAATAATGTATAAAAATGCCAATTACTCTTTTTCACAGAATTTACAGAAAAATGTACTTTTTAATTTACCCTGGACCAACTTGTATACAACTTTTTGCTTCTTTCTATGCCTGGAATTTGTTGCAGGACTTTAAAAGACGTGGAATTTTATGCCTTCCCTCCACCTCCCTGGTTCAACTTTCTTTTTTTTATTAGTTGGAATCAATCCCCCTGGAATTCCCACCCTTTCATAAAGATCATTTTGTACCTGCTCCTGCAGTCTAGTCTATGAAATTTCGGCAAATGTCACTGTAAAACACTCTACTAAGATGCTCATGGCAGGCCATGTAGGTATTGGTATTAATAAGTCAAGTTTCTTTGTCAGATGAGGTGTGTTGCCTCTTATAATTTTTCTTGTATCTCAATCAGTAGTTGCAATCCTATCATAATCTGTCTGGTGCTTTCTGCAGAACATTATCAAGACACCAGGTGTCTTGATATAGACACATGTCTCCATCTTAGAGAAGATGTGGGTTTATGCTTGCTATGCTCTAACACTTTGGTCAACAAAGTCAGCCAATCCATGCTGCAGATTTGACAGTTCTGAGTACTAGCAACCAGGAATTTCAAATCAAGGAGGAAAGCTCCCTATAATTATGTAAACATGTCTGCTGTGCTGTGCTAGTCACAGCTGCAAATCACCACATTTTGCAGAATGGTTTATTAGGCTCGCTTTTGCTGCAATCCAATTGGAGATAAATAGGCTTTACTCCCAGCTAGAGGATACTGCTCAAAGAGCAGACAAAAAAAATAATGTATAATTCTCATATTAGCACATTTTATGTGAAAAATTCATGTGCACAGATAAATTTAGGTTCAGAAGAAGGAATAGTTTATGCACTGCATGTCAGTGGCAGAAACAGGCACATTCAATCTGCGTGAGGAACCTTTTCTAGAATAAACAGAAGAATAATTCATACCTTTACTGAGCATATTATCTATGAACCTGAGAAACTAAATTTGAACCTTTCTAAACATTCTGTGTCTCACTTACCCCACAGTCAGCAGCCCCTGGAAATCTGAAAAACCTGAACAACTATTAACAAAGAAATAGGGAAGAGTAAGAGAAATGGAACTGTTCACCCAAAAGTCTACTCCCAGGTCAAGTTAAATTCAGAAAGGCATCCTTTTCCCACTCATGTGTGCTCAAGTCTAGAGAATTCCATGTTGAGGAGTTAAGTTTGAGTGTGTACTTTACCTGCCATCCAGTCCAAGGTTGTTTGCATTACAAAAGCTATAAATCACAGCAAAATCTTTGGTACAAAAATCTGCTCTGTTCTACTTATTGCAGATATTACTCTTGTGACATCATTGTCCATGTGCCCTGGATGCAAATGTCATCAGCTTCACTTATCCCAAACACTAATCCCATCCAGTTCCAATCATCAAATTACTGCATATAGAACTCAGACTTTTCAGGCATAGAATAAAGAAAGAAAAAAAAGAAAAAACCCCCACCCTTTTAGCACAATTCTATTTCTTAAAGAGTTCTCTATTTGGTACCACTCTTGATCTCTACAATACAAACTTAAACTTGCCTGTGTTTCGTCTAAATTCTAGAAACTATGATGTTTTGAAGTACAAGTATGACTCACATATTTGAAATTTTGTCTTTCTATCTATGTATATTTTAATACAGTTGTAGTAATAATTTCTCCCTCATGTAAATGTAAATTATAATTGAAAAAGAAAAATAAAGCAAGAAAAAAAAGCAGTGTCCTAATTTATGACCATGATAATAGTTTGGGGTTTTTTATCTTCTAGTAATTTTCCAGACCAAATTCTGGGTTTGAAGCTTGTGGTCCTTGCTCAGAAGCTAATCTGGACTTTAGGCAACTATAGAAATCAATAGATTTATTATCCATGTGGTTTTGTTCAATTCTTCCACACCATCTTTTTAAGTTTTTTTTTATGAAGCTCTGACATGAAATGGTGGCTTTTTTGAATTTCTCAATTCTCCTGACCAACAGTGGAGGCAAAGGTTTGTCATGTAAAGATCATGTTGCCTTTTGAATAACCTTCTCCTGCCTCTGGATGTAATAGAACTGTCTGTTTAGAGCCATGAAGATGCATACTGACCTCTGTCCTATTTTGGAGACAAAAGCATATATTTGTCTCTATAACTCCAGGCCACAAACCCTCTCTGCCACCCAGGTGAAGATGCAAAGCCCCCTGGGATTGCTTTCTCACTAAATGTGGCAGCAAGCCATCCATCTCCTCTCTTAAGCAACTGTTGTATTTCATCCCACATAGGTAGGGATGACAACAGAAAGGCCCCAGAATCTTTGGCAGGAGAACTGCACTGCATGCACAGGAAAGCAGAGCCTGATGCCCTCTGCATTGCTAGGCACACACCCAGTCCCCCTTTTATTTCCTTGAAAACTGTATTGTCATTCATGTTTTACTGGGCTGCCTGGATAATGCCCTCAATGCCAAGGCTATTATTTCAATCTCTGTGGACTCAAGCGAGTGACATCCCACTTATTATGCTTAATTCAAATTTTCAGATATTTTTTTGAAAAATGAAGAGTGAAGGCATGCTTTATTTAATGAAGATTTGGATTACTTCTTTAATCATTCATCATAAGTTTATATGTTTTGGAGTTAATACACTACTAAAGCCTAAATTCTTTTAGAAATATTCTTTACCAGATATACATGGTCTTCTATATCCTTTGACTTATCCATTTGCAAGAATTTGTAATTAAGAGTCTCTGGAATCTTCATTCACATAAGAGTGTAATCTGGACATTTTCCAGGTACATCAAAACTGAGGGTGTAAAGTCCATTGCTGGTATCTTAGAATGACAGAGGCAGGAATGATAATACTAAGGCCGAAATACAAGATCCTGACTGCAGATAAAGCATGGACAATGTTGGCAACTAATTGTCATCAGCGAGGGAACATTGCAGTCACAGTCTGGTAATTCTCAAATCTGTCATTAGTTACTGAATAGTAGCTAAGGAACTGTAATTCAGGTAATGAGGAGGACATATAAAACAGCTGCATGCAGAAGACACCAAAAGTTATGTCTGCGTGTTAAACCTTAGATATGATACAAAAGAAGTTGCAGGAGGACATCTTGAGTGTAGGAACATGACTTTGGATTGGTTCTAACTATGGTCAGAATAGGTAAGCTGTCATTAATATCAGTTGTGCCTCCAGCTGGATATTATCCCTTTGCTATTGTGATGTCCTGTGTAACTACAACCCACTCCTTCTGTTTGTTCCAAAACTGTCTCCAAAGCTTTTTGTGACTTCTGGCAGCAGCACATGAAGGTATACAGACTCCCAGATCCTTTGAGAGGAGAAGCAACTCACAGCCTAAGGAAGAATCAGGACGACCACCTCACCCTCCAGAAAAAATCATCACATTATAACTGGAGTACTGCTCAACAAAAATAATTTCCCTCCATTTCAAAAAAGGAACTAATAAACTGCTACACAGGGAGAGCATAGAATTTTCTATGTAGTGAATTATGAAACACAGATGGATTTTTATCCATTGTCAGTCTTGCACTAGACAAATGCAGGACTTGACAGGATCAAGTGGCAATTCTTTTAAACTGAGAGTAGAGTTTAGGTTCAATATTAGGAAGAAATTTTTTACTCACAGTGTGGTGAGGCACTGGAACAGGTAGGCTGAGTAAGTTTTGGATTCTCCATCCCTGGAAGTGTTCAAGGCCAGGCTGGATAGGCCAGGCTCTAGAGACAACCTGGTCTAGTGGAAGGCATCCCTGCCCAAGGCTGGAGTGTTGCAACTAGATGACCTTTATGGTCCCTTCCAACATCAACCACTCTGTGATTCTATAATTCTACTTGGTCATTAAGACAGCACAATAGCACGGGTAGGCTGCCTTGCACTGATGAGCATATCCACTTTAACTTTATCACATACTAAAAAAATACCCAGAAGCCAAAAGTGTTGAACATAGAGTAACAGCTGGACTCTTAGGGAACTGAAAGCTTAGAAGATGAGCTAGAAGAGAGGTAGAGGAAAGAAGGAATAAGGTAACTGCATTTTAGAATAATGAATTGAGATATGGAATGATTAAATGGCAAAAGAGGAATGGGAATACTAAAAAATAATAAGGAATTAACAGGTAGATGAATATTTAGAGTAGGTATTAGCCCCTGAATTTTGGAGGAATCTTTTCACATTAATCAAATGCAAATAATTGAAAAAGTTCTTACACTGTAGTACCACAGATTCACACACTTCCTTACCCTCAATTTTTTTCTGTACTTCTGCTCTGTAGAAATATGCTGCAAAGATATGAAAATTTAGGTCTGAAATTTAACCCATTTGTCAAATTAATTTTTTATTAATAAATGCCTTTTCTGGAAACATTTATGAGCCTTTTCTCTTCCTTTTTTTTTCACTTTAGCAACTGGAAATTAAATTCTACATCTCTCTTGGATATTCCTTATGACAACTGTATAGTTTTATAAATAACTGACCCACTTTACCATGACAAGAACTATATGTCTGAGAACTGTTTATCTAAAAGGTTGAGAAGTTCCTTACCTTGATGCAACATATGCTTTACCAGATGTTTCCCTGGGAATACAGCCATGCTGATAAAAACAAATTGCACCATGAGCGAACTTTTAGTGAACTAATTTACATTTTATGTGAACCTTAGGATGGACTGATTCTATTACTTTCTGATTGTGGGTATCTGAATTTTTTTTCATGATTGTGGTTGTAATGAGCTGTGCAAGAAATTGTCCACCCTTTGCCCCTTCAGTTGTCAAGAACAAGAAATTCTTTTGAGTGAAGCATTTATAAGGCAAAAATGCACACACTGATGTCTTTATAGAGAGGAAAATATATCCTAATTGCAATTGGTTTTAAGCCATCCTATTACCTTCAGTTGATGTTAATTAGATCCACAATAACATTTTCACTGTGTTGATGAACTGTAGCAAAGAAAGCTCATAAAACCTGCAGTTATTTCTGTTTGCTCAGTGCCATTGGACTGTGTGGCAAATGAAAGTAACTTATGACTGAAGCTCTCAGTTACACATATTCCTTAAGAAAATAGTAAGGTTAATTTTATTTCTGTTTTCAATTTTTTTCTTTTCCTATATACTGTGGGCAGTAGCTCTCATTTTTATTAACTGTCTTGCTTTTCAAGCTATTTTATTGATCACTAATTTGTTGTTGTAAGTTCCTTCACTGAATTTGCTTAATTGGTGATTTTTTTATTATCCAGTTATATAACAATTATTTTAACTTTTATATAGTATTATAAAAAATATTGTTAAGAAATTTGTAATTTGATGACAATATTTCAGTAAAAAGGAAATAATGAGCAGCAGAATCTTTAAACTACACTATTATGAAGGGATGGAATAATCATTACGGGGCACAATTGCTACAATAATATCTGAACAGTTCTTTATAAATTGTGGTAGAATTGGAGACATTGAAATGTGTTTACTCTTATCCTTTTCCACAGTATCTCAAAACACAGCTGGAAAAGGGAATTGGACATTGTTGATGGAAGAGAATTTATATGCAAACACACTGGAATTTTCAAAGCCACAGGATGAGAAAATGTTATATTGGGATAACCTGTGCAAAAGAGGAAGTGTGTATTTTAAGTGCTATTGATTTTTCTTCTTTAGATTGGGTATTGATTGCTCCGTCTATTGATTAGTGGAAAAGTCTATTTTTCACTATCAAGAGAATAATTTTCTTTGCTTTGCTGCCCTTTATTCCTAGGCAAAATCCCTATAGATGCTACACTTCAGGAATTTCTAGGCATGCGCGACCTTTTAATTATTTATGACTTGCATTTCTATTAGTTGAAATATCATGGCAGGAAATGAGATTAGATTGCTCTGAAAGAAGAATCAGGTTCTCCAGGTTGTAGGTCTGAAGCATGGCATCCAAAGACAGCATATTGTTCTGTATAGATATTGCTTTGGCATGCTAAAAATAAATTGAAGATTACATGTCCAAAATTCTACAGTATTTTTCTTCATTATTCAAAATACAGGAAATGCCATCATCTTATCTTAGAAGAAAAAGTAGAGGCTGCTCCTCAGGGTTTGATCTTCCTTCTCACCAGGCAGTCCTGCTGGCAGCCTGCCCAGGTCTTCCCCAAAGGAATACACCTGCGTCCCCACCCTGTGCAAGAAACTGCCCAACCTCCTCCTGCAGAGACACAGTCCCACAGCCCCATCCAGCACAGAGATGGGCATCAAGAACACGTTCAGGTCCTTACAGGAATTTTTATGCTGGGTGTACGCCATTACTTGATTTCAATTACAAAAAGTTAGAAAACAAATATTGACTGCTGTTTGGGAGTTTATAATCGCGGCTAGCTCTTGGGGCTAAATGTTCTTCATACTTTGTTTATTTGTACTATGTTGCTACAGCAAATACAAAAAGCCAGTTAAGCCTACAATCTACTCATACTCTAGGGAGGCACAAAGGCTGGTCTGATAAAAATGAGGGCTGTGGAGTGGGAAGAGTGTTCTTGGTTGTTTTGTTGGGGGTTTTTAATTCCTCTGTAAGACCTTCATTGCTTTATCTTCAGTCCTACAAATTCAATGGTTCAATTATTTTCTAGAAGGAATGAAAGAAAAGTTAACATTGCTAATGTGATTCAGACTTCACAAATGTATTTGAAACATGACAAAACCCCCTGCTTTCAAATATGTTTTCTCTAAAGCCAGTAATAGGTTTTAATGGCTCAGAAAGAATATCATAAATACAGCATCATCAAACTTAATCTACCATGAGAAGAATAGTAATATCAAATGGCCTCTCCTATAGAAATGAATGGTAATTAATTAGCTAATTTGTTAGAGCATTTGTAATATATATTTAATGACACTACAGTCTGACACAGCCTTCCAGGCAGTGTTCTAAGGAAACATGATCTAAGCATAGCCTCAAGCTGATATTATCAAATAACTCACCACGCTGCATTAAAAAAAAAAAATAAAATCCAGATAAAACAAGGAGCTAATATTTCAGCTTACAGGGCCTCAGGAAATCCTGTTTTCCCACCAGCATTTCTCTCTGGCAGATCTATCACATCTACCTTTATATCTGGAGCATGCAGTAAATAAATACTCAGCACTGGCCTGATTGTAGGTAGCACCAAGCAAACAATAGCCCATCACTATATATCACACTCCAATTACTAAAGATCTTGCCATGTGTCTAATAGTCTGATATAAACAGTCCATTAGGCTTTGTAATGGTGGTGTTAAATAAAGGGTGAACCAATAGTAGTAGAACAGTTAGAAGCCCCTGGGCATCTTTGCATCTTCCCATGCCACTCCTTTTAATGAGATTATGCTATTGCTTTGGTCGATAGAAACTGTCATTTGAAGGTTTCCAGTTCTCCTACCATTTGTGTTGAACTGACAAGGCAGATGTATCTAAATATTTACCCTTTTGTCTATATTTTCTTCAACAAAGGAAAGAGTTCTTGCTCTTTACTCCCACTTACATCATTGCCTCTTTTTTCCAGATGGAACAATGAATCTCTCTTAATCAAGTAGGGAATCTCTGGTACAGACCCTTCCTGGAATCTAATGCAGCCTGTGAATCTCTCAGCATCTCTGAGAGACAGCATTAGTCATATAAATGACCCATGCATCAGTGTTCTGGCAAGGCATTGTAAGAGTTTATTCAATAATGGTACAATATTTTTTCCAATTAGAGGAATATCCATTATTTTTCTTTATTTTTATTAAAAATAGTAGAGCCTTTCAAACTCAGAATAACTACAACAAAAAGCTACTTAAGACTTGGAAATGGAAATTCGGAAGACAGTATATCAGAAAAGTAAAATAATTGAAGGAGTATTATATTAGAATAAAAATGTTTACAGAATTGTAAAACTAAGTTTCCTTTAAAAAGGCTATAGCATAGTTGGTGTGTGTTATGCAGAGGATTGGCAATAACATTCAGTAATGATCTCCATCACAGACTGAAACTGCCTTGATTGCTGAGCTGTAGTATAAAGAAATAAACTGAAGAAAATGACAAAACTGACTTTAAACATCTGAGTCTCACAGAATGATTATTGTTTAGTTTAAGCTATAATGAGCAGTAAACTATGGACATGTTGTTTACTTTTAGAGATGTTAGTATGCCAGAAGACAGCAATTAAGCTGCTCTTTAGATCTATCTGACAAAACCTGTTAAATTGTTGTAAAAATTCAACTTTTTTATAGACTAACCAAGTCCAGATTGATGGTGTATTTAGTATGTAAAACACAATAAAATGTTACATGTGACATTCTGGCACTTATAATTTGTTTCAGCAGTGTTTCTTTCTTTTAAATTTTGCTTATTTAGTAATTACAAAAGCAATCAGCAAGCCTTCTGTTCATAGGTCTTCTATGAAGCTAATGGATTTAGCAGAAACCATGACAAAAAACAGCATTGTAGCACTGGTCAGATGCAGTACTGCATCAAAGGAACCTCCTTTCAAGACTAGAAAATAAGCTGGCATCTTGCTTGTTATAATTTTGGGGAACCTGACTGAAATAACACCTTGGGTGTCATCTAGGGTTGACTGTGACTATGTTTTGCAATGTGTTTTACTGTACAGACAAATTTTGCAAATAATTTCACAGTTGTCACTGAAGAGCATTCGCAATAGATCAACCAAAGATTATATGGATAACTTCTGCTCTGTATTGTTTTATTCCCTCTGGTAGGGATTTCTCTAATGGTTCAAGTAAAAGGTAATCAAGGAAGTAAAGAGGCTCTATCACCTCTTTGTGACTCAGCCTCAATAGAAAACCTTTTTAAAATAAGTGGGTGGTATTCCAGAACTTCCTAGTGGGGAAGGGGGATTTCTTGGAAGCTCTCATGAGCCACAGTTAAACAAATGGGAGCAGAGACTGTACTTTCCTCAAGTTTATCAGCCATTAGCTCTCAGTCTGTAGGAGCTTTTTTGTTCTTCTAATAAGGAAGCAGTCAAAAATCTGAAAAGAACAAAATACAAAGTGTTCACAGAAATCACAGAATCAAAAGAAAATTCTGTTCCTTGAATAAGGTGAGGCCTGAAGCAATTTGGTGGTAAGCAAAAATCCAAAAGCTATTGGAAATGAGACTGCACACACAGATGGAAGCCACATCCAGGGATGTCAGATGTTTCTGATGTAATTAAGGCACCTACATATTAAGCTACACAGTTTCATGTTATACATGGTTTAGACTGACCACATTTTAGATACTTAAACTGTGGATTTCTAGCACTGACCTTATTGCTGGAGGTTCTTCTTGTAACTGACAGCATGAAAGAGGTACCTAGGTAGTTTTAGGGCATGTTTCATTCCAGTTGTCCTAGCCTTAGATGAATCTCATTTTACAAATGCATATTTCATTTCACTCATTAAAAATTAATTTTAGGCCACCAGTTCAGTCACAAAGCCAGATCCACATTATAGTCAGTCACATCAGATCACATGTGAAGCTGTAAATGCCAAACAATAAATATCTTAGAACAAAGAATCTGAAAAGCTTCTAGTTCATGAGAAAAAAAGGAAACAGGAGAGCTTCTAACAGCTAAAAATCATCAGCCACTTAGTATGCTATGAGGAAGCCAAGAGATATTGAATTTGGACTTCTTGTTACTATGACTTCATGCAACATCAAGTAATGATTAAAGCAGGGTATGAGGGAGCTGTTATGCTGTATTACCCTGGCATATCACTGCAGTGAAAAAGAGATGGTAAATCACAAATCATTGACTGGTCCACTTGAACAACCTTCACCACTTCAGACATTGTAAGAAAGCCAAATGGTGATGTGAGGCCATACACTGATGTTAAGAAATAACATAAATAATCTATCTCATGTTTACAGAGCAATAGTTCAAAAAAGGAAGAAAATCTGTAGCAGTTTAAACTTTTTATACATATCATTTTCAACACACCTGAGCATGAAACAAAATGCCTCCTGGTTGTCTCAGCTCCACAAGGGACTTCAAGGTTCATTAAATTTTGAAGACATTTCAGACTTAATAAATGGCCCTCATTTAAGACATGAGAATTAAAGACAGGTAACTATCTTTAATTCCACAGGACAAATAAGAAATATTTGGTAAGAGGGTAAACAGCAGCTGTATAACTGAAGAGGACTGGAAAGAACACTTGGGGTCACCATATCTGGTCTCATTCTACAATCTCCTGAATTTACAAATCTCCATGTAAAGAAAAATTCTTTTTTACCCTAACCCCTTACTGGAAGTCTATTGCAGAACCACTGAAACTTTAAACCAAAGATTAGCTTTCTATTTTTGGTCATGATTAACACTGGAATATCTGAAGTTTATTTACAGGCTAGGCTAATTGAGTAGGATGCTACCTTTCTTACTCTGACCACCTTGTTTCCATATCAGCTCATAAGCCACAGCTAACCCTTTATTAAGGGCAGCTTCCACTTCAGAATGCTTCTTTAAATGCCTTCATATCTTTGGCTGAAAGAGAATACCTATGTGCTGTTTTTGGCTGAGACAATTTTCTCCACAGTAGATAGGATGGGGCTACATTTTGGATTTGTGTTGGAAACAGTGGGATTTGTGCTTGATAACACAGGGATGTTTTAACTATAACTGAGCAGTGCTTACACAGGGTCAAGAGTTCTTCTCCCCGTCTTCCCCATTTTGCTATGAAGAAGCAAAATATGAATAATTTTTACTGATTTATTTATTACAACTATGATATATAACTTATCAGAAATAACAACTGATTGGTCATCAATGTTTTGCAATCTTCCATAATAGTGTAGCATTCTCTTTTGAATAGCTGGAGTCATACCATGCAAAATCTCCAGATTGCCAGAATTCTGCCAAGAGTTAACTTTATCTTCTCTTAAACTCAGTACCATATAAATATCTATATTCTCATTATATTCCCAGAAATGTTTATTGTTCATTATTTGCTGTAGTTCCACTGAAAATTCTGTGGTTTGCCACTAGGGAAAAGAAATGACAGCATAAGAGTTAGATGTGCAATAATGCTTTATGGAGACAGATTAACAGTCAGTAGATAGATGAAGAACTAGATCTTGAAATTAATAAATTGAGAGTTTGAGGTGTGAGGGTGTGAAGGCTTAACGTTGCCCAGGAGATGGAAAACTACATTAAAAAAGATTTGTCTGCAGTACCTGAAGAAATTTGTTAGCATAACAGTGGAGGAAAATTGCAAACTGAGTGAGTAATAAACACTGACGCTTGAACACAAAAGACAAATGCACAATCAATATTTATTTGCAAACACATATGGGCAGAAGCAATTGTTAGCCTTCAGTGTTATGTGAAGTGTGAAACGATTCTTGCAGTAATTGTGTTTTGCCATTGTTCTGGTCAAATTAGGTAAATTCTGGAAAGCAGCTGAACTTAAACATGTGTGACTACAGTGAAGTCATTTTTCAAACATGGAGAAAAAGGCTTCAAGAGGCTCTGTCTGTGTTATAACCAAATTTTCACAAAGAAATTACACCCACAACCTACACTTAGACAAAATCTAACTAAACAAAAGAGGCATTCAGAAAACTTAACACTTTTAACAGTTAAAGCATGAGCTCTGCTCTAACATTTCAGCTTGCCCTAGTGTGGACTTGGACTTTATTTTTTGTTTGAAAGTCCTATAGCAAAGGCCCACTTGATCTATACGTGAGTTCAAAAAGAGAAGAACTTTGTCCGAGACACCCATACTGGTTCTGCTACTACTGGGCATTACCTTCCAGGTTTAATCTGTTGGCTATCTTAATTATTTCTTTATGTATGACTTACTTCATAAAAGAAATGTTAAAGGCCTATACGTGGTGAAAGTCCACCTGTTACCTAGGGATATAAAAAGCCTCCAGAGAAAAATTTGGAAGTAGAAAATACAGAAGCAATTATTTTAGCAATGACAAAAGCAGATTTTACTTACTACTTTTTCCTCCTCTAAATAATTCAGCAACTGGGAGATTTCATGTCAGCGATTTCATTATAGGAATGAAATTATTTCACAACTCCCTTTCCTTTTACAATTGACACAGGCTCAGCTCCTCAGAGAAACTCCTGAATTCTTAAATCTCAACAGTAGTGCTCATAACCATCAGCTATTTCACTTCCTTGCTTAAATTTCCCCAACACATGGAAGACTGGATAGTTTAGTATCTGGATTACTGCACTTCTAAAGAGAATGGAAAGTGAGTTACACTGTAACTAACTGGGCATAACGAGCTTTTACTGGGATTTAGAAGCTGTTAATAACCACAATCTGTCTCCATAAATTAAAAACAATACCTGGCCTCTTATTATTTTCCCTCACTTGGTATCTGTCTTGTTCATAATTTATGGTAGCTGTAAGTGCATTTATTGTACTAGATGTTAAGATTTCCAAAATGAAAGATGTATTTCTAGGAAAAACTGCCATCAATGTATAGACGAGAGAAATACTGTCCTTTAATAAATATGAGCAAGAGCTTTGAGTGAATTTTTAATCTTTGCACAAAATATTGAAAACTATCTTCCTGTAGCATGGAGGAAATGTTAAACCAGCAGCTCAGTTAGTGCATTTCCTGGGG
>VWZN01011068.1:430468-503662 GCA_013396955.1 Regulus satrapa | reverse complement strand
AAAAAAAAGAAAAATTATGTTAAAGACAGGATATGGAAATGCAGGCATAACAGTACACCTGCAATAGCTAGCAACAGGTAAGTAAAAGTAAATGGTGTTCTGTAGCACAACCCATTGGCAGTAACATGCTAAGGGCACATCTTCACCGTATTAATATTTTCCAACCTGGCTTTTAAAAATATGTATCTTCTCCCTGAAAAGTCCATTTCGGTATTATGGGACAGCTATATTTCCTCTAAGTGTTGCAGGAGCTTTCCCACTTGTTGTCTCAGTATTTCTATATAGCACTGGCATGTGCTCCCTTCCCTTCTCAATCCAGCCATGACCACGGTGGGTTCCAGAAACACAGACATTTTTTCTGTTCTTCTCCCAGCTGGTGGTAGGACAGGCTGGATAATCTACCTGTAAGCACAACAAAAGTTAAGGATTGAGAGCTATTTTCCCTTTCCAACCATTCTGCTTTGAGTACTGCACCCTGATTTATCAATATCATGCTAACACCTAAGGAGACCTGGTTTTAGCAGCCTGTGAAGACAAGGGACACAGGCACATACCCTGTTCTAAATAATTGTCTACCGCCTCTCTGAAATAACCTCTTACAGATGCTGCCCAATTTCAAAATGCTGCAACCCATTCTCAGCACACTCCCTAGTCCTCCAGATCTCCCTGAGGGATAACAGGGACCTCAGTCCCCACACTCTCCTCACAGCTTCAACAGCGCTGATTTTTCAAACCCCTTGGTTTTATAGTCTTTGAGAGATTTAGCTACATTTTTAAGGTGCTGAATCTTTCTTTGCAACATTTTAATCTGTTCTGGTACAAGGACTTCCTATAACTGTGGGGAAAATTCTGTTCAGATTGCTACTAAAGGAATCTATAATTAAAATAAGAAAATTTCTAAGAGCAAAAAAACCCCCTCTTTTGTAAATAGTATCAGTGCCTCTATAGATATATTGGAAATTCAGTATTTTGTTGAACCAGTAACTCACTCATGATTATGAGGCTTGAATGTGACTCAGTGATTTAAACATGACCAGCCATTATTCTCTTTCTAGTGTCTCATTTTCTCACTGATTATTAATGCCTTAAATGATGCATTCACTGGAATATAGAAAAAGACTCTGCTTGACAATTTCAGCTTTTTTCGTTTTTTCAGATTATTTCCCAGAACTCACTTCTAACAAGAATTTTTCTTCCCACTAATTGCTATTTTTTATAGTATTTCCTCCCTTTCTCACCTTCTTGCACATAAACACATACATACCCACACATATACACATATTTTTTCCCCACGATGTAAGTAAAGGAAGTGGAAATGGCAGCACAAGTCCAGTTTTCATGAAGAAAATCATCTTCTTTAAGCAGAGTTCTAATCCTCTGTCAAGCAATACTAAAAGCTTCCAGATATCATGACTCATAATGGGGTGTGGCTCTCCCTCCTACTGGCATTGCACGCACCTCAGTACCTTCCAGGAGACCAAGTCCAGTGCCAGGAAAAGCTGTCTATTGTCGTATTTGTCTGCTTGAACTTACGCTTTCAGAAATTGAGACACTTCTTCCAAGAAATTATAGTCAGAAAAACGTTACTTCATGTCAAAACGCATATAGAAGAGGAGGTCAGTGATCCCTAGTATTGGTATCTTGAAAGTGTTTTGTCCTTCATTAATTTCAAAAGCCTGAGCACTCATGGAACAAGATAAAATAGGTTTGGTTTTTATTTTTGGTCTCTTAATATACAAAATTTATTGTTTCCCCCATAACGTAGATCAGAGGAAAATTATGCAGTTGATATTACATGGAGAGATGAAATCTCTTCTTTAATACCTTTTAGTAATTTCTGCAGTCTTTGGAATTCTTCTCATATTCTGTTCTCTAAGATATGTGGGTCACTTCAGAAAGAGTAAATCCAAGCTCTAAGAGCTACATGTACTAATTAGATTTTTCAATAAATAATTTAGCAAGCCTGTTTCAGTTGAGAGGTTTCATTAAATACTTGAAAATATTTTTAAATTTTGCATCTGACACAGGTTTGTCTCCCCAGAGATGTCTCTAGATTTTTAAATACAATTGCACTGTTATTACACTAAACCATTTGCAGCTATTCTGCATACATTTGCTTTGTCATATTGATTATTTTAATTCTTAGTTTTTTGTTTGTTTGTTTGTTTTGGTTTTTTTTTAGAGTTCATTGGTATTCACCCTTTAAAGAGGGAAACCTTAACCTGAGGCTTACAAATGTCTGTTTTGCCTCTGGAAAATTTTCTTCCATGGGATTAATGAGAATTACATAGAAAATAATTTAAGAAGAACACAGTATTTTACTATTCCACCCTCTTTCACAAATTTGATTTCCTCTCTTAATTTGAAATCACTTTTGCTTCATAATTAAGCAGATTTTTGTGTTCAATATTTTTCTTTCTTATCACAAACAAGGCTTCAGCCTGTGAAATCTGCATGAGAGTATAAGAATGTTCCTGTTTTGTGGGTGGTGTTTAACGTCATTACAGTGTCTTATTAATGGCTCTGTTGTACTTCTCTGAATAATTAAATTCTCTTAATGGTTGTAGTATTTTCATGACCAACATTATCCCCTTTTTTTTATTATTATTACTGCCAATGAAGGATATGAAGATGCCAACCACTAAAATGCCGCTCTTGTGAAACCCAAGGACATATATTTAGCATAAATCAATCCCATCAGAATGAACTACAGAACAAGGTAAAGAGATTTTCTGGAAGACTTTCAAAACACCATCAATAAAGTGATGCTACAATTGATTACTTCTCAGCACACATTCTAAGATAAACGACCTGTGATTCCATTTAAAAGTTAATGCTGAAAAGTCTTCAAATGCTAATAGCAAAGAGCAATACATAAGCACTATAAAAAGATCCAAGCAGATATTAGAGGCAAAAAAATACAGGCATGCAGATATATCACAAAAATACACATAAAGACCTTTTTCAATACCCAAATATATTTTTTCACAGGTATTTACAAGGTAAAAGACAATTACCAAGAGATAAAACAATGAAACTTTGAAGTTAATCCACAAGTTAAAACTCTTTCAGCAAGATAAAATTTGTTGTAGTGAGTTTTACCAGTCACTGTTTAAATGCCTAAATTTCTCTCTTAATAAATACTCAGGGGCCAAACCACACCATTAAAGGAGCAGCATGCAGTAGGGTTGTTTGCTCAGAGCCCATTTGTCTTGGAGGCAGCTCGTGGCAGTCCACTCAGCAGTCCATTCCACAATAAAAACTGGAGGTACACAGGCTTGTGTTCTCCATGAATCTTGATAGTTCTGTACGTGCACACAGACGTCAGACAAACAAATAGTACAAGACAGACAAACAAATAAATAGACTGTCAAAACCTCTTTTGGCCTTGGCAGTGTGGAAAGACATTTTGTTCGTGATGGTATGTCACTACTGCCAGACACACACAACACAGCCAGGATCATTTAGGAGCCAAAACCAACTTGTCCTGATGGAGTCATTTCTGGGAAATCAATAACATGTGTACAGTGCATTTAGACTGGCAGACAGAGAAAGATTTCTATGCTACGTAGAAGGGAGGTACGAAAATACTTTTCTACACAGAAATATTGGATGGTAACAAACAATGATTTTAATATAGAGGTCTATGAAATATTTATGGGAAGGGGCATTATGGAAAGGCATATAATATTGTCACTTCAAATAACCAGCAACCGAACATCATAACCCATTTTGCTTCTTCCAATCTGTCACCCAACTTGTGTTTATTTGCAAACAGGCTTTGGTCCACATTTACCAGGACAACATAGTTACAAGGAAAATGTTTTTATTCATAATAGATCCACAGTATTTTTTCCCCCCAAAGGATTATATATCAATCTGAAATTCTAAGAAAAGCAGCTTTTTGCTTTTGAAATTCTTATTAAAAGATTGTCTCATAAAAAAATGAGGGCTCATTCTGCTGTGTTTAGTTTGGATTACTAACTAACATACACTTGCAAATATGTATGGTGACTTATGTAAAACCAGAAATTATTTAACTTACATACAATATTACTACTTCACTGCAGAAATTCCTCCATTGTCAAAGATACCCATTATCAAGAGCTACATTCAATTCTTATGCACACAATGGTTACAATCACCTGTGTAATTGTCAGCCAGATTTGGTGGCTAATTGTTTTTCTGAAGTACAGTATCTGTGTTCTGCTAATAGAAATAATGAAAACTTTAATGTTCATGCTGCTTCTAGAGTAGAATGGTGATGAGCACATGATTTCAAAAACAGATTTACTGAATCTAATGCCTTTTTGCAAGAAAATTAGCATGTCAATCTTTCTAATAGAGAGGAAAGAGAAAAACACTGCCATTTCATTTTTGACCACAACAAAAATGTGTTGGATATTTTCTCTTCAAAAGAAAGCTCTTCTTCTTTCCCTCTCTGAGATGCAAGCTGAACAATATAGACCTGTACTTTCATTGAAACTCCTGTGTTGAACGAGGAGTGATGACAGGATCTGAGTATGTCTTGAGCAGCCAAAACAAACAAGCTTTTTCAGCTGAAAGACTTCAGAACTGACTACCTTATCTTAGCTGGAATATTCAGAATCAAAAGATAGCGATTTTAGAACATGTCCGTCTTGAAAAGACAGGGATGAATTCCTCAAGGCCAGGTAATATTTGATGGTGATTTAACATTTTAGACCAGTAGAAAAACCCAACTCCTCCATTGCAAAACTAACACTGGACATTGAATAAACAAAAAAGTATCCACCTCTACAATACTTTGATCAACCTCTTTAATTTCTTGTTTCACAGATAAACATAAGGAAAGATAAAAGCTTTGAGGCTCACCCAGATCCATGTTGTACCTTGGGATAATCATCCTCCAGAGATAAGACTCACTGTCTCAATGCTTACTGTGATGAGACACTGCCCATGGCTATTCAGACACCTTTAACTTTAGGGATGTGGCAACTCCTAGCTAATGAAATCACCTAACAATGCTAAACTGCATAATGATATTGTAATCACAGTATGACTCTTGCATATTAGATAAATGCTTTTCAATTTGAATAATACTACTTATCAATTAATTTCTTACTAACTTCTCTAACTCAAAATATGAAGTACATCAAATATTCACAACTATCCTCAATATCTAGCTGACTGAGAAGGAATCTCTAATCATAACATGAATAAAGCAAAAATGTTGAATGTGATCATAGAATAATTTATTTTGTACCTTTCATTATAGCAAGAACACTTTGACACATATTACACCAAATACCTTCTTCTAGCTGTAAAACTTTACAGTACTTTACAGTGAAAAAATAAGGTTAAGATTACTTTTTTTGAAACTAATAACTCTTCTCACCAGCACATGCATTTACTATGCCTCCAAAAGGTGCTTTGTATGTCTGCTTAAACAAAGCCTTCATAATAATTCAACCTGATTTCCTCCTCCCACCACCCCCCAGGGGGTTCAACTAAATGACCTGGCATGCACAGAATATTATCTATCATAAAGGGTGATGAATACTTTAAAAGCCCCACTTCTGTGGAAACCAGGACGTTTGTGGAAAAGGCCTGGATTTGGTGAGTGGATGTACTCTGGGGTCAGTGCTGATCCTGTTGAGCCATGAGCACACAACAAGGGTCCACCACAAAAAGCCCAAGGCCTCCCGAGTGGGTCATTTGAAGGTAATCCAGAGCAAGACAGTAGAGAAGGCTATGCTTAACATTTCCCACTAAATTGGGATGTCATTTGAAAGACTAAAATGTCTGAGTTTGCTTTTCAGGAGTAGAATTTAGAGAAGATATAAAAAGAGCTTCAAAAAGAAAAGGAGAAACATTTTTGGGCAGTTTTTATGCAGTAAGAAAAGAAAAAGTATATGTATGATAGAAAGAAAAACTTTTTATAAATATTGAGGAAAAGTTGCATGAAAGGTTTCTCTGCTCCGTGTATGTTCATATGTGTTCCAGAATGTGTGCACACATATAAAGACGCAGGGAAAGATGAAACTGTACAAGTTGTGTATTTTTCTACCAAGCATTTCCTTCCATCTCAATGTGCTCAGTATTATTTGTGGATCACACTTGAAAGTTCAAATTCAATTTCTGGTCAGGTAGGAGCACAGCTTATGTCAATTTGGCATATTATTCATTTCAAGGATAAAAAAAAATAATTAAGACCTTAGGTAATCAAATATCTTACTGCAGGGATATCTTTATAATAAAGACCCCATAATGGTCTCCTCCAAAACTTTATGAAGCAAGAGACAGAACCTCAGCTGCAAGCAAAGGTCCTGCCAGGTGAATGGTCCCATGTATAAACCCTCTTTTGGGCAAATGTTTCTGTCCTGAGAGGAAACACAAAAAACTTCCTCAGCTTGCAATTAAATTCTGGTCTTAAAATCTTTGCCATGAAATTCTGTGGGCAAAAGGACTTGCATCCTGTCTGGTCTTTTTTTTTTTTTTGGCAACCAGGCTCTCCATTCTCATACCACAGATAACCTGAAAGTGTAAATACTTGTCATAGAGTGCTATTCTTCCATCATCAGTTTTCAAAACTGTCAGTGAAACATCTTCTAGGAAACCCCACGGGCTCAATTTCTGCTTGACTGAGGTCAGATTTCTCAGCCAACCCCCCTCCAAGGAAGGCAGAATACATCTTTGCGCAAAGGAGGCAAAAAGTGCAGTGAAGCCCTCCTCGTGTGTGAATGAAATTCAAGGGAGCACTTCAGGGATAACTGGAGATCATAGAGGAGCTCTTCCCATTGCTGTTGTTTTGCCTTAAAAAGGGCAATTAGACACCTACCATCCTAATAGATGTGAATCTAAACCATCTACTCTAGGTTCTCAGAATCCTTGCAAATCCTACCAGAGTTTTCAAAACTGTCTTGAAATTCATGTGTGTATAAACTTTCTGATTATTTTTTGGGATGTGCATGAGTCATTTGATGCATAATAGCATTATTAAATGTCCTGCAGTTAAGGAATCCTTCCTGTATAGAAGAGCTGTTGCCGACATTTCTCTGATGTCTATTTCTGCTTAGATTTATGGTGCCTGCTCACCGTCCTTTATTAAATGTTTCCATTAACTTTTCTGTTACTTTTTTTTTTTTCCTGGCTTGCAACTCTATAAAATTGAGTTACTATCTATGCAAATTCATTTGCATTTGTAGAAGTCCTGGTCCAAAGAAATGTGTAAATTATCTCTCTACATATTTGTTATATGTAAAAGCAAACATTTGCCTAGTTTTTCAAGATGCACTGACTTTTCATATTTCTCCAAATAAGACTAAAATAAGTCTCTGTACTATCCTTTGATGATGTGGGGGCAAGGTACAGAGTTAGAGTCAGATCTGACCAGTATGTAGTGGTGACAGTAATTCTTTGAATCATTAGCTTGCTTAGTCAAGAACTCCCAAATTTGTTTCTATTTTCTGTCTATGAACTAGGTCTGCAAAAACATTGCATTACAGTTATTTAAACCTGTATTTTGCGTGGTTGCCCTTACCACAGATCCAAGTTTCCAAGTTTCAGTTGTGCTGTGCCAGATGCCTGGAATACAGGTATGCAAAGATTTGAGACTTTCCTTTGTTATCTTTGTGGATAACCTTTGCAAATCTCTTTTTCTCTGCAAATACAGCTTGGAGGCCACACTAAAGGCTGTAGAAAGTTCCTCCAGGGCTCAAGGAATCAATAAGTGGGTACTGAATCAATAAATGTGTAGTTCACAATCAAGGGAAATCAGTTAACTTCTTCCTTATGTTCTCTGTCACAGAGCACATCCATGATCTCGTCAACCTTCTTGAAAAGGAAAGGAATTAAAATTTCTGGTTTTATTGTGCATTATTATTATCTCAATATAATTATAGAGAAAATATTCCAATTCCAACTTCCTTTTTTTAACACTTTTTTTGGGAAAATTTTGGTGTTCCTGCTACTCAGATACTTACACATTCTTCTATATTGCTCAAGCTACTGTTATTCTTCCCTGATCTATTGAAAGCTTTTTTTTTTTTTTTGGAAATAATGTCCTTCACTTCTTTGCATTGTAACGAACTAAAACAAGTCCTAGAGAAACAAAACAAAAAAAACCCAAACTCAAATAACATTTTTAAAAACTAGCAAATCTGTGGTATACCTTAAAAATGATCCAGGTCACTGTGTGAATGACTGCAATACTTCACAATTTTATGTTATTATTTTTAATCTCCTTCAAAAGTCTTCAGAAATAAGAGGACTTTGCCCAATAACAAATAAAAGATTGAATAGTGAATCTACCATATAGTCACCAAAAAACCCCATACAGAGAGTTGCTTTTTTGGTGTTACTCTTTTATGAATAAATGGGATCAGAGAATCAAAGAGCTTAACTTGTCAAAAAAAAAAAAATCTTTGCAAAAGGAAGAAAGAAGTACTTCTATTCTTAAATTATATTTTGTGAGTGTTATACGTTTATACTATCTTTCGGTGATACAAAGAAAATCAAAGGGGAAAGAATACTGAGTATGATTAATAAAGATGTTAAAATATACCATTGTGATCAACATTATCAGGTTTCAGGGGTTTTCTCAAGTTGGTAGAGTAGAATAGTCAGATCCACTCCTTATTTTATTCCTCATCTAAATCTAACTATCACACCAAGAGTTTTGGTATATTGATTTCTCAATTGATCATACCAAAGTTCTACACATGCCCTGGTCTCACAGGTCTTTGGGTTTGTATTATTACCCCTACATTTTTTGTGGTTTTTGTTTTTGTTTTTTTGTTTTTTTTTTTATCTTTTCAAGCAGTAACTCTTTCTGCAACTATAAAGAGTATTTTTTACACATTTTTATTTACCTCTGCTGAATTTCAAGACTTATCAATACCTCACAGAATCCAATTACGAAAATGTGCTGGTTTGACATGAAACTGCCTGTGCTATGCATCAGAGAGCAATAGTCATGACTCCCTTTTTCTTATCAGAAGCAGAAGTGTTCTCAAGACCCTCTGAGTAGAGATGGGATAGAAATAAAGATGCAATTACTCTTGAAAACATCTTCATACAACAGATTTTCTGGGCTTATTCTTACAGCTGCTTCAGTTTTATGTTCATAGTTTCTAAATCCTAAAAACTACATCAGAACATATAAAGGACACTTCTGAATGGGTGGACTGATGTGCTGCCACTGTATGCTTTGAGATAAACCATAAATGAGACAAAAAGACAGAAACCAAATGAAAGCCTGAAGGTGAGATTAGCTCTCCTGACAAAACCTCATTGACTTTTAATGGTAGAGGGATTTGTCCTAAGTTTGAATTGATTAAAGGGAAATCATGAGGGGAGAGATACAAAGAGCACTGGGAAATAGTTTATGGATCTATCAGGTGTTGGAGTGACCTAAAATTTATGTTTTCTTTTCTGGTACACTTCCTATCTGCTCAGGACGTGTTCTCATTTTTCAATCTGTGGAGAACTGAATCTGCAAAACTTTAAAGATATAACTTTGCCACTAGGTCAGCTTTGTTAACAGGAGACTAGCTATTCTGAGATAGTATCCTGGACCTCTGTTACTACGAGTTTGGGGTTTTTTTTTTCCTTAAAAGTCATTTCTTTATTGATAGATGCTGGGAGTTATGGATACGTTTTCCCTCAAGAGCCTTTTTTTGGACAGACTCAAGAGCTAAATCTTTGGAACTAGTGTGGCTCTGAATACAAATGATCTTTTACCTGTTTCTGACAAAACTACTCAAAATAAAAGTGAACTTATGGAAGGGAAAATTCTGTGGACAAGCATAGGCTTGCGCTGAATCAGATTAGCTCCTTCAAATGGGATTGCAAAGGCCCTGTACTGGCCGCTGTGCAGGGAACTTCAGGGTCAGAACCCTCTAGCTTCCTGCACTTGTATATCTGAGTGGGAACTTGGATCTGCTGGCATTTCCTAAGTGGCTTTTCCCCTGCTCCAGCTGCTGCAGGCTGTGTGCAGGCTGGGAGGAGAAGCAGGTCACGCTGACCAAGAGTTCATGTCTGAAATGTTTGAAACAAGGTAAGAAGCACAGTCATTCATCTGTGGTTAATTTAAAAATATATATTTTGAAATAATAACTCATTTATTTTAGGCTGGGATTAAGGGTTTCCTTTAATAACACAGAAAATCAAAAATGGCTCAGAACATCGGCAGCCAGAGTTCAAAGCAGCAAAATTCAGTCTTCCCTAAGCAGAGGAAAAAAATGGAATTAAAAACAGACTCTAGGAACCTTCTCCAAAGTTAAATCCAAAAAGGAGGAAAAGAAATATTGATGTAATCCTAGACTCCAAGAAAACACATATTTTAACTATAAATCTCTGAATTATCACTTGTCATTCACAAATTTCTGAAACAATCATAGATATTAGCGGTTTCGTCTGAGCTCCTTTCCCTTGAAGTGTATTTTATAAAATATTTTTATTCTATTCCCTGTTGAGCAACCTCATTTTATTTCTGACTTGAATGTAATCACTTGTTTTTGAGCACTCCAGGGTAAACTTGTTTCCTTCCCAAAGTTGTTTCTTTCCCTAGGCCTAAGATCAGTTCTGAAGTTCAGATTTCTAGCAGTGTAGGAGTAATTAAAATTCCACTTAATCAGTATTATAACTTTCTGCAGGCCTCTTTTATCCATACAAATACATCTTTGAATGCATTTTCTCTCCTTAGAGGCCAGAAACTGTGCCTAGTAATCATTGTTTTTAGTGCAATCACACCCTTTGCGTCAGTTACCGGGTTGCTGAAGGCTCTTCTCTTCTCTTCTCTTCTCTTCTCTTCTCTTCTCTTCTCTTCTCTTCTCTTCTCTTCTCTTCTCTTCTCTTCTCTTCTCTTCTCTTCTCTTCTCCTTCCTGGAAAGGCTGTATTTTTATATAACCCAAGCCTATTGACCACATTTTCCAAATAAGTCTGTTTGCACTAAGGATCCCTGAACTGTTTTGGATTAAGCACCAGCTCCCTCCCTTGTCATTGCCTTGTTTATGGGAGAGATCTTCCCAAGCATGTTGATGATTCAGTTATGCCTAGATACAGATCTTCTCCTGTTTCGTATCCAAATGCATCAAATATTACACAGATCTACCCAAAATCTGCTACAATTGCCTGTATTTAAAAACAACTTTTATGCTCTGGAGCATCTCAGCCCAAACCAAGGATAAAGTAAGTATTTAGGCAATGTGAAGAAAAGTAGGAGGAAGAACTGAGAAAAAAAAGAGATAAAACAGAGGAAACCCAGTAAACATGTTTTTCTTAGCCAGTTTTGTTTGAATTGCTGGGGTTTTTTCTCTGACCAAAGCACAAACATTCACTCCTCTGGGTTTTACTCACTAGCAAATGATCTGGACTGGATCTTTCACAGAGGCATTCACAAAGTCAGTCCTCTACAGGATATGTTTTAAGGAATAAGTAAGTAATGACCTCTAGCTTCTTCTAGCAATGTTCTGAAAACTTGTGATCTTTTTTCAGACACCCCTTACAAGTAGTAACCAATCAATTGAAAGTGAAAAATGGTATTTACTACATAGATGCTGTTTACATCAAACCTCTTAATGTTTTTCACATTTGGCTTTAAATATTAAGTGTTAATTCAAACTGAACTGGATTTATAGAAAACAGGCATCTAACAGCTGCATTACCCTTCTGCAGCTGTGACATAAGTAAAAGCCTTTAATGTTAGAATTGTGGTTACTGTACTAGAAAAAAATAATGTTCTTGCCTGCTAAAGCAAAAAATTCCACCCAAAACAAAAAATCTTATCTAAGACTGGTAATTACAGTGCATATGCAGCTTTGTAAATTATGACATAACTGTGGCAAGCTAGCAAACAAAAAATATTTCCCTGTTTTTCATAACAATGTTTCTGAAGAAAACCACATAGACAAAGTCTCCTCAAACTCATTTAGTATGCAAGGTACAACTTTCAGAGATTCATCACCTTTAGATGACTCACCTTTAGAACATCTAGCACATTCCTTGCAGATGATTTCATAACCTGATGTGATACTCTGTGGTGCTATTCTTTGAAGTTCTTCATAGAAAGAAATAAACACTCAGGAATTTTCAAATGCTATAAACATAATGGATTAGAGGAAATATCTTGTTCATCTTCATAGTGATTAAAAAAACCCATTGCATTCACTTTCCACCTTGAAAGCATCTAGTACCAAAGTCAAAAACATCTCATTCATTTCCATCTCTTCTTCAGTCTGCTTTCCTTAAAATTGAAAATCCTCTCTTTGCAAATATAGGGAAGGAAGAGAACAGCAGAACCATGACAACATTCTTTAAAGGAAAGTTATGTGGTACTACCTTTGAAAGAGGGTGTTGGACTCAGGGCCTGCAGTAGACAGATCCTGCTAAAGTCTCAAACCACAGAGAGGACAAAATACTGGTTACAAGCCAAGCAGAGGACCTGCCTTTTCAGGAGTCTACCCTAGATGGCTCCCTGCCAAACAGGCTACTTCCCTGGATATGGGACCACAGATCTACTGGCTTTATATCTAGAATGGACATTGAAAAGAACCTACAAACACTGGAACACTGGATGCTATGGTGATCATATAATTGTGTTAATAATCTCCTAAATTTCCATTTAAACACTCATACACAAGGGTTTATATACTCCAGCTGCATCTAATTTGCTTCCCTGGAGACATAACACCTATCTGCCTGCAGAAGTTATTTTGTGAGTCAAGCCTCAGAGGTGCTGGAGAAGGGTACCTTGACTGCATTCACGGTAGTGTGAAACCTACTAAACTCTTCTAGAACTGTAAAGCAAACATTTTGTCCCGCCTAGCTTTCCCTCATGTCCTAATCCATAGGTATTTTTGAAATATAGTAGATATAAAGAGAGTAGATATTTCTACTATAGAGTCTCTATAGTAGAAATATAGAGGCTTATCAAGTGCCTCTTTAGAGTGTACTCATGGGATGCAGAAATACTGGTTTCCTCTCCTGTTTTGTGTCTGTTTCCACCATTTGGCTTCATACCTGGAGCATGATTTTCACTTTAAATAGAGCCAAAAATAAAGCAAGAATCAGTGATGTAGAGGTTGGACTTTACTGTGATGCTATTAATTCCCATTATCTTCTCAGTACATTGTATATGAAAAGTCTGGTAATTCTGTGAAGCAGAAATGAGAGCTAAGCATGTAAATGAGAGCTAAGCATGACCCTGCCTTCCAAGCTTTCTCCTATTTCTGGTTTAAAACACTTAAATATCCCACAGAGAGACCTTGGATAGATAGAAAGGCTTCATCAACTGAGAAATTACTGTTTCTTACTCTGTAGTAATCTGGAAACTGCTTTACACATTTGTCCTTGGTGGGACGACTGACCGTGAATCCGGACATAGCAGTAAAAATTTCTCATAGGGTAAGAATTAAAGAATCAAATGGTTCTAATTCCAATTTACTTTCTAGAAAAACAATTGAAAAAATAACTGTTTGAATGGACATTTTTAGTTCACTTTATGGAAAAAAATTTCATTGTCCGTGGGGTATTTCTCATTTAATAGACAGAAAACAGCTTGATGTTGGCACTGATGCAAGGATTACTCTAATCTCAGTAATGTTCACTCTGATGTTTGCCACGTCATTCTTCCTATTATCTCTCCACTCCTTCTCACACTGTGGAGAGCAGAGCAAATGTTTCCAATCAAATCCACGTTAGTATGTGTATTTCAGAAATTCATATTTGGACTACTTGCAAAAATCTTGTTGTGAAATCACTGAGCTTATAGAAAACTCAAAAATATATGGAACTTTATTCCTAAAGGAGAAGGCAACATCCCTGACTCAGAACTCCATATTGCTAAGGGGAAAAGAAAGTCACTGTTTCTCTGAAAAATCACCCCTAGAGAAGAGAATTGTCTTTGTTCATCTCTGCAACTCCAGTGTAGTTGTATGCATTTTAAAATAAATTATAGAAGAATCCTGACTATACTAAGGAAATATTTAAATAGGAACTAAATAAAACAGCTCCATTTGTAATGGGCTGTGTGGAGCCAAAACTTCAGTTATAGGAACTGTCTGTGGGCTATCTTTAACTTAAGCTCAAAGGACAAAGTTGGCATAAAATTTGTTCTTGGCCCACTACCAAGGTGTTTTCAGGAAAGGGAGGATTAGGCAAATAATCCTTGTCAAATATTCACTGATGCTTAGCAACATGCTGCAATCCTTGCAATGCTCCTGCATCTCATCCAACATGGCATAATTCTCACACTCTCAACAGAGACCTGTGCAATCCTATCCCGGGATGGGGTGATTAATTTTGCTGAATTGACTCTATAGCCCATGGAGGGAAAACAATTATAAGAAAAAAGAATGAAAAAAATATTTCTAACAGAGCTGAATGCAGATGGTACTTTTTGTCCTCTAACATCTTTGTCTTGTGGGCCTGTGTCTGGATATTATAGTGTCCCATTCTCCGTGTTTATCCTATAGGAGTGCACAGTGGGTGTTAACCTTATACTCCTTTCATGGATATCTCCTATTTATTAAGCATGTTCTGAAAGAGCCAAACTTTAGGGTAAATCTTAAACCAATAATTGGGAAGTAAAAAGATCTCAGAACTGCTAAATGCACTGAAACTGATGCAAAGCTTTTTAACTATGTATGAATGTACTGTTTTAAAACACGATTGAGATGGTCATATTCATTGGATAAACTTCCACTCAAAACAAAAACTTGGATCTGACTGGATCTCAGTGGAGACCATTTGCTGTTGAAATCACTGCCCCATTGGGCAGTTTGCTAAAGATGGATTTGTTTGGGAGTCAATATGCCTTGAGTTGCAGGATAACTCACACAGAGATGAGTTATACATGAGTCTACACTTTATATGGAGAGTCCTGATTTATCCTATTCGTAAAGTGGCAGTAGTCACCACAGGGTGAAATAAGTCATCTTATGGTTTAATTATAAAATTTGAAGTTATGTCATCTGGGTATTTTGTTTATCAAAATATAACAGCCCAGAAAAGGTGATGAAAATGCATTTCAGTTCCCTGAGTCTTTAATCATTAACCTGGGAATGCTGCTAGTCTTAGCTGTCTTTTCAAGAATAAGCCAGCTCCCACATGCTCCCCGGCTTCCTTCACACTCAATTTCTATCACTCTTCTCCCTCACAGAGATAAAAAATAAGAACTGCAAAGATAGCATAATGGATAAAAAATATCCATTAACAAATAATAAGAGCTGTTAAGAGAAGAATGGCAAAATAAAAAGGCTGAAGAGGAGGTGATCACAAATAAAACAAATCTAAATCTAATCAGACTAAACACATCCATAGAAATACACCCCCCAATAAAAAAAATTAAATTGAACCTTTTTTAATCTGTTCTATTTCACATTGAGAATTCATTCCTTCAATCCCAACACATTTATAAAATGAAAGGTTATCCAATCCTGTGGTAATGGTTTTCCTTCATGCCAATCCTCCAGGATACCATAGTCTCTGAAATGAATGATCATTAGACCTTCCCTCAGAAATCTCCATTTATCATAAGAGTTATTCAAGCAATATTAATAATTTTAAAATACCAGCTATAGATCTGCTGCTGAAAAAAGGAATCATGTTCCAGAAAAGAAAACATGTTTGGGGAAGAGATAGAATAGGACAATAATTTCTTTAAGATTTGGTCACAAGCTCAAAATTATTCAAGTGCAATAAAAGAGCCTTTACATAGTGAATATTGTTTATGCAGAGAATTTCTGTATTCTGTTTATTTCTGTATTTTTCTCACCACACTTAAGGAATAAATGCTTTTAGAAGGTTTGCAAACTGCTCTGTGTGTCCCATATTCTTGAGCCCTAAAGTCCACTCAAAGTCAAACTCTCTCAGTCAGGCTCCACACCTGGATGTGCACATGCATGTTTCCATAAGGATTCATAGTGATGCTTCCAGGTTTTAGGATCCAGGTCACATGATGGCACAGACCTCACTCAGAGCTTCTCAGAGGCAAAACCATCAATTACTTTCTCAATAACAAAATATTTTTTACCTGCAATACCACAAATTAAATTCTGCAGTACAGACAGAACCAGGCCCCTAGTATGATTCCTGAGAATCATTCAGAAAAGTTTCAGGAGAAGTTGTGAACAGAGCACTAGCACAAGAGACTCAGAGAGATGTGGTGGGTCTGGGAAAAGTCCAAGAAGATGGTGGGATGTCCAAAGGAAAGGAGATGTTTCCCTGACTTTTCATCTTTTTCCTGCCTTCAGGAGACCACCTGAGGTCCTAAGAAGTTCAGCAGCCACCTCAAGAGGATCTTGTCCTGGCTGCTGGCTGCAGGGCTGGGGAAGGTTTTCCAGATGCATCTGGTTGTGAAGCAGAAGCAGTAGTGTTGGGCTGGGATGTGCTGGGACTCAAGGAGCATACCTCACCTAAATGCTGCCACTTGCAGAGGAGCCACTGAATTTATTGGTGAGTCAGGGAAAGCCTGTGCTAAACAGGGAAGGAAAAGGCAGTGTGATGCACCCTCTGATATGGATCTGATTGCTCAGCCTTAGCTGTTCCATGGCTGGTATGTGATACAAACTCTTGTCCTCCAAAAACACAGGAACCAGAGTAAAGAAATATTAAGACTCACAATCTGATTTTCCTCTGCCCTTTTTCTTTTCTTTCCTTTGTGTTCTACAGGAAAAGTCAGCTCTTGGGAGAGCTTTTGGTTGGAATGAGAAATGCCAGTTCTCCAAAGAGATGCAAAATGTTGCTAGAATCTTACAGGTGACACCCATGGAGACAGCCCAAGACAGAAATTTAACTAGATCTTGTCTCACAGTACCCCAGACTTAAAAAATTTGTTCCTCCTGCCTGGGGTGTAGCAAGCAGGGAGCTCCACCAAAATTCTCATCACATGCTAAATTAAAGGAAAAGTGCACCCCCTATTTTAATTTCAGAAATTCAAATAATAAACAATAAGAAGAGCAAATATTGTAATTCAAATATTTATAAAAGACTGCTGTACTGAAATATCCAACCTTCTTAGTGATCAGTCTCAAAATTATATGATTTTGCTAACACTGGTGCTTCTGCCCTTCCAAATGGATGTTTAACTAAAACAGCATGTTAGCATGTTTTGTTCAGCACAGCATCTTTTTAAAAGAACTCCACAGATCATCTATAAGAGGTGATGTTCTGCACAACAGAAGGAAGAAATAAAAATTTTCAGCAGGAAAAGAACTATTTTCTCCAGGCCAAAAATAAGAAGGAAAACAACTGTCACACAAATGTCTATGTATATAAATAGAGTTGCCTTGGACTTGTAAAAGTTCTGAAAAATCACAAATCCAAGTTTGTATTATACTGAAGGAGTGTAAGGGAGACCAGGATCAGCCCCACTGGTTCCAAAATGGTCAGATTGGTGCTGTAACATACTGAATGCTGGCAGTTTTAAAGGAAAGACCTTCCTCAATAAATTAATCTGTTCAGTTGATAAAACTTGTAGACATTAGCTGTTAAAGCAATGCAGTCTGTCAAACAGGACTGAGAAGCAAAGCAACATCTGATTCAAGGGTGTCAGCTCTGAGAGAACAGAATCTTTTTTGAGGGCAGACAGTTCTGCTTGAGAGTATACAACTGCAGATTCCTGTGGTGGCATTGGAACTGTAGGTGGGATGGATTAGTGGCTTCAGATAGGAAATCAGTGGGGAGAAACTTGAAATCCGTTTTGTGCACTGCTGTGCTAATGTGCCAAATGTCACTGTCTCCTGCTTGGCTGCCTCAGGGAGGGACATTTGCAGTTTTACATCAGTTCCTTGTAGATTTCCAGTGTGGAAGATTTTAAGTCAAGCAAACCCATGTTGCTTCACTGAAGCAACAATGCAGAATGAAAATTGTCATGAGCTGTGGCATTGTGATAGTGACTTCAGTCACAAATTAATAATATTATTTGAGAACACAGAACTGTTAGAACAGCGATTGCTTGGAACTGTGGCCTGAGATTGTGGAGATGAAGCATCAAGGGAAATTATTTTCAAACTTCCTCTTTTTTGCCTGATCTTCACCACTGTAATTAATACTGGGATGCAGACCAAGCTAGGGGGAACACACACATATTAGGAAATGTATGCAAATGTAGTGGCCACCCTAAAATCCTTATAGTTTAGACAAGCTAGAAATGGAAGCAGAATCTCTTCTTCCATTTCCCTGATGAACAGAGCAATTGAATGGCTTGCTCAGGGCTATGCAGGAAGCCTTTGGCAACAGGCAGGACCTCTTCTCCCAGGAGTCCATTTAGGATGCTGTTCAGGAGACCTTCTCCATAGCCAATTATCAGCTATTTACTTTTGTATGATTCTACCCTGCCTTAGAAAATACCCCTTAGACATTTGCAAAAAAGCAAGGAGACAAAAGGTCTGCAAAAGAAAAAGCAAAGGCATTCCTCAAAGACAGAAGTTCTCACCCCACAGACCAAGGTGAGTTTACCCAGGAAAATTTCAGAGGATAAAAAATGTGATTGCAAAGAAAGAAAGAATTAATGCCTGATTAATCACTTACAGTGGGTGAAAACTGTGCAGATGATTGCATTCAGCTAGAGCAATAGCCCTGCACTAACCTGTTCAAACCTAAAAATTCCAAGTCTAGTTTCACATACTGTTAAGGTCAGTAGAAAGCTTCGCTTAGTTTTGTCTGTAAGGAATAGAGACAGAGGGGGATTAAGTATGCTGCAAGTTATATGAAAGCAGTGTTTGCATGATATAATGGCAAATTATCAAGTCCTGGCATGTAAGAACATGATCATTCACATTTACAGTGTGGCAATAAAGAGGACAGAATGCATGAGATAAAAGGGCTGAGAGAGGAGAGAAAGAGGAAGGACGAGGACAAATTGCAAACCAAACAAAATTCAGTATACAAAATTTTAAGTAGGGTATCAAACTCTAAGAATCACTCTCTAAGCCTCAAACTCTTGAAAGCTCTACTTACATTTTCCCATGAAATAGCTTGTCATGTGAAAATGATAAATGACCAAAATTGAAAGTGCTTATGGATTTTTTTTCTCATTATTTCCATAATTCCAGTGATTTTATACTATAATTTTTATTGCAAAGACAGAAAAAAGACAACTTTATTGTGGAACAGCTAATAGCCTAGTGATCTTTGCACTCTACCTGCCTATAGGTAGGTAGTGCTGTTTTCTAAGAGAATACCTTCAGTACTGAAGTGCCTCACAGTGAACATGTTCCCTCTCTGTTTTTTTGGGGGTTTTTTTTTTCTTTAACACACAAAAAAATATTTTGGAATATTTATTTTTCCATTTTGATTGTGGAAAAGAAAGAATATGTATTAAATATTCACAAGTATTTCAAAAAAGTGGTTTCTTCAGTGGGCCATATCTAGCATTTAGGTCATGTGCCTATCATGTTAATTGAGTGTCACTATGCATTAAGAACTGGTGGCACTTTTGAGAGGAGGGAAGGGGAGCAGTTCATTTAAAGTTGTTACACTATGAAAGGCTGCCTACCAAGGCAGGCTGAGTGATTCACAATGAATAATTTATTTTCTCCTTTCTCTTGTGGAGTAGAGACAAGAAGCCTTCCTTTTTTCCACTATAGTTCTATTTTGTGTCTCTAAGCCTGATCAAAAGCCAGTCCAAGTCGATGGAGGACTTTGAACTCAGACATGCCCCGTGGTTCACAGGGATGTCAGTAAGCAGCAACCCAGGGAAAGTTATGCTGCCAGGAGTTTTGCTATATAGAGAGGAAAAATCAATGATTCTGCTTTAAGGAGCAGATTATATCATACAGTCCAAACTAGACATATTTTAAGTAGCAGCTCTGAAGTTCCTCTGCAAGGGTTTTTGCAGAGACAAAAATTTGGGGGTCTGGGACATCTCTGTTACGAGAGGAGACTTTGGGAGCTGGGCCTCTTTATTCTGGAGAGGAGAAAACTGAGAGGGGATCTCATCAATGTGTATAAATACCTCAAAGACAGGTGCCAACAGGATGGTGCCAGAGTGTTTTCAGTGGTGCTTAGCGACAGGATAGAGAGCAGTGGCCATAAACTAACGTACAAGAAGTTCTGCCTCAGCATGATGAAGAACTTGTTCGCACTGAGGGTGGCAGAGCACTGGAACAGGCTGCCCGGGGAGGTCGTGGAGTCTCCCTCTCTGCAGACATTCAGCACCCAGAAACCCACCTGGACACATTCCTGGGTCACCTGCTCCAGGTGACCCTGCCTTGGCAGGAGGGTTGGACTCAATAATCTGCAGAAGTCCCTTCCAACTATAACAATTCTGTGATTCTGTGAAAAGATGCAAACACAAATGCACCAATTTCTCCCATCAACATATGGCAAGATCACAATAGGAAATTCTTTACTAGCTCTTCTGAGCACAGTTTTCCATGACTTCTCTATGAGAAAGGGGATGGACTATACAAAAGAAGACTGCTTGTTATCTGAATACTGGGGTTTTTCTTTTCTAAGTGATAAAAAATGGCATTTTTTTTTTCTGGTTTTTGATTGGTTTATGTGAGCCTTACTACTAGTATAAATTAAACCACTTTTCCACTATGTTGTTTATATTTTCTTGTGACCATTCATGTTAGATAATCACTGCCACATGATCCTCAGATTTTAATGAAAAGTACACAAAAAAAGGCCAGTAAAAGAAATTACATTACTTTCTCAGTAAATATTGGAAAATAATTTTAAATGTTCAGACAAGTTTCCTAGTTCAGATGTATTTCATATCTCAGCACAAAAGTGAAAGAAATAAATTGATCCACACTTGGAAAAGCTGCATGGAACCTTTTTAACCTAAGTGCACCATTTTTCTGAGTGTCTGCTTGATAAATTTGGGAAATTAGCAACTTTCTTGTGCAGATACATTTTTAGTCTGTACTTCTTGGGAATTTTGCAGTAATAAGCAACATCCTCAAGCAAGAAAGCACAATCCTCTTAATATTTAAAAAACCTAAACTAAATGCTAGCAGGGACCATACAGCACTCTCCCATCCACAGCTCAGGAACTGGTATGGGTTGGAACACAATTCCAGTTACAATTGTGGAGGTAGCCACTCAGTTTTACAGTATTTGAAGGTATGGGTGTGGACAGTACTGTGCCATTTTGAAATATTGGCATAAACATAGCCTTAGGAACCTCAGCCAGCTTATTTTTGATCTGTGATTTAAATAATCTAATGACATTTGCGGGTATAGTTTGTTGGTTGGTTTGTTCTCTTAATACTTTTATTTTGGTTTGAATGTGGGCAAACCACACAGTCATTTAAGGACAATATCATCCTCTAGGATGTGGTAAACTCTTTAAAACAGAAATGAGTCCTAATGCTTGGCATGAGTGAACCACAGTGACCAGACTCTGCACGAAGATGGGTTGACTGGGCTGATCTTACTGGGATATAAAGCTCCATCCTGGACCTGAGAAGCATTTTTCAATAGAAGTTTAGCTGAAGTGGGGTGCTTTCAGTGAATTGTACTTTACAATATTAAAAAAAAAACGTGGCAGATATTTGAAATTCCTTTGAATGTCATTTGCTCTGGTTTTGCCTGAGAGTTAAATTTCTTCCCAGTGGCTAATATAAAGCTATGTATTGGATTTGTGCTGGAAACAGCATTGATAGTTCAGGGATACTTTTGTGTTTCCAAGCAGTGCTTACACATTGTCAAGGCCTTTTCTGTTTCCCCCACTGGCCCAGCCCTGAGCAGGCTGGGGGTGCATGAGGAACTGGGAGGAGGCATGGCTGGGACAGCTGGTGCCCACTGATAAAATGGATATCCTACACTATACTATTCTGTGCCAAGCAATATAGAGTTCGGGAAGAATAAGGAAGGGGGCACCCTTGGAGTTATGACATTAGTGTTCCCAAGTAACTGTTACATGTGATGAAGCCCTGTTTTCCTGGAGAAGGCTGAACCTCTTCCTGATGAGACATGGTGAAAGAATTCCTTGTTTTGCACTCTTTGCATGCACAGCTTTTGTTTCATTGATCAAACTTTTATTTCACCATGACTTTCTTGCTTTTACTCCTCTGATTGTCTATCCCATCCCAGTGGTGGGGGCAAGGGGGGAGCAAGCAAAAGGCTGGGTCATGCATAGTTGCTGCCTGGGGTTTAAACAACAGCATTCCCTATCAAAATATAATATATCAATGCATTCAAGATAAAGACAGATTTGATTGGAATGTGCTAGATCAAGTTTATAGTTGATGTTGCTGTTTAGATATTAATTGCCAAGCTCTTGTGGTTGCCATGGGGCTTGCTGGCCTGACTATATTTTAGAGTCTAGTGCTCATTAGTGGTTGCTTTTTGCTTTCACTGTTTGCTGCAGAGCTTCCCTACTTCTTGTCTTGCTCTTGCTCTGCCTGGGAACATTTTGATAATAGCAATTATGATGTGTCCAGGCTGGCAGACAGCCAAGGCATCACTGTGCTGCTGAGCTGGAGAGGCTGGAAATCCAGTGTGAAGTCAAGCTGAAAGTACTGTGCCCTGGGGATGAGTGCCCAGGGGGGCAGGGCACCCCAGAATGTCCACACCAGAGCAGGTGCATCTCAAAGCATCTGTGGGCATGGTTATGTCTATGCTGAGGCAGGTACCACACATGCTACACACAATAGTGATCCCTAAATTCGAGTAACCTCCACAAGCAATTACCACACAAGGCTTTGTCAAATGGATATTATCTATAGCATTTCAGTGATTCTGCAGATAATTATCCACATCAAAATAAAAGCTGAAGAAAATGGTTTGAAATATTACAGCTGGACTCAATTCAACATAAAGAGAAGAGCAGGAAACCATAGCCCCTTACACAAGGAAGGAGCTATTCCTCTCTCTTGTTAATTTATCCCTTGTGTTACTGCCTCACTGTAAAAGTAAAGATTATAGGCCTGTCTGGGAACTGAACTTTAATATAGTGACCGAGTGAATTAAATCTACTTTTTTACAACAAAAATCAGCATAGCAATATGCCGTCAGATCTTTCTAGGAGATTGTTCTTCTCATAAGGCTCCAGATCATGTTTTCCCACCATCCTCGCATTTCCTTCTGACAACCCACTGCAAAGCTCTCCACAATCTCCAGCCTTTTCCAGCAGACTAACCAAGGTGAGGCGTGTCTGTTTCTTTCCCCACACAGGTATTCCTTCTCTGTGCTCCCGGGGCACAGCAAAAATAACAAAAAACAAACAAACAAAAAGCAACAAAAATCCCCACCAGAATACGTATTATTTCTTTTTCTGTTCTTTCACCCAATCCTAAAATAGTCTGCAGCAGACCATAGAACAAGTGCTAATTTGCCTGATCCAGAGCATGAAAACTGAATTTGGATCAGCTGGAAGTCCTGGGATGTTTAGAAACAAAGTACTGGCAGATCTCTACTACTCTGTGCAAGCCAAGTTGTTTCAAGGGTCATCACCAAAGTCAATTTGGATGGACACATAGACTTGAGATCATAAAAATATATCCTCATTTGTTAACATTTGTGTCTTACTAGTTTCTTTGAAGACTTTAATTTGTGTGCATTAATGCAATCTTTTGTTTATTATTCCCACTGGGTAGAAATTTGCTCTTTTTGGACAATTGAGACAGCAACTAAATAACTGATACTAAAACAAATGTCTGGAGACCATAATACAATTTTTAACCATGCTGCTCATTTTTTTGCTTGCTTTTTTAGGTGGCACATTATTTATTCACATCTGTTTTTAATGTAAACAAATCTGAGTCTTCACTACTGCCCAGAGTTTGCACTACAGATCTGTCATGACTTTTTTCTTTTTATCCTTAACAAGACTATACTGAGTTATGTAGATACTGACTATTTGGGTATTATGTTATTATTCTAAAAACACCAGAATGGAAGGCCATTTGTCTAGGAATAAAGATAATTATATACTTCTAACAACTAACTGTTTATTTTGTAAAACCCCAAAGCAAATATTAAGCACATTAATCGAACTTTTAAAATCTCTAATAACGTACACTGTTACAGAGTTCTTCTTGAATTAATTTAAGTAACAATCAAAGAGAAAGATTTTCTCACATTCTGACTACTTAGAAATACAGGACAACTCTCCTTAAAAATTATTAGACTTTTGAATCTTCACTATTTGAAAGGCAGAACCATATCAAAAGGCATCACTGGAGATGGGTCACTGGGTTATATTTCACCTGTAGAGATACAGTGGAGTTCTAATCACTGATCTGAAGTTCTTGCTGCCAAAATTTTCATTACTCTCAGAAAATTTTCAATGACAAGCCACTTAAAATAATTTAGAAACATTTGATTGTTCAGGGTCCATCAGTTTCCACTTCAAAGGTTTAAGACTTTCTTCTCAATGTGGCTAATTTATCTTTGCAGTTTTTTTTTTCCACTTAAGTGCACAACTTAAATTGTCTAAACTTAGACATCTTATGTCCATAGTTTAGCCCTATCTAATCAATATTTTTAATGAAAAATGAAGGAGGAGAAGCCTCCAAGACTATTAAGTTTGTCATAATAAATGACTGAGAAAAAGGAGATTATTTCAAGTTTGTGTGTCTTCTGAAGAGCACCTTCTGTTTTGCCCCATGGAACAATACATCATTGCAACCTATAATAGTTATTATTACTTTAGTTCCAGGTTCTTTAAAGCAGGTATTACTGCCTTGTTGACTCAATATTTCAGGCCATTCTCCTCTCAAAAGAAAGAGGCAAATCCTCTCTTCAATGCATCATGCTATACATACATATCCAAACACATGAAGGTGTTGTACATACATGTATGTGTGTGTGTGTGTGTGTGTGTGTGTGTGTGTGTGTGTGTATATATATATGCACATTCAACAAAAAAAAACAAAAAAAAAAAAAAAAACAAACAAAACACACAAAAACCAAAAAANCAGAAAAACCAAAACAAACAAACAAAACCGCCAAAAACCTAACAAAAAAACCCCCACCTTATTTCAAATTCCATGTGTTTTTTAATGTATTTTGTTATTGCTCAGTCCGTGTAATTTTTAGTTTTTCTCAGCCAATGGCATTCAGGTCTTTCCTTCAGAAGGTGTCTTTGGTGAAGTAAATTCCTCCTCATAGACCATCTGTCATATCCCAGCTCTGTCTTCTGCCCATTGCAAAATAGTGTTATTTTCATCAGAAATCTTTAGGGTCTTCAAGAAGTTTAAAAAGTCCACTTCATACTCAGAATTTAAATTGTCTTATTAACAAAACTAAAGTTTTCTTTCTGTGGAGTTTTTTAGATATGTTCAGCTGAGTTTCTCTTACAGTACATTATGAAACTGCAGTGTGCACTTACAGTCATCATGAATCTGAGAATACTTCTGTTGAATTTGCAAAAATACAATTCAGAACTCCCCAGTGAAGGAGGAACCACTTTTTAAACCTGGGGAATTAAATTAAGCTTGGTTTCTGTATTGCATTCTTAAACAGCAACATAGTCAGTACATTTCTAGTACCAAAATAATTTTTGTTTACTTGTCATCAGTATATGACCTTGAATGGAATTATTTGGAAAGAAGCACACAACACTATTTTGAAGAATCATGTGAATACTTATGTCTGTTCTATTTCCAAACAATTTTTTCTTTCTGTAAAATGTCTCATTAGGTTTTTTGGTGCAAATTTCTCTTGCAGCTTTTCTTTTTTGGATGCTGAAAGCACAATATTGCACAAAACATAGATAATTATTAGTATCTTTAAACAGTTCTCTTTTGTGGTGCTTGGAGGGGGGAGGGGTCTGACATTTTTTTCCAATCACTTTTCCCACTAATTTGAAAAATATCTCATTGGTGAATTGAATAGTGAGAGATAGATTTGGCTTAAGAGGAAAAAACCAACATAATAAATTATGTGGATATACTTTGAATCAAAAAAACTCATAATACGGCAGTAAATTTCATTACCTGCTTTTAAGTGCTTCAAAAGAGAGGTTTTCTGGATATCATTAGCATATGCAGATGATGATTTTCAAGGAAGATTATAATTACTGTCACAAGGTGATTCATAGAATTATTGCGTTATTAAGGTTGGAAAAGACCTTAAGAGCATTGAGCCCAATGGTTAACCCAGCACTTCCAAGTTCACCACTAAACCAGTCTCCCAGATCCATATCTACATAGCTTTTAAAAACCTCCAGTAATGATAACTCAACCACTCACTGGAGCAGTCTGCATCAATTAAATCATCCTTTCAGTGAAAAAAATGTTTCCTAGTATCAATCTAAACCTCCCCTGGCACAATTTGAGGCGATTTCCTCTTGTTCTGCCGCTTGTTACTTGGCAGAAGTAATCCCCACTTAGCTACAGCTTCCCTTCAGGAAGTTGAAGAGTGATCAGGTCCCCCTCAGTTTCCTTTTCTCCAGACTAAACCCCTGCTCTCTCAGCTTTTCCTCATCAGACTTGTGCTCCAGACCCTTCACCAGCTCCTTTGCCTTTCTCTGGACATGCTCTGCATCCAATATCCTTCTTGGAGTAAGACTGTAAAGACAGAGGAGAGACTGCTTGTGCTCCTGGTCACTTAACCAGTCATTCCAAGTCCATCAAGTCCCTCTTGATTGCCCTTGGAATTCTTGTTGCCACTTCACTGCTGATTACCTGCAAAATCAATGAAGAATTATAATATGAGGGCCAGACTAGGGTGAGAAGCTTTTTCCCACATATTTAACCCAGAAGGTGTTACAAAGTGGTGAGCAGCTGCCAACAGTGTCAGGCCTTGAACACGGAGATGCAAGAATGCTCAATCCAACAATTTAGATTTTGCCTTGCTGTCAGTGAAGGGATTCCCCTTGAGTCTCTGAATTGACTGTTAGCATCAGGCAATGAAGAGGCCAGACACAAACCTGTGGGAAACAAGCATATTCCTTTCTCTGGGTGATGGAACCAATTTTCCTTTCTTTCACCCACTAAGAGACAAAAAAAACAGTTGAAAACTTCAAACATCAGAATCCTCGAAATACATAAGAAAGATTGAGGTCTACCATGCAGTTAAACAGTTTCTGCCATGGTACTTGTAGCAAACTACTCCAAAGTACACACAAAGAAAGAGGAAGCACACAAGTTTTAAACCACATTAATTTTTCAGTGATTCGTGAAAGAACAGAATACTGACACATACTGCTTCCTGAGGTTATGTCTTCACTAGATCAATAAAAACATCTTCCCCTACCCATGTCCGCAGAACTACACAGAATCTCACCTAGCCATGCCTAGTCTCACAGCAGGAATTCTCATTTCAAAGGCTGAAGTGTCTATACTTCTATGTACAAGTTTTTGCAACCTCTCTTACAAAGTAAGGAATGCAGCTCATGAACGTAGATCTACATAACAAGATTAAGGTGGAAAAAGTGAACAGTAGAGCTCATTTATTCTACATGCTTAGTTCAGAAAAAGATGATTATCATCCATCAATAACATGCACTGGAATGAAGAATCCCAGAGAGGGCAAACAGAGCTGCTGCCAGAGGCACAAAGGAGACAACATTGTGATCAGTGTGGGGAGGCTACCACACACTATTTGAGATAATCGTTAAAAACAGCCAACAAAGCTCAGTGGTATTAGCAAACTGTTTGGTCCAGACTCATTTAATGGACCACATGGGCATTCTCAATAAATTATGGCATTTCAGAGTGGCTGCACTAGAAGTCAACTTGAGGGGAACAGTAAGCATGAATCAATTCCTTTTAAAAAGCAGTTGTTACAAAAATTATAGGGACAAAATCTAAGATGTAAAGATGATCTTAAAGGTCATTTCCAACCTTAAGAATTCAACGATTCTGTGACTATATATTAATGGCCCAATAGGCCAGTATTGCAGCACAATCAGGAGCACAACTCTTCCAGGCATAACATGTGGAATGGGTTTCCACATGGCAAGAGGAAAAGACAATGAACTTTATCATATTCTACTGATGCAGGTCTTCCTGTAACAGAGGTTTTGCCAGAATTGCATTTTGAAATTAAACCACAGAGGAAAGAAAAGTTGGCCCATGACAGCATAACCTTGACCTTTTCTGACTGAAAGGTACTTCCATTACATTTGACTTTTCTAAATTTTTCATTATGCTAATATGTACAGTATGTACAGTAAATATATATGTATATATGTTTCAGTATTTTTTTTTTATTACAGAAGATATGTAAAGAATACATTCTATAATTACCATGAAACCTCTCTACTTTCTAGAAATATATGCAAAGTTCACCATATCCAGCATGTGGAGTAGTCCTTTGTACTCACTGCTTAGTGGACCCATCTAAGAGATTTTTTTCTTCAATGTACTGTTAACTGAGATTACAAAGATTAAGCCAAAATTGTAACTTTCTTTGTTTTTATTCTTCACAGACACTCCATCAGCTAGATATCCCTATTTTTTATATTTTTAAACTTTTATATCTCCTTTCATATTGCTTTATCTCTTGACAACCAGGGATGAAAGATGGATAGATACCACCCACTTCTCATTAGCACTGATGCTTTGGCTATCTAAGGCTGTAAGCTCTGTCAAAACATAATTTTGATGGCTCCTAAAGGAAGCTAACATAAAAAGTAATTGCCATGCAAAATGAAATGACTAAATTTATTTATCTAGGCTTATATACAGCTTCATTCAATATATTGCACCATGACTTTAGCAAGAGGTATTAAAAGCCAATGAGAAACACTCCGTGTTGCAGCACTCTGCAACTCCTTAATGTGGCTTGCTGGTCAGCAGAGTTGTCACTCTGCTGTGACTCCCAGCAGCACTGCAGATGCAGTCTGAATGAGCCACTAGCTCTTTTTCAATGGACAAATACCTGTGTTTTCTGCAATATTTAATCTTGCCAGAAGATGAAATTGAAATCCACAGGCCAAAATGTAATCATATTTTCCACCTTGATTTGTCTTGGTTAGGTTTTGTTTTCTTTTAAGTCTGTGGTGCTCTTGCAGTTTTTCTGGTACATTCAGTTTTTAAACTAATGAAATGTGTTCTTCTCTTCAGAATAGAGTACTTCTCTATTCTGTGCATTTTGTTCTGAATATTCTTACTGATCTTCATTTTTTTCCTTCCTCTTCCTAAATAGATATTCTAACAAATTTAAAACTAAAATCTAATTTTAGCTATTATAAATGTCATCACTAAGTTGTCTGCATAAAAATTTCACTGCAAACATAACCCCATCACCATGTGAAAGTATATGGTTACCTATGTGCTTTAATATGCTTACAAGTAGATTTTGGCTGTTCAGTTTGGCACACATGAAAGTGATCTCACAGTGACACATCAAAAAATTCTCTCCATGGCAGGTGCTGGTGTGACTGAAATCTCTCATGACTTCCTAGCAATATTAATTCTGAATCTCAAAGAGTGAATGTTTTCAAATGATCCTAAAGTTTTGAATATACTCCAAAGTGCTTTTGACCATGTCAACCGTGACTATTCACTTCAGTATCTTAACTCATAGAGAGATATTAAAGTATGAAAACCAAGGAATTTTTGCTCCTGTATAGCTGGAGGTGCTCAAGACTCTGGATGTGCTGAAATCATTAAGAGCATTTACTTTGGAACAGCCACTCCATCCTGCCTCATGCTAAAGCCAAAGTCAACATCTCCATATGAGCACTTTCTGTGTTGCAGAGATTGTAGCTACTGCTTCTGTATTGTGCAGCATATGAGAGGCATGAACATACTGGAGACAGTCCAGCAAAGGGCCACAAATGTCATTGAGTAACTGGAGCATCTCTTCTGTGAGGAGAGGTTGAGAGAGTTGGGACTGTTTGGAAAGCAGAAGTTCATTCATTCATTCATTCCTAGAAGTACCTGAATAGAGGGGGCAAAGAGGACAGACCTAGGCTCTTCTCAGTGGTGCCCTGGGACAGGATCAGAGGCAATGAGCACACACATAAACATGGAACATTCTCTCTGAACACCAGGAAATACTTTTTTACAGTAAAGGTGACCAAGTACTGGTACAGGTTGCCCAGAAAATTTGTGGCATCTCCACCCTTGGAAATTCAAAAGCCATTTGGACATGGTTCTCGGCAGCCTGTTTGAGAAGAAGGGTTGTACCAGTTGACCTCCAGAGGTGTCTTTAAACCTCAATGATATTGTGATTCTGTGTGATTTTACTTACAGACACAAATTCCAGTTTAAAAGAACTGAAAGCTCTACCATTACTATAGAATTCAAAATATGGGACTGAAACATCCAACCACAGGTTTTACATGGTGTGTTTCCTTCACATGGGGAGCAGCCTGTATAAAGGAAATCATTGGTTAAGCCACCATCTCTCCTGAGGTCCCATAAACACTGAGAAGAGGAAAGATCATTCAGAGAGCATTAATGAGAATAAATCTATTTTAACCATCTGTCTTCTCTCTCTCTCCCTTGCCTACTTAGCTTAGGAAGAAAAGGCAGCTCTATCCTGTGCTGGCAACAATGCCCCTAAAATTTACAAACAGCTGTCCCATTGCAATGCTATACATGATACCTCATATTGCAGCAAGAAACTTTGACTTTTCAACAGCTCATTAAAATGCAGATTTTGGGGTCAGAGCATGAAATTTCTGCTTATCCTCTAGGAGCAGACAAGCATGCGTGTCAAGGGTATGACTCACAGAAAAAGCTTTGCCAAGCTCAGAGGAGATGCACCATTAAAGTGCAGAGAGTGCACAGCAGATTTGCAGCTGGCAGGATGGTGCCTTTCCTAGCACAGTCACATGAGATCTGCCTGCATAGGAAGAGAGGCTTTGTTAACAGTCCCAGACAAGGCAAGGTGATTAGTCTGGTGATGAGGGTCCATATAGGAGCTCCCTCACAGAGCTGTAGGAGATGGAGATAGACACGGGGTTGGTGGCAGGCCTGTAGGTTCAACCTCCATTCAGGGAACAAGGAATAGACACATGCTAACCTAAAAGACAAAGATTTGGTTTCCACATCTATGCTGAAGCAGGGCTCCTGGGCATATGGGCAGGGCTGACGAGGAGCTGGGCAGAGCCTGTTGAGCCTCACAGTTTCCTCATGGTCTGGACATCTTTTGACCCTACAGAATAACTAACAATGGATCTTCCTGGGGCATACCTTGGCCTATGAGGATTGGCTTTATTTGTACACAGCTACAGCTTCACAATTTCACTTGCTTCTACTTAGGACACTCTTCCAGATGTGGAATGACCACCAAAAGCAATCTTTTCTGGCCATTCTGATGCAGAAAATTCTGCTAAGAATCACTGTAGTTGGCTTGCAAAACTGCAAACATGTTGGTTTCCTGGGTGAGGATTTTCATCCACCAGTCCTTCTACAAGATAAAATTTGACTCAGACAGCTTAAAACCTTTGATTTCCTAATTAACTAGAAATTTTGTCACAATCCCGTTACAATCCTAAGACATCCTGTTAGCTTTTAATCTCTCCTTTATATTTTTCACTCTTGTACATTTTCACCAATATATATCACTTTAAAATTTAGGCACCTTTTACCTAGGAAGATAACTGTGAAATAACTGGGGAATCACAGATTGTCTCATTTCTCCTTTACTGAAATTTCTCTTGTTTACTTCTCACTTTAAGTTAGAAATACAATTTTTCTCCAATGTGGTCTTAACAAATGTTTCATGTATTGTGGTACAAACAAAAATATGTTCCTCAAAACTCCTTCTAAATCTTTAAAAACTTAGATAAACAATAAAGCAGTTATTCTAAAAACACATAGAAATTAAAGTTCCTGTTTAATGTGCTATTTTATAAAAGACAGATAGTTTTCTATTACATCCTTAGAGGCTTTCTGACAAGGTGCATTGGTTAAAAAGTGTGGGTTAAAACCTGGAAGAGATGGGACCTCTGCAGTGTTGTCACAGGAGTGTGTCTCATGGCAGTGAGCACACTGGAGGTGACCAGCTGCTCCTCTGAGCTGAGTATTGCCTGGAGAGGGGCAGAGCAGTCAGCAAGGCAGGAGGGAACAGCAGGGGCCTGGACTCAAGGTGGAATTATATGTCACATGGCCTAAAGGGCACAACTGATAGATGTGCAAAGAGTCCCTAGTAGCCTCAGACTAATTAATCACACAAGCTCAGATCATATCCTGACTTTCTACAGCCATGCCAGGAGGCACAGAAGATTTCAGTCCAGCCTACTTTTATGCATTTCTGAAGAGTGTATTCATCCCATACTGTTCATTTTTATTTCTTCAGATTTTGGTTTGCTGCTTTATTAAACCACATACTTGGCATGATGCAAAATAGGAACCTCACATGAGCAGAGTGCATAGTTAACATCCTGAACAGCAACAAAATCCAAAATACAATTAGCCTTCCATTAATAAGACAGAAATTTATGGAGCACCATTATAATCTATTTACATCTCTGCAGAACATATTCAGATGTTATATTTTTATATATCACAAAGTATTTTATTCCACACATTCAAGGCAATTAGTAATGCCCTCTTTTTTCTCGCTCTGCTACACAGAAAACATTTTCTCCTATTCTGCATTGGGTACACGGACGAAATCACAAAGGTCGCACCAGTCTATCAGAAGACAAGTTTATTTTCTTGTTCTGTAACATGACAGGTTGCCTAAGCATATTTAGAGGTGCTAGATAATTTTCATTTTCCAGGCCTCCAGCCTCCCTTTGATCTCCACATATGACTTTCCAATTCCTTTCAATTATATTCCCATGTGCATGGATGCAGCTATGCAACAACAGAGGGTATCCGTAATTAACCCTGAATTGAAGACACAACCTTCTTGCCAAGCACCAGCCCTAGAACAGAGCCTTCTCCACCTTTCCTGTTGGGTGGTTAATTGCCATTGGGGCCGTGGCATTCCCCATGAAGTGTCTGCAAGCAGCTCAGAGCCAGGGTGATAATAAGGACCTGCTTATGCAGGGACAGATGACACCAAAATTACAGCTTATTTAACAGCATGATTCATCCAGATACTTAACTACAGATTTTAAAATAAATATACACTCTCTCTATTTGAAATTAGTGAGACAGAAATACATCTTATAGAATGAAGCACGTGTCTGACAAATTCTGTAATGAATCAAGGCTTTCTACCACCAGGTCTTAACTAAATTCAGTCACATTTCTATTCTTAGAGGCTGCTATTACAAGAGTTCCCAGGAGTCATCAACAAGGGCTTTAATTTGTTTAGCTCTGTGCAGGGTCAGGGGTATAAAAAGGACAAAAGGCTGACAATACAAGAGAAGAGATGACCAGGGAGGAGATGGGAGTGATGGGACAGAGGGTGGGCAGCACAGCTTAGAGGGGCTCAGCCTGGCAGCAACCTCATTATCTGGAGATTGTCACAAGCACCCTGTCCACAGAGAGGTTTTCATGGTGTCTGATGGAGGATAAGGAGACAGCTTCACTGAGGTGTGCAGAGAGCTCCTCGAAGGCAGAGTGAGAGAAGACACCAAACTGCTTCTTTGAAATGCTAACAAGTGCAGGCTGAAGCTGGCTGGCATCAGTGACCTATCAGAGCCAAGAGGTGACACTTTCTGTGAATTATAGGTGATCTGTAGGGAAGGGGCAGCTTTGAAGCGCCTTGAAGGTGAAGTCAAGTGCTTCACCTTTAATGTGATATAAAAAGAAAAGCTAGCAGTGAGGTGATGAGAGGGAGCAAAGTGACAACCCAGTGGAATTATTTTGCAGCAGCATGATGAAGGTCAGGAAAAGGCTACATCCCTGCCCAGATCATTCCCACCCACGGCCAAAATCTCCCAGCTGATACTCCTCACTACATGAGTATATGAGGCGCTTCTACTAGCACTTGTCAAGTTTGATTTTTTATTCTTGAATTCAGGGCATGTATGTGATGAAGACTGTACCCAGGATAAGAAGTATGATAAAAAATACTTGAAAAAAAAACTAAAGTGTAATAAAAAAATTCAAGTTTCTTTAAAATTATATATTAATAAAATAATCAGCAAATAATCTAAAGAAAGTAATCAACCGTTGCCTTATTTTTAGATTTTGATTAATGTTCCTAATTTCCCAAGAATTTATAAGATAAAGGGACATATTACTCCATTAATATGTGATTTTCATAAAAGAATCAAAATTACAAGTAGTAAAATCTACTTAACTTTTAATATAGCAATCAGGTATAAAAAAATGGAAAAATAAACTATATTAACAAATACAAGTACTTTGTTTAATTGTTAGGGAGCTTTTTCATCTCATAAAAGCATTTGCTTTCATGTTCTTTCACTTTTTCATCTCTCAGAATTACCTAGGTGATGTCACATTCTCTAGACTTTGACCTTCTGAATAGATTACTGGAAATCTAATCTATCACATCCCTTGAAGTGTCTGAGCCTCCACATGGGGCACATACTCATCATTACCCTGTTGTAACATTCCATATCCACACACTGTTTTGCTGTAATTTGCTCCTTTTATTCTGTTCTCCATAACAACCTCATGCACTGACTGTTTTAAAGGAAATCCCAGACTTTGCTTCTTAGCCTCCAGTAGTGACCAAATGTGACCAGTAAGCAAAGAGGTCTGGAGGGCAGCATTCTCCTACATCTTTCATTAATAACTAAGCATGTATTACAGATCTTCTCAACATTATTTCCTACTGGATTCTTTTCACAACATTATTTCCTTCCACTCAGCTTTGCTTGGAATGCACACACACAAAATAAAAAATTAAAATTCTCCATCAACCAATGAAGCAAAACAACAACCAAAAAAGGCTTGGTGCAGCTGCATGGAAAAATACCCCAGAATCCTTGTACAGATTCACCTCCCTTAATTTTAGCCATCTGAAAGGCATTGCATCTTAGCCACTGCATTTGACTGTTCCTTTACTCTACGAAGAGAAGTGGCTATCTCTGGCTATTGATTCATCCTTCCCTCTTTTTGCATCTGATTAGATGAGGCTTCTGACCTTGGAATAGATAAAGGTGCTCACAGCACATAGCCCTTTAAGGAGGCTTCCTCCTCCTGCATTCAACAGGGATGAATGCATTTGCCTTGATTAAAACTGAAACAGTGAAAATATGTTCACTGACTAACTCCCTACAAGATGAAAAAAGAAGGCATTCTCATTTTTCAGTTGCCTCATGTGTAGTAAAAAGGTGATGATTTAGCCTTCTGCAGATGTCCTTAAGTGTACCATGTTCCAGACCTTCCAGAAAGCACATTTACTCTGCTCTGGTGTCCAACCACCTCTGGGACACCATATTTCTGGAAACAGTCCCCATCACTCAGCAGTTACTCAACTCACTGAAGCATTTCCAGCTGTAGGAAAGCTTTCCCTGATAAGTCAATAAGCCTTAAAACAATTGTGTACATGTGTGCAAAACCTCTGCACTATTTACTTGTGGGAGTTCAGTGATATTTTAAAGTAATACAATAACTGTTGAAACAAAACATTTCCTTTCCCAAACACACAGTTTCGCTTTCATGTGAAGTTCATGCCTCTTTAACCTAGTTTCACCGAGGAATGCTCCTAACACATCAAAACCAAGAAAGAAGAAACAAATGCACAGCTCTTAAAAAGCAGTGTCCTGAATTCAGAGTTAGAAGAAAACACTTCCATGTTATTCAAGTGCTGAAAAAAAATTTAAAAAAAAAAAAAACCAAACAAACAAAAAAAAAACAAAAACAAAAAAACCAAACCAAACAAACAAACAACCCACCAGCCAAACCAGAAAAAACAAAAAGAGAAGTATTTTGAGAAATTCTGAACAGGACATGGGGCAGACTTAACTCCACCTTGACTGCTAAAATAGTTGTGGATGTAACTGAAATGCATCACATCACAGAAACTATCTCCTCTGTAATTTCCAAGTGCATATTTCAGGATTCTTTTGGTTTTCCTGCTTCTTATTGTCTCCCTCCCTTTTCTGTGGGCTTTGATGTGTCTTGTGTTTTTCATTTTCAATTTTATCCCAGTGAGATAAATTTCTGGTTACATTCTAGAAAAATTCACATTCCTACAAGGGAGGCTTCACATCCAGTATTAATTCTTGATTTTATACTGTAGAAGTCCCAGTGAAACTCAGGAAAACAACCAAAAAGAAAAAAAAAAAAAAGGCAGAATATATTTTTTGGAAATGCACTGCTGAAAGTGGAGGAAAGACAGATATTTAGATCAGGAATGAATGAGAATTAAGAACCAAAATTAAATTTGATTTGGCAACTTGGAAAATTATACTTTTACTCCAAGACACAAGATCATTTGTCTTATCATTATTTTTTCTAAATCTGAGCTCTAAGAAATATTTAAAACATCTTTCCTTAAACTGTGACTTGAACTATATACTCATTTATTGAATTATCTAGCCCAGAATGAACAGAGGAGGTGTTCTAAACCTAAAAGGTGGATTCCTTTTAGTTCTTGAAGATATTTTTTCAGTCTTTGGATCTAGTTTGATTAAGCAACATGCAACACAACTACCATGCAACATTCCACCACATTTGTGCTGTCCTTACCTAAGAAGAGAAAATGTAATACTAGCTGTTCTGGGGTCTGGTTTATGAGATTTCAGTGTGGTTGTTTATATTGGGAGATTAAAGCAAACATCAAAGAGCAACATTAGCCCAAATAAAGATGACAGAGAAATAACAAACCATTAATAAGTCTATAATCAGACATGGAAAGATTAACTCAGGTCATTGGAAACATTTTCTGTTTCCAGGTGAGAGGAATTCAAAACTGGTCAGGTAGGAATGTTGACTGAGATCAAATAGCTCTATTCTTGCCACATCAAAAGAACGTGACCTAATGTCGACTCAGCTGAGTGCCTGAGAAGAGATCCAGAAGGATGTATCGTAAAAGAAAGATAATCTTTTCCACAAAAATGCTCTAACCCCTCCTGCAGAAAGATTTCTCTGGGAGCAAAAATGAAATCAGCCACTAAAACTGAAGGAAGCCCAACAGACAGAAGCTGCAGAAAAGCCCCAGCTGTGTGCCACAGCACCCTGGAGGAGGAGTGGGGTGGTGGGAGTTCTACAACTGGAGTGCAGAGGCACCTTCCATCCTGGGTCCTCCCCTGCACCAGCCCAGGAGCGAAACCAGCATAAGATTCAAAGGTTAGAAAAGGTTAGAAACACCTTTCAATCTCCATGGATCAGAATACAGCTCATTTACATTTCTTGAAAAATAATTTTTGAAAAAAAATAACCAACTTATTTGATTCCACTAACTGAATGTTTTAAATAATATTTTAATAAATTACCAGAAATATTAGTTACACATTCATCTACATTAATAAATTTCATTTCTATCATTCTAACTCTATAGTTAATATTTTAAAAATACCCTGGTTTTGTCTCACTGACAGTCCAATAAAAAGGAGTGTTTGAGTTTCTTTCTAGAAAAAAAAAATACTTTCCATTTACTGGAGATTTTTTTTTTTAAGATTAGGCAAACTGGAATATTTACTGGAATACAAATTTAAAACTTCATTGCACTTTTATTTAAAGCCTGATATTAAGTCTTGTATTTTAAGTCCGATCTTTAAAATGTGTCTCTTTATTTTAAACCAAAGTGTTTTAAAATTTAAAGTTTGGGGGTTTTTTCTGTCTTCTTTCTTCTGTGGACACTAGGATCAGAATTCATTAATTTGTGAATGACTGAGTCTTTTGATGATGTTTTTTTCTGTGAATAACAATTTTAAAAATCTTTAAACCCTAATCCTACTTTCTGTAGGAACATGGATGACCTAGAGATGGCATATTATACAAATGTGTTGATATATTTACATCTCTGCATATATTTCTGCATGTGTATATAGTGGGAAAAACAATTGTAGGTATGTAATAAGACATACTCACTTTTTGCCAGAGTGAAAACAGATACTAAAACCAGAAATTGAAGCAATTTTGATTTTCTGTTCTTCCACTAAGATCTGGAAATTTTGTTGACTCTAACCAGGAATGGAATTCCGGAGCAGCAGAACATGTTCTTCAATGGATGTCCCACAGAACTCAACAACTTTGCAAAACGATCAAACCAAAGTAATTAGATCCTTAAACAAAATGTTTAACTTCCTCACTGAAAATTGAAAAGATGATGCAGAGAGATTTGCCACAGAATTTCTTGACTATTACAATTATCAAACTAAGTCTTCTAGCTTTTATTTCTAAGACTGATTCACTTCTGAAAAACTTCTCTCTAACGCAAAGTTATTTTTCCTCATATTGAAATTCTATAATTTGTTACTGTAAAAAAAATACTACTGAAATGCAGTAAGGGACAAGTCAACTTGGGAAGGACAGTGCAGCCGTCAAACAACAGATTTCACATTGCCTAGGAGAAAGAAAGCAGCACTTATGGTGTTTGAAATCTAAATGGAGTTGGTTGTTGCTTTCAAATTATGGTCTAAAATTGTTTTGGAAACCTCAGAATATTTCCCCTCAGAAATTTGTTTTTTGTTGAAAGCAAACTAATACATTAAATACAGCTTTTATATACCATTTTCTAACATCCTTGTACATCAGCCATAAAACTGAATGTCATTTACAAGGAAAATAATTATGAAAAAAATGTGTAATTGACTTCACTGGAATGAAATTACAATCCTACTCCTAAACCAGGTACAAAGACAATTTAAATTTCAAAGAATTGATAGATACATAATGGTGACAGTACTGACCTTTTTACAGGGTTGCAAATTTACTTCATTGTTTTTGATAATAAAAAAATGGGTAGAAAAAAGAAGTTTACTTAAAAATAGGAGAAACATAATTATTACAGTTTATTAAAATATAGGTTTCTTGATGCCAGAAGACGAGCTTTTTGGCTGCTCTTAGTGGAAGAAAAGTATATAGAAAATTTCTTCGCATCTTCAAGGAAGTACTTAGCTACTCACAGGAAAGACTAACAAATAATGAAGGGTTATCTATCAATTAGTGGAAGAAATATATCTAAAAGTAGGCAGAGTTGAGAGAGTCAAGATAGATTTTCCTAACTATTTCCATAAATTTTGGTCATCTGGATGTAAATTCTGCTGTGTTACTTGGTCTCAGGTATCATATCCTAGAGAACATACTCCGTTTATTGACAAGGCAAAACTTTTTCCTACCTTTCTTCCTGCTTATAGAGATTAATTTCATACACGTCAATCACCTGTAATTCTAGCTTACATAATGTACTAGCTAGAGCATCTATTTTATTCAATACTTACATGCACCTTTTACTAGGTCACTGTGCTTCAATATGCAGAGCAAATGATACAATCCCCATTTTGGAAAGGATGGGCAACCAGAAGAACAGCCTGTCATGAATAAATGCATTTGGCTCTGGGGCTCCAAGTGTTTGCATCAGCTGGCTGCCTCCCATGGGACAAGGAAAGAGCTGGTTCTCTGAGGCTCAGTTCTTCAAATGTTATCAGAGTGCATGTTGCAATATGGCTTTGTCAATTTTAACAAGCACATGCTTAAATACTGGAGATGCTAATACTGCCCATTTTGATTATCTTGATTTCACTGTTCCAAATACATTGTATATATTTGGAGTTTGACCAGCACACCATCACTAAGGGTGAAGTAGTTCACTTGCACTGGGATAGCAGCATGATATGAAGAAAATAAGGGTGACAGACCAGGCTAATGCCACCACTCCAATCTTTATTAGATGTGGCAGCACACACAAATGATGAGGAATTACAGTGCTTGCAGTAGAGAAGTTACTTTTTGGACAACTAAGGAAGACCTCAAAACAGATTTTTATATGGCCTTTTCCCATTTCAGCTGTTTCAAGCATTTGTTGAAGCTGAAGAGTGCTAACTTCCTCCCACAGAAGTCCCACTGGAGACTGCAGTGCACCCTTGCAATAACTGGAGGGGTCTCAGTGGAGATCAAGCAGAAGGATTAATTGAGGTTTCTAGGATGAAATTTCTCACGCCCTGATTAAATTCAGTAAATCCCTTAAGCAGAACTATCATAAGTCCCAAGTGAAGTCCAGGTGTACTCTTGTCAAGGCCTTACCCGCTTTCTGTCTGGCAGTACATACAGTTTTATGCAGCTACTTATATGGAACAGAAGTCATCCCATCAGTCATTGGTAATCATTGCTTTATAATGTCGTGTGGAAATATTATCGAAAATGCAGCTGAGGCCAGTGCAAACAGCATTAACTGAAGACAAGAGACTTTCCATGGGCCAGAGCACTTACAATCCAAATAAATAAGACACTAAAAGAGGTGAGAAAGTTAATAAGTTTCATCAATATTGTCAAGCTCATATTAACTGATGAAGATAGGAAATCAGTAACCTGTGTCTGAATGCACACACGGCTCTCCAGTGGATATGTGTTAATGTCCCCTGGCTGCGTTAATCCACAGAGGATGAGTTGATACATCTGAATTCCTGCTCTGTGATAGTACAAGCTCTTGTAACACACATAATTAATTAGGGAAGTTTCTTGGCTTAACCTGTCATGTATCAGCAACAGATGAGCAGGCAGAGAATGTACTGATATTGAGCACTAAGATGAAAAATGGACTAAATTGTTGTCTAAGTTCATGGGATGCACCTTGGTGATTGAACCTTGAGCATAGTACTTGTTAAGTAAAATGCATTATCTTAAACCACCATTAAATTTGCCTCAACTGTTGCACATAAATAGACCTGACTTGCTAAGCTGCAGTAACTCTTTCTATTCCAAATAGTTCTTCACAGTTTTTACATAAACTAGTACAAAAGTACTAAATTAATGAAAATGAAAAGCACCAATTCTTTTGACAGGAACCTCACTCTCTCTTTTTCCTTAGCTGTCTATGTTTGCCATCCCTTCCGATCAGGGACACATTGGTCATTCACATCAGAGATGACATCCATCCAGGACGTGGACCCGCTGCCCTCCTGTTCAGAGCCTGAGGTTGCAGTGCAGAAAGTCTGAGTGCTGCTGTTCTGCTAGGAGTCTGAGCTGAAGTGGGGCAATAGGTCGGACCAGCAGGCAGAAGACACAAGGCAGATTTGGGACTGAAGCCACCGTCCTCATCTATGGCAGGACAGACACAGATGGGCCAGCAAGCCATGAGAGTGGGGTTTGTCCCTGATGGGGCAGTGACACACCATGGCCAGGATGCTGATACTGGGTTGGGGATGGTTTGTGTTGCCTGAAGTAAGTTATCATCTCACAGGTTTTCACTGGCCTACAAGATCTCCTCTCTGCTTCTGCCTTGTGTAAAGTAACACTGGAGATGGGAAACACAAGAGAAAACCCCCAAAAAAAGGGGAATGTCAAATTCTAAGATCTTTTCCTTGGATAGGTAAAGAAAATGAGGTGAGGTGTCCTGCATTTTGCATTTCTTAAACTTAGCCAACACATAATCCAAATTTCTATCATCACAAGCTTAAATTACATTTATATGGTCTCTCTAAAAAGATAGCAAAAGTAGTGTTGCTGGGGTTTCTTTCAGCTTTCCACAAGCTATTTTTTAAACTTGGATCTAACCTTCAATCAAAGTCAGACCTGAGCTTAGACTACAAACACACTCAAATTCCAGAAATTAGGAGCACAAAATTAGATTCTTTCTCCAAATCAGAATTGCAAAATGAATGACCTGATTTTCTGGAGTTCTTATATGTAACAACTCCCACAGATGTCAGCAAAAACTTTAATTCAGAGTTTAACTTCAGTGCTTTAGAAATCAGGTCACTTGTTCAAGTACCTAAATATAGAAGAGTAGCTATATCCTTTTTTTTTTTTCTTTTTTTTTTTTTTAATACTTAGGTTTAGAGTTCAAAGCAGGTTATTCCTTCAGATCCTGCAAAAGGATTTTCCAAAACTTGGTTCAGCATCCAAACTGGAAAAGCAGACACAAAGTCCAGGGCTGTACAGAGCCATGGCTTCAGTCCCCAGCCATTTGTAAGAGGAACCTCAGCTTTTTGTTCTAGTTATCCTGTAAAAAGACCCTGACAGCTCAACAGCAGCCCCTTCCACAGGTCCTCTGTTCACCTTCAGACAGTTTACTAAAACCTTGAATCAATAGTAAATGCATAACTGGGTACAAGAAACTCATGCACGTATTGGGAGTGTCACCTCACATATTTAAAAAAAAAGCTTGAGTATGCAGAAATTATTAATTACGTGGGTTTGACTGTTTATAATGGTATAATGTACACAACTATGAAAATAAATGTTAAGTGGCAGATTTTCTCTGAGTGCTTTCCTTAGATTTGCCTAAAAAGAGATGATTGTTTGGTTTTGCATATATTTGTGCTTATTTGTGTACTAATTTGCTGCCAGGAAGTAGGGAGATTAACAGAGGAACAACTTTTGCAAATGACAGATCTGGAATCACTAAGCAGAAACCTACTAGAGACAATCAGACCGTAACCTAGATATTTTCATAATGTATCCATTGTGCACGAGATGGTCCTTATGAATTTTTTTTAGGGTTTAGTGCTTAGTTCAATACCCTAGTTCCAGCTGTTGGGGGTGATTATTTGCTTTTTTTCTACCGCTGTCTGATTAAAGACTTCTTGTCTCTCTGCTTTAAGCCTAGAAAAACCATGCAGCATTGTCCCATTCAAAACTAAATCTTTGTTTCTGTGCCTGAACTTCCATCTATTTTAATAAAAGAAATTATGCTTGGAAGGCCAAAGACCTTAACACCTGAGAGGACAAAATTACTGCCAAACAGCTTCTTCAGAATAATTTTTCCTGCACCTCAAAATATAAAACATGTACCAAAAAAAAAAAGGTCAGTATTGGGCTCTACATATAGATTTCTATTTACCTTAATCTTTCTTTGCATCAGTCTGCAAACTTTTCTTCAGCCCAGATGGCCTTCATCTCCAGCTGGAAGACAGGGAGAATCCCTGTCACAGAGAGTAATAAGCATGACTGGCAATGGGTCAATAGTCTGTTTATTCCACACTGCTTCCTAAGGTCATCTTCTGTAAGATTTAGTATGCCATTTAATGGTCAGCTGAATACCCATAAATCTGTTGGTTTACTTTCTAGCCTACTCTGCAGACAAATTACATCCTGTGCCAAGTCCATTACGAATACAGACATACGTCATACCTAGCTGGCAAAAAGATGGGAGAGAGAAACATTCTGGGTGACAGTGCAAGGTGACACTTCAGAACAGCTTCTACTTTGGGGGATTTTTAATAGGAGCAGCAACAGATGAGTCTCACCACATCTGTTCCTAAGGGATCCATAAAGCTGCAGTGCAAATCCTGCAGTGTAACTGCAATTATGCACAAAAGAAGCTGGGTTTGAGGAATTTCATTAACCCACTGAGAACTGAGAAGCCCAGTGTGTGCTGTGGCCAGCTGGGGCAGTCAGAATGGCACAACAGGCAAGGGCCAGCACACTGTGTGAGGCAGAAGAGAGTGACCTGCAGCAGCAGGGAGCTGGCAGGTCCAGGTTCTCCAAGCAGGTCTCAGCTAGCAGCTGCTAGACATGCATTTCACTGTGCTCCTCTTTACTGCCTCCCCGCCTTTTATTGTCTGTTTTTTTCACTCCTACCCCATGCAACACTTGACTAGAAACCTGATGGATTTAGAAAGTCGTCGAGAAAAGGTTTTTTTCATCCAGGAAGACAACCAAGCCAAGAATTCAGTTTTTTGTATACAAACAGTCCCCATGGACAATCTTGGATTCCCTATGGTCACCTTCCTCCCAGGAGCTTCCAGGGGATGAGAGAAAATTATTTCCCTTCCTGCATTCGCCTTTCTATACATCTGTACTATCTCCATATTATTTAAACTACTTGGACGAGTTTCCAAGTGACTGCAACACAGACAGAAAGTTCAGGATGCTGACAGCAGGGATGTTGTCATGGTGACAGAGAGGAAGACAGGGTGGTTAGAAACTTGGAGGTAGGTAATTAAAGATGCCCAGAAGCCAGGGGCAAGGGTTTGATATTGCCCTGTTACTCAGAGGCAAAATTCAAATGAAGATGAAACCTTCTGCCCCATGCTTGTAATTTATGCTTCCAACTGTGCTCTCAGGCACAGGGATTGAATCTTTGCATTCAACGGAGGAAAAGTACCAGAACACACACTCATAATTTCCCTGTGCATTTTGGTTTCTCTGTTTCTGTCATGACAGCATACAACTGACACAAAATTCCTTGCCAGCTGTGGGTGACCCTGTAATTTGTGACATCAGGTTTGTTTGGTATCCATTATTCACAATGTGAATTGTCAGTGAGTGTGGTAGGCTGGACACCACCAAGTGCACCATCACCCTGCTCCTCAGCAGTATGGCAGGAGAGGGGGAAGAAAATAAATTGGAAAGAGGTCATGGATCTAAATGAAGACTGTTCAAAAAAGCAAAAGCAAGACCACACGCATAAGCAAAGTAAAACAAAAGATTTTATCTCCTCTTTCCATCAGTAGGTGATGTCCAGCTATCTCATAGGAACAGGGCTTGTACTGGTTGCTCCAGAAGACGAACTACATAAACAATGAATGCCTACCCTCTCTTTCTTTCTCTTGGCTTTTATCCCTGAGCACATGTCATATCATCTAGAATATCCCTTAGGTCATTTTGACTCAGCTGTCCTGGCTGTGTCCCCTCACACACTGGGTGTGTCTTTCCCACCCCCAGCCTCCTGGTGAGGGAGGGAATGTTGTAGAGACAGCATTGGCGCTGTGGGAGCAGTGCTCAGCCAGCATGCTGGAGTGTTATCAGAAACCCTAGCTCCATCTATAAAGCACTAAAGCACGGCACTGTGAGCGCTGCTGTGGGGAAAACTGATTCTATCCCAGCCAGACCCAATACACCAAGTCAAAATGTTCTAAAAATAAGATCAGTCTGACTCATTATAGTGTGAATGATTTTATGATTAAAAAAAAAAAAAAGCCAAAAAAACCCCAAACAAACAAAAAAACCCCTACTTTCTAAGAGAAACAAGATAAGCTAAGCCTTGTTCTTTTGGATTGCAAATATATATGGTTCAGCATGAAAAATCAAATTTCAACTTGCTCCCCTCTGTGTTAGTAAGCATACAATTAAGCACAGTTAATTCATGCATTTATTATGTCCACATGGATATTTAAGTACCCCTGACTGAGATGCTTGTGCTGCTAGAGGCAGGGTCCTTTATGTTATATGATTTAGTGACTCTGCAGTTTATCCCTTGTTGCAAAATATGTGCCAGGAACTCAGCTTTCCTCATGCACAAAGATGGCTCTAACAAAGCCTTTGTGGTGCAAAGAAAAGCCTGAGAATGTGAGTGGGATGCCAACTGCAACAGCCATGTCTTCCTGCACCAGCAAGTGCTCTGAAACAATAGGACACAGACCTCAGCAACACATTTATCTCAAAGAGCTGCTAACTCTGAAGCTCAGAAAGTAGGAAATTATCAGCAAAAAAAATATGGAAACATCACAAAATAGTAGAGCAATAGCAACAGAAGATTTTATGCCTAGTTTTGAATTTGAATCTCCATTTAAACACATTTGAAGCTCCTGCAGAAATACATTCGCCAGCAGTGAGGTAGAATCGAGGGATCTTGGAAAAAATGTGGATGTGTTTGGCTTTATTGTAGGATGCCTTTCACCTACAAACAGATGCAATTATACATGCAGAAATCTAAGTGCATGAATTTTTTATTATATATTTGCAGGAAATGTTGTTGTAGCTAGTGCAATAAATCTCATTAACCAGAACTTGGAAAATGTAACATGACTGATATCTAATCTTTTTGCACTGAAAGTCTTTTTATCCACTGCATGTTGCCTATATTTCGTGCTACCTACACACTCACTAAAAACCTGAAATGAAAGAATTATTGGGAATTTTGTAAAATAATAAAAAAAAAATTAAAAACCGAAAACCAAAAAAATGAAAAAAATATCCCCAGAAGAGAAAGCATGGTCTCGAGGGGGTTTTTCTGTTTAAAAATGTTGAGCAATCAGAGCATATCAGTAGTACTTTAAAACACTGGAAACTTGGACATTTTAAAGAAGATTTGCCAATAACCTCAACTCTGCGTTTGATTGCTAACATACAGGAAGTCTTTTATCCATCAGCTGATTACAGCCTCCTTCCCTTGCAGCAAGTAAGATGCCATTGATTCAGCTCAACACCTGGCAACCTGCCTTGCTTCTGGAGCTAAATTCCTGTGTCAGAGATTTTCAGGGAAGACAACAGCAGCAGATCCTTCAATAGCAGCTGCTTTGTTTAATGAAGGGAAAGAGTCTTATTGCTGGAGTAATTTGTTGCCATAGCTTCCCATGTTAAAGCCAGAGAAACCATTAGAGAATCTTTCTACCAAAACCCAACTATTTTCATTCAATTACACCCATTCTGAGTGCAATAATTTGGGTTTAGCAAAAGCATATCTTCCCAAAAGTTGTCCACATTCAATTTGAATATGAGTGCAATAATTTGGGTTTAGCAAAAGCATATCTTCCCAAAAGTTGTCCACATTCAATTTGAATATGCATGCTATTTTTAATTTCAGTTTCTGAGGTTTTGACTTTTGGCTACTGGTTCTTTCTCATCTTCTGATTATTGGGTATTTTTAAAACTAAGAGAAGATTTAGACATTCTGATCAAGTCCCTTCTTGATACTCCATTTGACAGTCTGTTGTGACCACTTGTCAAGCAAAGAGCATCCCACCTTGCATTCATACTCTACAATTTCTGTTCATAAGCTCTCATGGCTCTCATCTTGACATAAATAGTCAAAAAATACTTTCTGCTCTCCCTTTAAAGGTCAATAATACCCTTATGCACATCAGAGTGAGGAGTATAAGTATGCACCCTTGAGGAATAAAAATCCCTCCCTATCTCTCAATCATTCTTTCTCTCTCTCCCCACCAAGGAAGTCATCAGCTTTATTTGTTTTAAATATGGGCAAACAGAAGAACATAGAGGATAAGACCTTACTCTGTATTATATATCAGACAAGGGCAGAACCCTGCAACCTGAATCTCCTGGCTAAATCCTTCAACATGAATAGCACCACTGCAGTTATCCCCTGCTGCTGGTTGTCTTCACTACACAAACATTCTCTCATATTTCACAGTTTCACTGTGTTAAAATATATTAAAGTTGTCTATTCCTGCCATTTTTTAGGAGATTCCAATTTTTTTTTCCTATAAGACACTTGCAGATTCACTACAAATCTACCAAGTTGGATTTTTATCCTTTAGTTTCTTAACAGACAGAGAAGAAAATAATGCAGGCAGGAACCCAAACCATTATCACTTCTAGTTTCGGGTGTTCTGCTTAAGGTGCATGTCAAACAATATGCAAAACAGAAACTGACTATACTAGGAAAAAAAGGCAATTTGGACATGAAACACAAAGAACGAGCCCCACACTCTGTATTCTGAACACACCAACCTCCCAGACTAACAGAAAGGTAATTTCCTACCAACAAGGTATTGATCTCCACATGGCACAAACAAGCATTTCCTGGAAGTGTCAGAGGGTGGATTTATAAAATGTGCAAGAATTAGGAACACTGAATTGTTTCAGTACTACACACGTGTTTCCATCTCATGGTTTATTTCATATAAGTAACCTATATTTAATAAGTTTAATGATTTAATTACTGTGAAATCTCAAAGTATACATGCAACAGGAAATCAACTAGCTTCTGTTCAACCCAGGCAAAACTGATTCACAGTTGTAACTCAACACACATCAGAGCACACATCAAACTGCAGTCTTGCTGTTCCAGAATTAAAATATGTGCTGTCAGTTCATCACATTTTACAGTAGAAGTAGACAATCGCATGAAAGACTCAGTAACTATTTAGTTGTTTACTATTAACATTGTGATTTACAGAGAATAAAGCGTCCAGTTTCTTACAAGACATGATGTGAATCTGTCGAAGTTATTTGACCTAATAGTGTTAGAGTATACATAGCTTAGATAAGTCATTCATAATTTACCATATACAAGTCTTCCTACCCACCAGTGTTCTCAGATAGAACCCATTAAATCCCATTTCAAAGTGGTCATGGACTTCTTCTGACACACTTGACTATAAAGACAGGAAATGTTTTCAAAATTTAGTTCATCATTTGACTACTGATGGCAACATGTGTGTCAAACAGTGGCAGTAAAACAGGACGTCTTCAGTCCCAGGTTGAAATTCAGCATCCAGGACAACCAAAAGAAGATGGAAGACTTGGTTTATCCTGCAGTAGATCTATTGCTTCCCCAGTTGATGGGGTGACAGGTTCAGATGACATTTCCTGAGGAATCTAAGTGTGCCAAACCATTCTACTCTGGACATAACACTTGCTTAAGTGTTTCTAACCCAGGGACTGAGTTTAATGGTCAAAATGATAACAAGGGACATGAGAACCAATTCTTTGTCACCACAGAGTAATGTGCTGTTCGTATATATTCACTACTCAAAACCTATCTAGGAAATTAGTTAGGCCTTTAATGTTCTATTTTCTTCACTGCCTTATTTGCAGATTAAGAAGATGGTAATCATTCACAGGGAAATCTTGGGCCCCTCATAATCAAATCTTGTGATGGAGACAGGCTGGGTCCATCTGTACTCTGCTCTTTTCAAATGGCAGTGTCATTCTCCTCCTCTCTCCTGCCACTCTTGGCAGCAACCTCATGGAGAAGCTCTTCCCACAGTTCAAGATGGGAATCCCATTTCAAATTCCAGGCTGGGCTTAGAACAGGATCAAAATTGTGCATGCATGCACATAGCTGCACAGCTACGAGGGGACTGGGGGAACACATTCCTATATGTTCCTGCCTGTCTACCTGCCCACCTGCCTGTGAGTATCTGAGAAAGTTTAAGAAAAGTTTAAAGAACTGCTTTCCCTTCTGTATTCTTGGGCCTTTCTACCAATTTCTGCAAGAATCCTTAAACTACTGTTCTAATTCCCCTATTTCTTCCACTGGGTTATCCCTTATGACAGAGAAGTACAACTTTCACAGCTTGCTGGGCATTGGTAAAGAACAAGAGTTGGTGCTTTTGTAGGTTTCCAGCAGAATGAACAGGGTACCAACCCATCCTATCTCAGTCACAGGGGCTAGACACAAACCCTCCTGTGTGTTTTTCACCCATAGAAATTAATTGCCTGACCACTTTTCTGCTTGTCAGTTTTCAGTTTTTCTGGTATGCATAGGGAAGAAATCTGAATTATTGTATTCTTTTTGGCATAGTAATTATCATCAGATTTCTGTGGTCTCCAAGAGTCTCGGTCATCTACTAAGTCTCTACTAAGTCTCTGTCTACTCAGTTTCTCAGGCATCTTTTCATTTTTGCAATATCCTTAATTAAGAGCTAACAATTCCACAACTGTTTCAATATAAAACTGGTTTTAATAAATGCCACGCAGATACATGCTTTTCAGAGTACTGCCACCATGTTTAACTATAAAAAGATAAACCTGTAGCTTTGTTTCAGTGGTTGCTTTACGTCAAATTAAAGCCCACTGAATGCTAAAACCACTTCCAAGAATGTACGCCATAAATTGATCTAAATATACTACTTTAATTTCCCTTGCCATCTGTCAAATTATAGACTTTAATTTCATGTATATTGCCAGATAATAGTCACTAAATATTAAAAAAAATATTTCAGAGCTGACACTGTTACCTCCAAAAGTCAAATAAACCTAGTTTATTTAAGTTTAAAATAGGGGAGTGAAGCAGCTTTGATTAAACTCAGAAAGAATCTAAGCATATTCAGGAATGATTGGCAAATGGTATTATTTGTGTGAATAAGACACATTCAGAATGCAACAGCAGGAGGATAACAGAACTCTGACATAACTTGTCTTACACCAGAGGAAGTAAACTGAGGGAAGGCATAGAGCAAATAAGGTAATTGTATCAGGTAGCACCCCAGATCTGGAATGCCCACTCCCAGTAGCAGCTGAATGTCATAATTTGTTAGTAGACATTTTCATCTGTTTTAAATTCCCTGAGAGTAACTGGACTCAAATTTAGGAGCTCAACTTACTTTTGGAAAAAATACTGTGGATAGGTGTTAGAAGTATAATCTCCTAAATATTAATTTTGATGCAAGAAAAATATGGGAATTTAAAAATGCACCAGAAGTACTTCATTTTAATGAAACTTACTACTTTCAGAGTCAGAGATTATGAAAAATAGATTGAATGCTGTCTTGTATATTTTAGAATTTTTTAAAATAAGTTTATGCCGGTAAAATTTTATTGTGTGCTTTTTACTGTATTCCCCTGTCCTTTTAAAATTTGGAATACCATTTCAATTTATCTTAGTATAATTTAAAATCAAAAGTAGCATAAAGGATCAGAACAATTACCTCCTTTAACAGATAATGTATTTGGAAACACATCAATACTCTAGAAAAATGCATGCTATTGTTTCCATCTAATATGAAAAATCTGTCAGTTCCTCTAGCTCACTTATGTGCCACAAGAAACAACAATAACCTCTTGGAGTCTGTCAAATCTTAGATTAATAATAAATGAGCACCAAATGATAAACAGAACCTTTCACTGTTCTATTGCTGAAGATTACTGCAGGGTAAATACTAACAGGAAACCGAGCAATGTTAAACATACAGCTTAATGGGTACATTATTTGCCTCCTGAAAATAAATCCAAAACTCACACTAAGCTAAAAGAATTATGTTATGAACTAAGGGACATATGTTAAAAAATATAATGTGCTTTGAAACACACATTATATGGAAAATATTTTGAAATACACTATTCTTAAATATTTAGTTGCAGAAATGTCCAGGGAATTCAGACTTGTCTTAAGATGTACAACTAAAGCTTTTGTTTTGTTAGTGCTGCTGAGGTAGAGATGTATGATGATTGGAAAAAGAAATGCTATTTGGGAAGGGTAGAGGACCTAAAATTTCAGCAGAATTTTGGTGGAGAGAATGAAATTACCCAAATCAGAATATATCCAGAAGAGAATCCTTGCTATAGTCATGCTTAAAGAGTGACAGATCCCATCAAAATTTATCTTTTAGAAAAAGAAGACAATAAAATATTCTTTGACACCACTTTTTAATATAGCCAGCTGGAGGATCACACATTTAGAAATCTTACCTAAAGAATTCACAAAACTGTGGCAATAAGGAGCATCTCAGAGTCGCAATGCAAAGTCAGACCAGCCATATCTTCACCCTGTCATAAACAGGAAAGCAAGCAGAAATAAATGTTCAGAAATAGGTATTTGAGGGGATTTTTTCTTTGTTTAACACATAAATGAAACTGCTAGTAATCTAATAGTAGTAACCCTACATATTGTCAAGAGTTTGTTGAAAACATGCCTCATCCTGAAAGTAGCCCAGTAACACTGAGTTACCTGTTTCTTATATGTAAATCAAAATTAATTGAAAAAAAAAAAAACAGATAGGAAACACAGATCAAGGAGATACTATGCTTTAAAAATAATTATTAATGCCTAAATTTGTTTGCCCAGTACATTAACACTTTTTTTCCTGGGCAATGAATATGTGATTCTAACTAGGAGCTGCTCTGCTCACAGGGATTTTGAGTCCTCACCCGCCACCCTGTTTGCACCATATAGCTGTTAGGGTCTCCCATCCAAAGAGATGAGACTAATGTGGAGGCTCTTCATTAAACACAATGTCACTTTAGTCTCTCTCTCGCTGTGACCGTCTTAATGCTCTGATTTCCTTAAGAGAGGTTACCTAAGTTTTCTAATGCCAGAGAGGGACCCCAGTGATAAACAGTTAACGTTAATGTAAAATACATATTCAGGAACAGATCACAGCTTGAGAAGAATGAGAAATGTACTCCTGGATTATGCAGCAATGGTGGGCAGAGGATTGTATAAAATGCCAAGAGGATTGCATTCCAATTCCTGGAAAATTTATTGTACTGGAACTTGCATTTAGGGCTCTTCCTTAAAGGAAAAAGGTGAGGTAGCAGGGTAAGGTCTGTTACTGATGGATGCAAGAAAAGTAAATAAATATTATTGCACCAAAGACTAGACTTGGAAATAAGGGAGCATTAATTTATCTACTCCTAACTCAGCTGCTCCTTCTTAACACCTCTCCTGAATAGACAAATAAAGTCAACCATCCAGGAAGAATGCTTTGAGTTGCATAAAGATCATTAAGTTCCAACCCCCCTGCTATGGGCAGGACATCTTCCACTATACCAGGTTGCTTAGAGGCTCAAGGAAAAGAAAGGTCCTGGAAGTCGCCTCTCTGACATATATGGGCAAAATCCCAGCTCTATAGAACAGGGTTTTCTTGTGTGTCCACATAAGAAAAATCTTGTTACTCTATTTCAGAGTCCTCACAATATCACACTGTCATTTTCTGCTGTAAAGATAATTTAAAAAAAAAACTAAATGACCTCTAGAAAAAAGTATATTAAAAACAACTCATCTTCCCTGCAAGAGCCAGACCTCATTCTAGTGTAAGGGAATATGATGAAGTTTTATTTCTTAATAGCCCAGAGACCAAGTAGGAAGAGCACCAAATAGGGATGTGTGTCTTCAAGACTATGTGTTCACCAGGTTAAAAAAATTTCTACAATTAAAGTTCAAAAATAAAAAACACATAGCCCTTTTCTGATTGTTTTGCTGCCAATATGCCTGTTTTTGGAGATGCAAACATAAAACAAAAGACTGTTTTATGACCAAAATTAATGATGCATGTATAATTCAATGTATATCATTCCTTTCTCAAATACAAACATTAACAGAAAATCTTAACAAGTTTCCACAAAATTAGTTTTTCAGTATAGTGAAGAGGCAGAGAGGATAGATATCACTAATCCATCATTATCATTTGTATTCCTTGCACAGTTGCAATGTGCTTTCAGCATTTACATTCAGCCATTCTTCTGAGGTTTCTACCATTTTCCCACTCTTTTTCTGCTGGGTCCTTGTGTTGCCACTTAATTCTGGACTATTCTTGGATTACCTGGCTGTAAAAAGTTATCAAACTCAACATACCTAAAAACAGTTTTTAAAAGGAGCCTCAGGAGGTCCTTACCACTCCCCTCTGGCAGGAATTTCAAGCTTTGTTATTTTTCAAGCCCTCATCTTCTTAGCCCATTGGCCACTGAAAGAAGCAGAACAGCCAACAGAACACAGCAAAATATATATGTGAATTTTCAAATCAGCTTGCTAAAAGGTAAAAATCACCATATTTTGGGTTTTAAATTTTCTTCTTAATGTACAGATGGTGGTGTATTAGGAAGCACTGACATAATTAGTGAAAACCAGTTATATCAAGTTTCCATTAATCCTCTACTGTACATTCCCTTCTGCCATCCCTATTATATGCTTATTTCTATACTTCCAAAAAAAAAAAGAACATGCTAGGTTCTCCTATGTGAAAAGCTTTAAATAATAGTTTTACACACAATGATAAATGTTTCTCAGCACCCAAAAAAAGGAAAAAAAAAAAAGATATAAAGGCCTAAACTGTCACCAAGGGTGCTGCATTGTTTCACTCTTCATGGCCTCAGGCCCCCTCCTCCACTTTCTCTCTGTTTTCAAGGGCAGTCTCAGGGTGACTATTGTGGACTTCACCAGGAATAATTCTCAGTCTTCTGAGGAGTTACTGCAAAACCTTTTAGGTGAAATTCCCAAATGCCTTGAAAATATGTATTCACTAAATTCCATTCATTCAGTGATTATATTATCACTATCTGAGAAACAGGCAGGTTGAAATAAGAAGTGACCTTCGTAAAGTTGCAGTAGAAGCCAGAGGTATATTTTAAATAACCTTGCTGTTCTCTGATAAGAGCAATACATTTTCTTAGCCCACCTGCAATTTTAGTGCTCAGATTGTTCATGGTTCAATGAACATCCAAATTACTAGAGTATTAAAGAAAAAATGGCCTGAGATACTGTTTAAGTCTATCATGGGAAACCTGTTCAGACTAACACCAGTCCAGTCATAAAAAATTGCTCATGTCAACCTGGTACTAGTATAAAGACTTATATTCAGTGCCAGTTACTATTTGGCAGAGACCTTTAGTTTCATCTTATAATTTCAGGCATCTGCAGAAAGAAAGATTAAAAGCTGTCTATAATTCTATATATTCTTAGATCAGCACACTTGCAAATGGAAAAAAAAAAACCACAGCAAATGCCATTTGTTTTATAAACCTCAAAAGCTTTTTTTCTATATGCTTTCTGCACACCAAAGCACTCACTAAATCTGGTCCATCAGGAAGGATTCACTTGAGGGACTGTCTTGTTGATTTCTATCAGGAACCAAGAAAAGCAATTTTCCAGAGAAGATGCATGAAAAACCTACACATTTCTTACCAGTATTTGACTGGGGAGAGAGCTGTGGACAGAGAAACAATGAACAATGGGAGTCATCCCCTTATACTTACCACCCAGCCAAGAAAGTGGCAGTCTCTCAGCATAATCAGATCATCAGACTGCTCTGCAGTGTGGCCAGCCTTTGTTTCCTTTATGTGCTTGTTCATTACTTATCTGTGCTGAAAATCAAGGCTTAATGGCTGACACCCATTTTTAATGAATCAGTGTGACAGACAGAAGGGACATGATCATTACTGCCGTCCCAATATATGCAAACATTGCTTTTGTTCAACTGCCCTTTCCACATCACTTGATCAAATTGGACATATTTCTTGTGGATCATACGCCCAACCAATTTATAAACATCAGCTGTTTCAGACCGAGAGGTTTTCTTTGTATTGTACATAGCCCTTTACTCCCCTCCAGTACTAATAATGATCTGCTTTCTTTAAATAAATAATAAATAGAATCAGAGTGAACTGAGTCTTGTGAGAGGTTTAAAGATCGTAGAGCTTGTTTCTGCCTTTGCTCTACTTCTGTAAATTATTATGCTGCAGCTACAAGGAGAACATAAGCCATTATGACCTGCAGCATTTCTCTGGGGATACAGTACAAAAGTGGTCTATCAGAAATGCAATCAATTCCAGAGATGACTGCTTCCTGCATGCTTCCAAGCTGCTGCTTTATAAAACAGCTCCCCATAAAAGGAGCAGGAAATGCATGACATCGTTCAGCAACCAGTCATTAGAACTTAATGGAAGAGGATTAAAATAAAAAAGGCCATGCTTACAGACCTTTCCATACATTACCACAGCCTTTGAGAAACTGGTGACATATTGGTAGAGCCTTAACCCTTTCCTCTACCTTCAGAAATGGAAACAACCTAGAATCTAATAAAAATCTTACTAGAAGGATAAGTCAAACAAAAATCAAACCTCTGAATGAGAGTGGAGTCAAAGGTTAGATTTCTCCATTTATACCTAAAAACCCTTGGGGGAAATGGAAACGTGTTCCCCAATCTTGATTTCTCTGACCTGCCTTTCCTCAGGTGCTGTACCATGGCATTTCTTGTGTTTAAGGGGTTGTCTCATTCCTAGTTGCCTACATGAAAGTGCATGTGCACTCCCTCTTGCATATGCTTAAGGTACATGGGAACAAAGCAAATAACTCCTCAAATTATTTTCCGACTGATTTATTGTGAAGACATTTTTAATACTGAAAACAACTAATGTGCAGTATCATGTGCACTGATGATAATTCTGGCATAGCTTTTTTCTAGAGCAAAGCAAGTATTTACAGCTACAGCAGAATGCTGGTGATGAGGTCATTCTTATCACAATCAAAAGATAACTTGAACAGTAGAAGTGTATCCATCTCTTGAGGTTCAGCTCTCTCTAAATCACCCCCAGAAGGTTCTATGAATCTTTCTCCCTTCTGCAAATTTGAAAACTGATAACTGCATGGTGCTGATAACCAATATCTGTAAAAATGCTTTTTTTCCACTATATGTTAAATTAAGTAGCTAAAAATAAGGTACAGATCTTCTATCTTTTAAAAGCATATTACATATCTCTTAATGATTACCTATCTCTAAAATGACAAGTCTTTTCACTGTACTAAGCCAGAAGCCAGAGAAGAGGTGTGTTCTTTTTTGGCAACTTTTCTGTCTCTCACACCGCACAGGCACTTGAGAGTCAAAACACTGCCCGCATGCAAGTGACCTGGTGCATGACAAAGCTACATGGGCACACTTTGCCATCCCATAGCCTGTGGTCTTTGCCAGCAAAGAGCAATTACAGGAATTCAAGGTACTCAACTGGTAGTAAAAAACAATCCTGTAGTACTGTGAGAAGTGTTGACTCACAAGGTTTGTCTGAATCACATTAAATATTTATTGTTATTCGTTACTTTAATGGTTCAACTGTAATAAAAAGTATTCCCTACAGCCACACCATGCCAAGCTGTGATCCAGCCATGCTCCACACCCAAGGAAATGTCAGCAGCAAAGCTGTCTCCTGCCATCTCCAAAGCAGTGTGGCAAGGACAGTTGTCTAACACTGGGAACAGCTCCATGAACAATACCTCATCCAAAAGGAGCAGTAGGGAAAAGATGTGTAGCTGAGAGCATTGCACACTGGGTGAAACAAAAAAGGCATTTGGGCTATTTCTGACTATTAGATTAAGGAAGATGCCTTCTCCCAAAGCACAAAACTTTAATTCATCACTCTAAACCAATTGACCTTCATCTGACACAGAGTTTGACAATCCTCTTGTGGTTTTGGCACAGCGTCACCTGACTATATCGCTTCTCTAAAGACAAGATTTCAAATCTCCTATGATTGCAACCAGACATTTCATTCCTCATTTCATAATGTCAAATATAATGTTGCTGTTTATTGCTAAAAATTGTTATGTTCAAACCAAGGATAGATTTATTTCACTACTATACAAAAGCATTCATATATATAAGGAAAAATCCTATTCTTCATGCCAAAACATTACATAAACACCAAGACTAAGGAAACTTGAGCTGTCCCTCAGCTATCTCTCTTCCTTCTTTCTAACTGCACACTTAACACACATAGCTTTTTTTTTACACCTGCAAAATTATGTAATGTTGCAACAGTAAAACTTAAATCAAAATGAACATAAAATATCAATAGAAAATTGTGACTGCTTCAAATTAATACCCTTTATTTTTGCAGTCATTTAGAGTTCAGGTAGCTTGAGATGATGAAAATCATCTAAATGATTCATTTAAATTTTTTTTAGAAAAACACATTTTAATTTAACATGTACAGGTTTTTGAAAAGCTTTTCTAGTACAGAAATCACCAGCAACAGCCACAAAAGTAAAATTCAGATCTAACCATCTATTCAAAAACCTTTTTTACAGCACTTCTTATATACATCATTTTTTAATTATACAGAAAAAACCCATAATACAAGAAGGAACATAACACTGCCTCAGAGAAAGGGCTTACCTTTCACAATGTTGTGCCTTTAGCAGTAGTCACAAGGGGACATGTAGGGAAGAGAAGGAAGAAGGAACATATGGGATCTACCCACTTTCAGCCACAGAGATTTTCCAATTCTGGCACAACTGGTAAACTAGTTAGTAAACGTCAACCAATCTCCCTCCCAAACATTTGTCCAGTCTGCTTTCACACCCACTTGTAGTTCACCCATATGAAAAATCCTTTGACAAGGAGCTCCACAGGTTCACTGCATGACACACAAAGAACCGTATCATTTCCTGTGTTTTAAACCTGATCCAAATAAATGCAGCACCTAATTCTATGGGATCTGCACCTGAAAATGACCAGATGATCTCTAGCATTCCTCTCCATGCCATTCAGAATTGTGTGGACCTGTCTCATACCTGCAATAAACCATTTATTTTTCAGGTTAAAGCATTCACCTCAGCTATGCCACATTGTATGGTAGATAAGAGGAGTGCATTTGTAAAACAAAATTATTGATGTAGAATCTCCAGCATCTTCAGCAGGCTTTTATCTTCCAATTAGTATAAAATTGGTCCTGCAGACTGTATAGTCACTAGAAGCTGGATTGCACTAGGCATGTTCCAGAATTGCACTAGGCATGTGTTAGCATGGGTTGGTTCTGTTTTCAAATGGAATTCCATTCAGGTGTTCCATGATTGTCCTCTCTTCGAACCAAAGCACAGTAAAGTGAGAATGATTTGAAGACTTGTTTCAAAATCACATACCTGATCTCAACTAAAACTGGCAGATGTACCTTGGTTTCCCTTACACAGAAGCTGCTCCATAACTCTGAATTGTCCTTGTCACTATGCAACTTGTCACTTGTCACTGAATCTTTTCCCCTTTAAGGATGTACTTTTTACAGATGGGAGAACAAGAATTGCACACAGCCATCAAGGTGCCAGAAAACCATCATGTACTTGTTTCCATAATGTTCTAAACTGTTTTCTCCTTTATTCCTTCCCTAATATTTCTGTTTGTTTTCTTTTCATAACTGCTTCTGAACACTAAGCTGACAATACCATGGCCCTTAAGGTCCCATTCCTGAGTGGTAATGGTCTCTCAAAACATTTTATATGTTAAGTCAAAATTGCTTTTCCCTGTATGTATTGCTATACATTTATCCATATATCTCATTTTTGACATACATGTGAAATCTAAGAACTGATAGACACATCTTGCATTACACAAAAGGCAATTTATTAGCCTGTTATGTCCCACAATGTTCTTTTGAGGTAGGTAAGCATTATTATGTCCACTTAAACACTTTTATATCAAATTTTCAAGAGATAAACCCACTTGGAAAAGCAAACTTAGAAAAGGGGGGAGCTTTTAATCAGTGAAGCAATTAATTCCTCCTAAATTTCTCCTACTTTCAGTAGATTTAAAACTTGCCACAATTAGAAAGAAATCCTGGAAAAAACCTTCTGGTAGAGCTACTTCCAGCACAGGTCCTCCAGTAAATAACTAATTTGGGACCACTGGTATCCCCTAAATAGCACACTATAATCTTGAGTTACCATGTCAGAAAAGAGCATCCGGAAGTTAATTATGCTTTTGAATTTCCTGGCTGTTCCTCACCACTTGCCAGGAGCACCTTTAAGAAGGACACTCAGGTGCTCTAGACAGCAGCATTCTCTGATAATAGTAACTCAACTTCAAACAAGCCCAGCAAAGCTCCCCTTTTTCACACTGAGATATTAAAGGCTTCTAAATTTAATACAAATGTGCTGAATTTTAAGAATTTTAATGCATAACACCAGATGATAGGCTGCAGAAAGAGAATTCTTGAAAACAGAAAACATATTAAAGAGTCATTGTAGCTCAGATCTAAATTCTGGCAGGACATAACAGACATCTTAGTCAGCCAATACATCAGACTTTTTATGGGAGCAGCTTAACTAAAAAAAACCCCTCACATTTTAATTTCAGATTTTCAATTACTTAGTCCAAAAATTTGCACTGTAGGGGTTTTTTTCTCTCTTAAGGAAAGATTGAGAGTTATGAATCTTCAGTATCAGAACAGAGACCCTTGAGAAGGAGAATATTAATCTGAAAATAATGAGATTAAATATACTTAGTGGATTTTATTATAGAAAGCATATTTACTGTATAATTTAAATATATTTTTTATATATGCATCATATTGATGCCTTCTGGCTTTATAGTGTTGGCATTCCCTCAGGTTGCATATTCTTCATAAAAATGAAACTTGGAGAGCTTTTTGAAAATGAAAGCTTAGATTTACCCAAACTCTGATTTAGGTCTTGCAAAGCAGGCTTTTGAGGCAAATGTCCTTATGCTTGGCTTTTCTTGGGGTAAGGACTTTCTACCCTGTGTGATGAAAGCTGATCCAGTGCAGTGTGGATGACAAACATTTAGGTGTGCTGGTTTAAAACACTGTGGATTTAATATGTGTATATTTGAGCTTCCTTCCCTCTGTCCCAGTCAAGGGGTTTTGCTTTTCAGTTGAAAGGCTTGTACCTTCCCCTATAACACAAAAACCCCATGCAAAACAAGACTGAACAATCCCTTGGGGATTGCACAAGACAGAAACCCTTTGGGCATCAGTGAAATTCTTGAAGGAACTGAATTACCAGGAAATCAAAGCAGTATCTCATTATCTGCTGAGCTACTCCTGCCCAGTCCCCCTCAGCCTGTGCTCCAGCAGGAGGGGGGCTGAGGAGGACCAGACGAGATCTGTTCAAGTGCTTTGCCCTGTGAACCCTGCAGGGACATCACTGCAAGCTGCCAGTGCAGATGAAGTCACAGCAGGATAAAGAGAGCTAAGCCAGCACAGATTATATCTGCCACCCTACCAAAATGGGCTACACACCATAAAAGGCACCTTTGTGTGAGATTCAGAAGCCACCCTCATCTGTAAGGCAGTATCAATTCAACTATTGTATCCCAAGCCTGCTAGGGTTATCTCCTTAAAAAATTATTATGGCAGTTCTGAAGGTTCAAGTCTTCATCCATGCCTGAAGTATTTTCTTTGAAGGAGTTGTCATGGAAATTTCCTTAGAGAAGGATCTTCTTCAGCAACTTCGTCTTGTACAATGATTTCTTGACCTAAAGAAGGATGTTCCATTATGAATCTCTCATTTTCACTAAGGAAATATGATTAATGTAAAGACATCACTAATTCAGAAAGGCTTCTCATCTCATTTGTTTTTCTTTTTCCAGTCTGTTGATTGAAGATATTTTGTAGCCTTAACCTTTAAATTAAAGTAGTTATTAAAACAATTTAAATGAAAATATACTGGCTATTTTTGTAGTCTGTAGGGATAATATAACCCATTTAGCCTTTCAGAAAATCACATACAGAGAATAACAGAATTTTAGGAAGTGTATTAATTAACAAGTATGTCTGTGACTGTACCTAATACCTGCAGCTACAATACTAACCACCGTATATCCAAACTTATAATACCTGGATGAACTCCAGAGAATACCTGGGAAAAAACTATACACTAGAGCTAGTGTATGATTGAGAATCCTCTTAAAAGATGACTGGGATGGAACTCAACACGTTAAAGGAGTTTTATTGTACTTCATGTGTGTGCTCTGAAGAAGTTTCCATTATATGAGATTACTATTGATGCATTAGGTACATGAACTGTACAGCTCTAATTTAAAACCTTTTTTTTTCCTTCTTTGAAACCGGGGAGAACATTAATAGATTTACTCTGAAAAACAAACAAACAAAGAAACAAAATATTAATTAGAAAAGTGGTACCCAAATTTCCCAGCCTTATGATGCACCTTCCAAAGCTCTTAGATTGCTTGTCATCAGCATGAACCCACAGGCACACTGCTGCTGCTTGTTCACATACTCTGTCCCTTCTGTCTCTGGCAGAACAAGGTCCCAGTGCTCGAAATCCCAGAGAGAAAAGAGAAATGCAGAAAAGGAAGAATAGGAAGAATGTCTGTATTTGACTCACCAGGCATCTGACACTGACTCAGAGAGCCTTTCTCAGGGCAGGGGAAGGCTGGCAAAGCCCAGTGCTGGGAATGGGTCTAACAAGGGGAATTCTGCTCCCTGGATACATTTCAAAATCTAAGAAATTGTATTGAGCTTTCATCATTCTTTGGATGAAGTCAATCCTTTATTGATGACTCAATGGCCAGACTGTGTAAACCCCAACAACCTTTCCTTGTATAAGGTTCTTTATCCTCTGGCCCTCTCCCAGAACATTTAAGGATTTAGATAGTCCTCCAGATGTTTCAGCATCAGTAAAAGGCTTTGCCAGGTGGGCTGAAATAAAAATACTCCAAACCTATCCTGGGAGAGTGAAACATACCTCTCTCTAGGTAGCTTGCTACTTCATACTTAAAAGCCTGTCACCTCTGCTACTTAGCCTTTGATAGCCACTCAGAAATAATAAACAGCCAGAGGTATTTTAAATATTTTATACCTTTTGATTACCTTGCAATTAGTAGCTAATCTGAGACAGTACCTCTCACTTCATCCTCCCACTGCCTCCCCATGTATTAGTGAGTGGCCAGACTTCCTTCTGACAAAAGAACACCCTAAACATTGCCAGCACTCTCCAAAACAATAATACACCTAGGCCTTTATTTCTAATATTATGCACCTACCAGGGTTCCATTTGTGGTAATTCACCAGACCAGGATTGAAACCTGCAGGATGCACTCTTTTAACATAGACTTCTACAACCTCCCAGCCATTACACTTCTTGCTGAGATGGAGGCAGATTCAGGCTGGATCAGTGCCGTGGTGGTTAGGGCAGGCACAGACCATATGCCCCATTCAACCCCATGTGACCAGCAGCTGGCAAAACCCTGCCCCAGGAATGCTGCAACAGGGCCAGGCTCCAGGTCCCACAGCCTTGCCCAGCCACAGAAACAGATTTTTAAAGCATTCAGTATTTTTGTTGGTATTCAGTAGCAACAGGAATTTTGATTACTACTCAGTATATTTTTATGGAACAGGAAATTCCACCTCTGATCTCCTTTAAGCAACTTACAAAGTTTCACAGTGTGTATATCTGTATACAAATTAATGTGGTCAGTTGATTTTTCCATAAGGGTTTCCTAGACTCGGTTGATTTTAGGTAACCATTTTCAATATAAATCTTCTGTTCTGCCTAATATTTTTGAAATTTCCTCCTCCTGTGTGATGGAAACAAGTCCACAAGGAAGGACAAGTATTCTTTTTTTATTTGCCTGCTACATCCAGTGCTGTAATCATGACAGGTTGCAGCTTCATCAAATTCCCCCCATAGCAACCACTTGTGCTCAGCCTCCAGCAGGGATCCAGACCAACCTGCAGGTACTTTTCCACATGAATAAACTTCCACCAGAGGCTGCTGCTTTAATGAACTCTATGTGCAATTCAGACAAATTCTGGTCTACCATCATTTTTGTCCACTTAAATATTTTTTAGCCTGTCAAGTGAAAGAGGAAGCCATTACTTTTGTAAATGTAACAAGAAATGTGTCAGTTCCATTATTTATACCTGAATTGGACAAGGTTGAAGATAATGTATGGTAGAGACCAATTCAGCATGGAATGGACTAAACAAACCACTGAACTCCATTTCATCAGCAATTTACTGACTTTTATTTCATTTTCCTGCATCAATAAGTTTGGTTATTAAGGCACAGACCCCTGGCATGCCTCTAAAAGGCCTCAATACTGCTTTGTACAGCAATTTCACTTCCCCACACTGAAAGAATCCTATTTTCTTCATGTTGAAGATATGTTCAATCTAAATTAAAACATCTGTGCCCAATCATTTAAACAATGCCAAAAACCCTGCTCCCCAGCTCCATCTTCAACAACTCCCTATGGTCACATGCAAAGAGGACACACTTCTCAAGGAAGTTCTAAAGGCCAAGAATATAATTTTCATAAAAGTAATTTTCAAAGTCCAAACAGCTTCAATAGGAGTTGGCTAAATCACTGCACAATTATTTGAAAATTTGGGGCTTGTCTTTTTTTTTGTACTTTATGGGTTATAGATGAAGTCTTAAAATAATACATAGTCCAGAGGAGAAATTTAATCCTGCGGTGCTTCATTTCTGCTAATTACTAAAGCCAAAAGGAAGTCTGTCAAAGGCTAAGAATTCCCCAGCATCTTCTGAGACATGAACATACATTATCAAATAAGATTATGCATTACATTTGTCCTTTAGAGGGCATTCTATGAATAAGGAGTATGCTCTGGGTAATACTGAGGGTGAGGAGACCTACTCTGGCGTATATTTCCATATTTGCACTTAGGCTAATGAAAATGCACGAGTTACATCACTTGCAGACATTACTCTTTGTCTTCAAGTGTTTATTCTAAAAATCTAAACTGACCTAAATCTATTCAAATGGATCTACATGACTTGCCACTAGCTTTCACACATAGCTTACTACTGCTATTTTCTGTGTTCTTTTTACCTATATATCGTTCTTTGTTGATAAAGAAGTTGAATCACCCAAAAGGAATGGCTGATGTCCACTGTCCCACAGACTTCACTGGTAGGAATTGTTTCATATCTGACTTCTTTTTTCCTAGGTCTAATGATGTAGGTATATTAAATAAGGAGTTCTAGAAACCAAAGGCTCATCAGCTATATGCAAATAAATTCATTTTAGGGGTATTATCAGACTGTCACTCCATTAGAATTTTTTTTAATTAATTTTAAATAAGTATGTATAACTAATAAGCAGTCATGTCTGGTTCATTTAAAAGAACAAATATTAGTGACTAATAATCAAGAAAAGTATCCACAGGTCTATAGCACTTTACTAAACCTTGTACTTAGCCCTTCACTAAAGGTGGATTTTGACATGGATTCCCTGAAACCTTTCCAGGTCAGTGATTTTATTGACAGGGTTTTGGAAACCAAAATTATAAAGACAGTTGGACTGGAAGAAAGATCCATGGATGTAAAACATGAGATATGAGATAAATTTTTAAAGAATCAACCAGCTTGCATCAGAGAGACATATATACACTTATAGAAGAAAGTCCAAAATACCTTGGGAGAATATAAAATAACATGAGGGGAATAGTCCTTTTTAAAGTTTAGGCTGGTAAAAGAAAATACGGTGTTGTCTACCAAGAAAGACAGAAAGATTATAGAATAAGGAATCCCAAAGCTTTCCAGCAAACCTTCAGCCTGAAAGCAGAACCCAGTCATTACATGCAGTAATTTAAAACATGAACAAGTGGTGGGAATACACTTCCAAGAGGAAAATACAGAATATACTTTGTCTTATCTCTCATTAATATGTTTAAACCTGTGGAAAAAAGTATGTTTTCTGAATTCATTGGAATGTCTAAAGTTGATCTTAAGTGTGTGCCAGTGGGTTGACAGATGACATTAAATATGAGATTAGAAGAATTCCTGTCCCCCATCTGAAATGCTGCATAATTCTGAGCTGTTGGGCTGATGTAACAAAATGTCTAAAATTACCCATTTTAGATTAACTCTCCCCTGTGCAGTGGTGACTTTCAGTATGACAAGGGGGTATAAAAAAGTTGGACTTCTGCATATCTTCTGGGACTCAGAAAAGGCTGCACTGTCACTTGTGTCTTGAAATGAAACTCCAAACCAGTTATTCACAGCATCAGCAGTTCTATTTTCCCTGATCATTGTAATTGTGCACTGTGCTCTGAAGCATAGCAGACTTCTCTTCACTATATTCTTTTCCAGAATACTTGCCACAAAAAAGGGACAGATTGCTATGAGTGCTGCTTATCCTAGCAATAAAAGCCTCTAATTCTCACAGCTCACAGAATTTCCAGTGTTTAACAGATTTGACTCTCTGACTTCCCAACACATTCTAAGCAGGTCTTTCATCAATCCCACTTCCTGCAATCTTTAAAAAATCAAATATTTCTAGTGGAGACCATCTTAAAATGCAGTGTTTATTTTAAAAAATAGTCATCTCTATGGGACAGAGGTATTCAGGTTCCTTTAAGCATACCTATTTTCCTTAAATCTCAAAAATCATCAGAAGAAATAATGTAAAAAACAGTTTCCAGTAATATAGGAAACTATTTTCCACCTCTTCTGAGAATACAGTTCCAAAACTAGGAAGGATAAAACAATTATTTATAGGATTAAAAGATGAGCACCATGCAAAGAAAGAGTAATAAAAAAATATGTGTATTCAGCAGAACCAAGACAAATTTCATACCCTTCACAACCTAGGGAAAATTAATTCAAAATCCAAATTGGATTATGTGTGCCTATGTGTATCCATCTGTGTGTTTGCGCATGTGTGAGGCCAGCCATGCCTCTATCATGTACTCCACTTCTGACTTTTCCTTTCTGGGATTCTGTTTATCATTGCATGCATTGGCTGAAACCATACTTTGAGGACCTTGATAAATATCAGCTGTTGCTATGCAGTTAGTTAGCTCTGTGTTGATTAAATTTGGAAATGCACCAAACAATTTGGCTGAGCACATGTGTGGTTCCTCAGGCTGGCTGTGTATCTTTCAGTAGCATAAAGGGAAACTTTGTCAGTTTGATGTGCATTTCATTGTGAGTACATGCAAACCTGTCTGAGAAACCAACTACAAAACCAATGGGTGAGACAGAGTTTTTTCAGTTGGGAGTTTTTTCATTTCATTTTGGTATAATCTTAGCTGAAGTACATCCAGGTCCTGAGAGCAGATACAGACTTACTATAGTCAGAAAGGAGGCAGGCTTGGGTGTGTAGAGGTAGTGAGTCTGTTTTCAATAGCAGAACTAGCAGAACTAGCCATGGGCAGCACAAGAGCAACTTGAACAGACACATCCACCACCATCCAACCTCACCAGCAGTAGCTGAAGAAACAGTCCACCTGCCTGATCAAACCATACCAGAGGAAAAAACATTTAAATAGTTTCTCAGATATGACACAAGACAACTGATAAACTCAACAAGCTGAACACATCAGAGTTTTCTAAATGACAGATCTTAGTTGCAGCACATCCTTGTGTAAGAACTTGCTTAAACAGAGAGAAGAAACTCAGTTCAGAGATGGAGAACTCTTATCTCCATTTCCAAACTTCAAGAGTGCAGCTGAAGATTTGAAAGGAACAGCTTTGAAGAATTCTATATTCTTAAAAATAATATTTACAGCCACTTTTAGCCTTTGAAAAAATGTCAGCAACAGCAAGTATGCTTCCTTCTTCACTAGCCTGCACAGAGAGCACACCTGTGTTACTCATGTTCAGCCTTCCAGCCACCAGCAATTTTTTCTTCCTCAGTCTGTAGAATGACTGCAGTAACAGGAGTTAGTCAAAGCAAAAATGAAAATGCTTGAAAACAATGTTAAACACATACTTTGCTCAATGTATAAGAAGAAACCACTTTGAGATTTCCTAAATGTCTAAAAATCTTTAACTCCACTTTATAGTAGACTTTATAGTGGAATATGAGAATAAGTTTTTAAGCTATGACCCTGCCTTCTCTTTGTCAACAGAAACAAGATGAGTTTTAATCCCTCTCTGCCTCCTTTTTCTCAGATGTTATTGGGTTGAAATTATGTGAAAAACAACAAAAATGTGAATTTTATGTCACTTTCATTGGAAGTGCCAGCAAATTCCTCCATCTTCATGTTCACACTCCTAAGCCAGTCAGTATGAACCTCCTTTTCTACCAAAATTGCCTTTTAGTAGCAATTTCATAACTCCTGAGTAACGTAAATTATGAGAAAGCTCAAATCTGTGGTAAGAGAAGGGATCTGAGACCTCCTAAATGGCTGTCACAGGGAATCAGTAATGGTGTATTGATGTAAATCAAGTGCTGCAGGAAAACTATGGATGTGTTCCCAGTAGCTTATGCTCTCATTGTAGCAAGTTTTGCTTTCTGGGAAACTAGAGGATATTAGGTCTGTATTTGTATTTGCTAATTTGGAAATATCTGGAAGGTCGGCTTTACTCCTTACTGTGCTTTTAAATGCAGTCCAGATTCATCCCAGGCTCACTTTAAATTTAATTAGGATTTTGGTAACATTAAATTTCTGTCACAGGCAGTGATTAGAGAGCAGTGCAGAATCAGCTTTTGCAAGTGCATCTCTCTCACTGTGATTAGAAATTCCTAAAATGAATAACCCAGGAACCAAAGTTAGACAATGCAAGTCTGTCCTCCGGTTTCATAGCAGCCACAAGTATTTAACAGAATCAATGGCAGCATTCTTGATGGCAATACCCCTAGCACTGCTCAGCCTGACTGGTTCAAGGCTCTGTTTCCAATTCAAATTCAGGATTTTGCACAAATCCTGTGAAACCCTTCTCTAAATTCACCTATCACAATCTACAAAGGGACACTGGCCTGTTATTTTAATAGCAGCCACCCAGCCTCCTTCATCTGACAGAGTAGATGTGCCATGCATGGAGAAAAAGAGGGGCTCTAGTCCCCAAAGAAAGACTAATTTATAGAAAGAAAGATGTCAGGGAAGCCTGAGTTGCATTTCATTTAGGTATTTTAGAAAATAAATATCTGTGTAATGCCATCCAACACTGTTACCAAGGCCGTACAGAATGACACTCATGTCTTTACTGCCTGATTCTGAGTTCAGGACCTATGCAGGAAATTCCTCTTCTCTTTTCAAGAAGAAGAGCTGATACTAGCATGTAAGCTTTATTCCCCCCAGGAATCCTTATCAGAGAGGCTTATCCTGCTTCTTGCCTTACTCAGAGGAAATCCAAGAGCAATTCAATTTGTGAAAGCAAATGGGGTCGCCTATCAGCTGCAACCTGATAGGACTTTTTGACAGGACATTGGGAACACCTGTGTACCCCCAAAGCATAGTTCAGATTTTTTAGATAGTGAAGTTTGTCCTGGTTCCAGCCAGGACCAGGTTAATTTTTGTAAACCCAGAGGTTGTTCTGTACCACCTCACCTCATTTTCTGGGGACAGGGGAAGGGGTCAATTCCAGGTCAGGGTAGCATGGTGGTAGTTTGTGAATTGCCATTTTCCACACAGTGAGCCTTTCACATGTGGTTTGCCTTTCTTGTACACACGTTTATTATTATTGTTGCTGTTACTGTTCATTTCTTATTTCATTGCTGTTTCCAGTAATTTGTTATTATCTCAACCCGTGATTTTGACCTTTTTGCCTCCAATTCTACTCTCCAGCCTTCCATAGGGGAAGAGAAAGTGGACGGGGGGGGTTGAGCAAGCAGCACATGGTGTGGAGTGTTTCAGTGGGAGCACTGAAATGGGAAATACTTTTTCTAAACCATGAAAAATACTCCAGGTATTTGCACAGATGGTTGATTGGCTCTTCCTCATTAATGAATTCAGTTTTCACAACATATTGTCTTGACATAAGGATAACATTTAAAGATTCAAAGGTAGTAAGTAGCAAAAGAGGTTGTCTGAAATAATTTATGTGAGTAATGTTCTTTAATTAAGTCCAAGGTCCTTTGAGTATAGGCCTGATAAACAAAAAACCCATGAAATATGTCTATTAAAACATCTTTTAAATACCTACTTAAGCAACACTAAGAGTTTGATAGTAACATAATTGTGAAAAATAAATAATATCATATTTAGGATCCTGGTTCTGCTCTGTTCTGACATCCACATTCATTTTGCTGTAGTTTATCCTTGGGAATTTAAATAAAAAAATTCTGACAACTTCTCTGAGGTGGAATTTAAGATTCTAGCTGTACTTATGACTTTCACCATTTTCAGCAGCATAAACCAACACTCCTACTTTCTTTCTTTGTAGTTTTTAGGTTCTAACACACTTTTTTGAAAGCTTCCCTCTCAGTACAGAGATTACGGCCATCTGTCAGCCTCTGTTCAGAGGATGAATTACTCTCCATGAGAATGATGAGGAGCACTGGGCAGCCCATGGTTGTTAATAACAAGGCTGCTAAGAGGGTGAGAAACTTTCTTTTAACTCTTTGCAATGAAATATCCAGAAAAAGGCATCTCTGAAATGTCCAGTATAACAAATTGGAACCTTAAAATGCACTGATTAAATGCTGCTGATGCACACATTCTAAGAGAGGAAAGTTGTTAAGAAGAGGTAGAGCATTTTAGAGAACATGAATGGACTTACAGCACAAAGTCTAACAAAAAGACATCCAAAGATCTTGTAGTTTTGGCATGAAAGAACACAAGGATCTTAATTTTTCAGTGCATTTTTTCTTATAACAGTCTGAACAGGTAGTTGTACCTCTAGAAATGAAGGTGAGACCATTACAGTCTCCCCACTTCCAGCACCTTCAGCCATTACTGTGAGCAAAGAAAGAGTTTATTCTTCCCAATGAATTGTTAGGAAATTTTTCCAAGTCAAACCAGATCAAAAGTGTCTGTAAATCATCTCTCTCATCCTCATATTAACCTGGTAGCACTGAAGATAGAAGAATTATGGTCTCCACCTGTTCCCCAAGCTACCTAGGGAGAGACTGTGCTGTCAGAGCAGCATGCTAGCTAAAAATAAGTGAGTAAAGAAGAAGAATTTGCTCGAGAATTTTCCTAGACTGTTAAAACCAGTGGGAAATGCTTCTTCAGAGAAATACTCTAACAGGGAAAACCACTTATGCAAAAGCATCAGAATTTTCTAGGGGAAATGTCATTTTATACTAGGCAAAAGACATGCAATTTTCTGTCAGGAGAAGAAAAATGTTAGTTTTTTTGATTGCTCACCTGGAGGGACTCGATCCATTAAACTCACTATTCACTAGAAGAAAGCAAATAATAAAAGCATCCTCTCATGAATCTGCAAACATTGTTGTCTTCCACACAGATATTAAGGCCCTGGTTTTCTTCCACGTTTTACTACTTTTCTAACAGTCCTTTTAAAAGAATCTTATTATTTTTGTTTCTAATAAAAGTTTTCTATATAAAGAGTTTTTCCTAAAATCTGAACATCCATTCTGAGTCAGTCCATGCTGTCCATCCTGCAATATCTTGGAGGAAAATACCTTTAGGAAAGGATCTGCTATTACAGAAAGCATGATAAATTAGTTTTTACTGAATACCTTCCAGGGTGGGTTCTAAAGCCTCTGATTACTGGGTAATTCACAGATGACATTATTTCCACATGGATTTGCACCAATGTAAAAGGTTAATTTTCATATAAATTACACAGGAAATGGAATGTCACCCCCAGAGCTAAGGAAGAGGTAAGTAAAAGAAAATGCAGATGAATGGAATCACCCGAGAGAAAATAAAGAGCAGAACTGAGGCAGGATCTTTAAGTTCGTAAAAATTCTGTAGAGATCACAAGACTTGTCTCTCCCTTGCAGAATTTCTCTTCAACACCAACAGGAAGGTCCAGATTTCAGTCCCCATAATCTACCTTTTTCCAAGGGGAAAGCCCAAATTCCTGAACATATTTTGATTCCTTTTGTGAATCATATTTGTGAATTGGTTGCTACATAACTTATGAAAGGGTAATAGAATGTAGCATATTTCCTGTTCCTTCTACAGTAAAATGGTGACATGATTGCCGTAATGAAAGCCATACTGTCCATGACCTTAAATACTTAGCCTTGGAAGTGAAATCCAAAGAGAAGGAAAGTAGGTTGTGAGATTTATCTTTTTCAACTTGGTATATCCAGATAGAAATGTACCCCAGCACAGTCTGCAGAAGATGCCATTCCTTCTTTTAAGAGGGAAAATCTTTACTTCCAAGATCCTGAAACTTAGTGTTTTGAATGAAGAAAGAAATAATTATAATGAGAGTCGCAGACACCAGTATATTTGCAATCAAAGCTACCTCTGAAAAAAGAATTGAGATAAATGGCAAAGTGAGAGTGGTGCAAGGCAGGAGGAAGAACTGGGAGTAAGGGAATTCAGAAGCAGTGAATAGCAAACATCTGCAAGAAAACTGCTGATTTGTGGCTGAGCAACTTCTCATACTGAGCCAGATGGTTCATTAGCAAAAACGCATGGGTAGATGCCAAAGCAGCTTTAACTCTGCAGTGACCAACACCTGTACCTATTGCTTCCAGGAGCTTCACAGAGACAGGGCACTCCAGAGGTGTGCCACATTGTTTTTATAATATTAAGGCTGGCAATATTGAATCATGGGCATCCATTGCAAACTCTAACCTATAAATAGCCCCCCAAACATGCATGGAGCCTGGGAGAAAAGGCAGCAGATTTTTTTAAAGGTACAAAAGATGTTTTTCTTGGTAGCAGCATCTTATTGCCCTTTCATGACCCCTTCTCATCTCCTACCAAGTTTGCTTACTTACATTGGGAAAATGTGATGTTTATCTAATGTCCAAGTTGCTCCATTTTCATTTCTCAAGGCACTAGACATTTTCTTTCCATCTACAATTTTACCTTTCTCTTAGACACTAATATCAGCTGTAACAAATGCTTGGTTATTCTTGTGCTCAAAGGCAGAGACTTATTTTTCTCTTTGTAAATATACTATACACTGAGGCCAAATTTTCAGTTGTTCTTTCCTGTCATCTTAGTCACAGCTGTGAGTGAATGAATTTTTTTGAAAATCAGGCCCGCCCAGATTCACACGAATTCTCTGGGACAATATTTGGGCATCTGCTTTAGAGCAAACATTGAATGAAAGAGATTGTTTCCCTCTTTCACCTCAAAAATATCAGCACTGTAGATTGCCCATTAAAGGAGGCTCTGAGAACATCTGAGTTTGTATCTCTGGGACCATCTCTGTGGAAATCAGGTGATACTTCAAGCCATTTGCACCAAACCTGTAAAATAAATCTGTATTTATACCTTCCCAAGGCCATCTTGCAATGAAAAGAGCTGTGGAGTGAAGGACATTGGCACTAATTTATAATTACAACCCTTTACCCAGGATGACAGGGTACATAAGCATCCATCAAAGACAAGTAAGTGCTTAGTAGATACTGAGTCAGGCTTGCAATTTCCCAACCAGCTGGCAAGGACACACTTCCAATGGCTGAATATGCTTTCTCCCATGCTGATAGCTTTTTGCTTAAGGCTAATATTATATTTTTAAGTCTACTTAGCATTATATCAATATAATGCAGTCCCTTCACCTTGCTGAAGACATCTGTCCAGAGTATATATAGCTTGGAAAATCTGGCACCATCAGCAGTGATGATGTTTTCTGCCTTTATTCTGGAAGTGGTGATACCCCTTCCAAGAACCTATATACAAACCAGCCAATATAACTAGCCAAAAAAAAAAAAAANGCTTACTTACATTGGGAAAATGTGATGTTTATCTAATGTCCAAGTTGCTCCATTTTCATTTCTCAAGGCACTAGACATTTTCTTTCCATCTACAATTTTACCTTTCTCTTAGACACTAATATCAGCTGTAACAAATGCTTGGTTATTCTTGTGCTCAAAGGCAGAGACTTATTTTTCTCTTTGTAAATATACTATACACTGAGGCCAAATTTTCAGTTGTTCTTTCCTGTCATCTTAGTCACAGCTGTGAGTGAATGAATTTTTTTGAAAATCAGGCCCGCCCAGATTCACACGAATTCTCTGGGACAATATTTGGGCATCTGCTTTAGAGCAAACATTGAATGAAAGAGATTGTTTCCCTCTTTCACCTCAAAAATATCAGCACTGTAGATTGCCCATTAAAGGAGGCTCTGAGAACATCTGAGTTTGTATCTCTGGGACCATCTCTGTGGAAATCAGGTGATACTTCAAGCCATTTGCACCAAACCTGTAAAATAAATCTGTATTTATACCTTCCCAAGGCCATCTTGCAATGAAAAGAGCTGTGGAGTGAAGGACATTGGCACTAATTTATAATTACAACACTTTACCCAGGATGACAGGGTACATAAGCATCCATCAAAGACAAGTAAGTGCTTAGTAGATACTGAGTCAGGCTTGCAATTTCCCAACCAGCTGGCAAGGACACACTTCCAATGGCTGAATATGCTTTCTCCCATGCTGATAGCTTTTTGCTTAAGGCTAATATTGTATTTTTAAGTCTACTTAGCATTATATCAATATAATGCAGTCCCTTCACCTTGCTGAAGACATCTGTCCAGAGTATATATAGCTTGGAAAATCTGGCACCATCAGCAGTGATGATGTTTTCTGCCTTTATTCTGGAAGTGGTGATACCCCTTCCAAGAACCTATATACAAACCAGCCAATATAACTAGCC
>VWZN01011068.1:418049-430429 GCA_013396955.1 Regulus satrapa | reverse complement strand
AAAAAAAAAAAAAAAAACCAAGAAAACAAACCACTAATGCCTCTCTTCTTTCTCAACTTGAAATAAAGTCTCCATTGCCTCTGGATATTATTCCATCATGTACTTTATATGCCATTTTCCTAGAAACCAAAATGACAAAACTCACTGTTATTCTGCACACACTAGTTGGAGACTGATCTCAATCTTTCATCCTAACCAAATTATAAAATCAGAAAAGACATCCTGATCACATGTAGCTGGTCTTCCCCATTGCACACTGAAAATCACAGTATCATTTGAATGTGTTTTCGTGCACTCCTGATGGGGTCAAAGCAACTGAGTGCTGAAAAACAACTATAGCCACTGACCAGACTCCAGGTGCTGAAAGACATTTCCTTCTGCCTTACCTTTACCCTTCCGGTCAGAGGGTTAGACTAAGGTCCCTTGATTGAAAAGTGCGGATAGAGATACGGAAAATTAGAAGACTTAACACTTCATCAAATATGTCTCAGAATCAGATACATATCTACCTGCCAGAAAGCTGTCTGGGTTATCACTACCTGTCTTCCCCTCAGGATAGGGGATTCCTTTGTCATTTCCTATTTTTACCCCACATCCAGCACTTGTTTTTAGCTTCTCTGGGATTTGACCTTCATTCAAGGACTTTTTTGGTTTTTTATGGAAGTGTCTAGATGTGAGAACAGATAACTTTGCTTATTGCTTGAGAGAATACATCCTTAACTTCTGCACCATATAATCTAAAGGTTTACTGTGTTACACTTTCCTTTGATTTCCTAGTTGCACTTCCTCTGATAGCTTATGTGATTAGGCTCAAACTTGGGTTAAGAGAAAAGCTTTGATTTTCTTCCCTCTCTATGCTAAAGTATTTATTGTACCTGTGGCCTCTTTTCAAAGTATTTCAGATGAATCCTTGCCATTTCTCAAACAGCTTGTACTTCAAACCTCCCTGCAGTACTTTAACTTTACTGGAATTCTGTTCCCTCCCTCTGTCTATACTCTCTTCTTCCTTCTCAGTCCAGTCATACACTGGAAAAAACTGTGGTAGTTTGACCCTGGCTGGATGCCAGACTCCCACAGGGATATTCCACTCTGTCACTCTCCTCCACAATGGGACAGGGGAGGAAAAAAACATAACACAAGGTTCATAAATGGAGATAGATGCAGGGAGAGATCCCTCACCAATTACTGTCATGGGCATTACAGACTTGACTTGAAGAAGTCAATTGAAATTATAACAAATTAAAATCAGAGCAAGATAATGAAAAGTAAAATAAAATCTTAAAAATACCTCCCCCTCCCTCCACCCCTTCCTCCTTCCTGTGCCTTATAGGAGGTAGAGAGAGATGGGGATGGGAGTTATGGTCAGCTCATCGCACACTGTTCCTCACTGAGAGGAGTCCTTCCCACAGGAGACATGAGCTCCTCCAGAGTCCTTGCTATGGGCTACAGCTCTTCACAAACTGCTCCAGAGGGGTTCCTTTCCCATGGGGTGCAGTTCTTCAAAAACAGGCTGCTCCAATGTGGGTCTCCCACAGCATCACAAGTGCTGCCAGGAAACCCAGTCCCGCTTGGGCTCCTCTTTCCACAGGTCTGCAGTTCCCTGCCAGAAGCCTGCTCCAGAATGTGCTTCCCATAGCACCACAGCCTTCTTTCCACTGGCTCCAGCATGGATCTCCTCTGTTGCAGGTGGATCTCTTTATCCCCATTGACTTCCACAGGTGCAGAGGCAAAGCTGCTTTTTCTGCACCACGGCCTGGAGGGGAATATCAGCTTAGCTGCCTGCAGCACCTCTTCCCACTCCCTCTCCACTGACCTTGGTTTCTGCAGTGCTGTTCCTCTCACATGTTGTAAATCCTCTCTTCCCTGAGCACAAATAAGGTTACAGAAAAACTTTTCTTTTTCTTCTTAAATATGTTTTCACAGAGGTATTACTATGATTCCCAATTGGCTTGGCCATTGTCAGTGCTGAGTCTTGGAGCTGGCTGGCAGTGGCTTTGCCAGACACGGGGAAGCCTCTGGTAGCTTCTCACGGAAGCCATCCCTGTATCCCCCTTGCTATAAAAACCTGGCCACACAAGCCTAATACAAACCCAAATATTCTTACTGGCTGCAGATGTTGCAACCTTGCTGCTGCTTCCTATACAAGGAGTGGGGTGTCAATAAATGAGACGGTGGTTGTGGTTTAGTTAAGAAGTGGTCTATTATGTCCTCTGATATCTGTCTGAAACACTCTACCCTCTCTCACCAGTTATGCAGGATAGGTTGGCATCCTTGGCACATAAAGACTTGGATGTTCTTTAAAAATAGCAGAGATCTCTTTTCTTAGGCATCTTAGAGTTAGTGCATCAATCAGTAAACATTTCTTTGTGCAATCAAAGTGACAAAAGAATTTAATTTTGCTATTCATATTTTGGGATGACACACAGCATAATTTATTAGGATTTACATTCATGGTTGCATATATGACAACTGATTTGCAGCTCTGAACCCTCCATACACACCTAAAGATAATCACCAGTAACTGTCTTGTTATTATTCCCTTGCATGGCAAGGATGTTTATTCATGGGCCTCTGGCTGTCTTCCTATCACTTTGGTCCTGCTCTCAAGTCACTAGATCTGAGTCTGTGTCTTCACCTCTATTTCCCACTGTCATTAGAGAATAACCATTTGTATTGCCAGCCATCATCACTGAGCTTTGATCAAAACTAAAGTGACTGTCTGGAGCTGTCATTGATTATATGATTACAAAAAGCCATCATATTGCTACAGAAGAGCAGCTCTCTGGGTCCCTATTTTTGTGCCATGCTTTATGACTTCAATATTTCAAATATCTGTAGAACTTTGGCTCTTTGGCCCTCCAGTCCTCATCTATGCTTTCACCCTTTAACATACTTTCCATTAGCTTCATGCCACAATCTGTTTCAGTTTCTCACTTTTTCTTCACTGCAGTCAAAAGCTGAAGTTGCTAATCCTCTCCTGTTCCTTGCTCTTACAGCAAGGAACAGAGCAAAGACAGTAATTTCATGTTAAAATGTCATTACTGCTGTTGTGAGGTTTTTCATCATTTTTAGAAATACAGGACATCTGATGCAGCACTGGAACTGGTCACAGTAGAGGCGCCTTAAGTGTTGAGATGCCAGGGAGACTGATGCAATCCTCCAATCATACATTTAGGTTCAAATTGCATCTTTAACCTTTGTCTCTCTCAAAAATAGAGGGAAAGAAGAAAGAAGGACAAAATTCATTTAGACATTTCAATATTTAATTTTTTTGGAAGTGGTAACACTGAATAAATGCAGAGACAGTTTAAGAGACAAGTCATGTATCTGCTCAATCAATTAGCATAGTGTTTTCATATTTAAGTACAATTATTTCCTCTCTTTTAACCAGTAAATCAGATGGAAATTAATCTGTTTACAACCAGTGTGCAAAATATTTCATCATTATACCAAATTAATTACAAATCCACATATCACAGCAAAGATAAATTCGAATGATTGAGAAACCAACCATGACACAAGACTGAGCAGTGAGTACATGAGTATGCAGGGCATATGTTAGGCATACTTTGATCTATAGTGTCTTTATCAATAGTACCATCAGAATACAGAGTTAAGATCCTGCTGGTGTGCAACACACATGTCTGGGTATCCAATTTAACTGTGTATAATTGTCCACAAATATTTTCTGCAAAGTGTCTTTCACACATACCTTTAGTGCTCTTCAACTGCACAGTACAGCAACAAAGCTCCTGGTTAAAGGAAATTTAATGTCATATAAGATTTATGATGTACTGTCTAGAGAGACTCTAACTTCAACTCTTCACGGTCCCTAATATATTCACTGTACACAACACAAAGAATATAGAGAAAAATGTCAGTCATGTCCAGACAGGTGTAAATTGTGGCCCTGCAACTATTAGCTGAATACAAGATTTAAATATAAATACCCTGTTGTGTTCTATTTCCCTTTGTTAAGAAGCCTATTTTGAGTAACTAACAAAGACAAATTTTTCAAAAATTTGCCAGGAGCTTTTCTGATGTATTTGATGACTAAATGCACTAGCCTAACACGTTGGTGGTTGTGCTCTACAATAGAGCAGTCCACTCCTGGAACTGTCCAAGGCCGGGCTGATGGGGCTTTGAGCAACCCAGTCTGGTGGAAGGTTGGAACCTGCTGGAGCAGACAATCTTCACAGTCCCTTCTAACCAAAACCATTCTAAGGTTCCATGAAGGTCTGTGGACACTTCAAGAACAAATTCAGTGGATCTCTTTGTAACAGTAGTCTCCATCTGCAAGAACATTTTTTTTTCTGGTAACAGCAGAAGTTACACAGGTATTGAGAGACATTAAACTTTGCCAAGGATCAGTTTCAGAGGCAGAAATAATTCTCCTTAAATAATCTTGGAGTAAAAAGCCAAAGCCTGTAAAACTGAAGCTCAGACGAGATTCCACAGAAGGAATAAGGGCATAACATTCTCTTTAAATCTGATGAAGACTGTAAAGAATTAAGTTTCCTTAATTTAAACTGTAAGTAATTAAAGATGTAAGGAAATCACATCACTTCTCAGCTTCACAGACAGGCAGATTCAGCCAATCCACCTGAAAATATCACAAGATTCTAAGAGTAGCTGGGCAACTCTAACTGGTACTGAAAACCTGAGTTTCTAAAAGGCTTTGCCAGTGAACAGAAGGAGATTTGTCCTTTAGTCTGACAAAACCAACGAGACTGACAACACCCCTTTCAGCGCAGATGTCACAACCCATTTTAGAGTGGAGACTACAGGCAGACTTAATATTCTCATGAAATACCATATGTTTTGACCCATCTTGTTTTGCTGAAGGTACATGATGAAGAAATTCAGTCCTTAGCATTACAAAACATTGGAGCAATATAGGTGGTCAGGAAGTCACTGTCCACTTTTATTCAAATTCATTCTCTTTCTTGAAGACTCTTAGTGGGAATGTCAGTCAAATTACCAGTTTCAAAGGACACCTTGCTACATTGTTCAACAAGTTGGCTTTTCCAGGGGACATATTTCTGGTTTTGTAATGGCCTGCAGCATTGTGTGAAGCCACAATGGCAGATGGTCTCACAGTTATGCTGTTGTTACATCCCCAAACTCACAGAACCAGTTTTGTTTTTTAACCAAGATGTTTATATTCTTTGCTCATAATAGCTGTTTTGGGTTAGTTTTGCCTTATTAGTCACATTTAATTCTCCTTATTCTTACACTGCCAGTGTGAGTCTGAGTGGAGCTGTCAGTGAACTGCCTTCATGACTCATATTTTTGCACCTGCACACAGAACAGCATGAAGTCAGTGCATGGCAAAACCAAAATTTTGTCTTGCTCAATTTCACATGCATTTGGAAAGACTGTTCTCATAAATATATTTCCTAGTTAAAATGTATTTTCCTAGTTTAGGAAATAAAAATGTTTAATTGTTAGGTCCTAATAGTCAAAAATTTTCTGCGATATAATTGTTGGTTTTGAAACAATTTGTCACGACATTTGGAATGTTTTCCTATATCAGAAAACAACTCGAGGTAAAAGGCAAAATATCTCTTAAGTTAATTACTTATACCTAAAGAAACGAAAAACCATTAAGAATGTATTATTTTTAAAAGAAGTAAAAATGCTTGTATGTTTGAGACAAAAAAAGGCACATCAGTTATCCCACCTTCTTGTCCAGCTCTTAGTCATTCTTTTAAATGTTGCTTTAGCCAGGTTGTTTGTGCAGTGTGACAGGGACTCACTCCCTGCAGGGCATTGGCAACTCTCAGCAGTCACCTGTTCTGTGTGAAGGGTGATGACAGCTAAATGTTGGTATCTGTGAAGGCTGGCAAGAGCTACAAAAGCCTAACCAGCAGGCAGTGTTGACTGACTTCCAAATTCTACCACTCCCTAGGGACTGCAAAATATGGGAAGTGCTATGAGGAGGTGAATCCTTTTATCCAAGGATCTCAAACCTTCATCTTCTTCAGGTAGTTTTGCTGCAGGATCAAGGCAAAAATCATCATTTATGGATTTAACATTAAATAGCCATTATATAAAATGTAAAAGCCATCAAAGGAGCTAGCACTGAAATTCCAGTCTGATTTTAACCAGCCAAATATTGTAAGTATGGCCAAAGAACCTCATTTGTTCTGGAACCCCAGAAACAGTCGAGTAGTTTTATGAGGACCACCAAGAACTTTGCATGTAGGTACTGAATTTATGAACCATATTCTGACTCTTTGAGGAAAATAAGAAATTTTAAAGAATAATAACACCAAGATCTACATAGCTAGTTAAAAGATGATTATTCTTAAAATGGGTCTAATGACCTACACTATGTGCTTGTGTTGCTGTGTCAATGCTAACTGTACTATTTTCTTGTTCATGCCACTTACAGATGCACAGTGTTATGCAGTGCGTTGCCTGTTTTAATATACTGCTCCAAAGACTGACTCATTAGCTAATCATGTGTGCAGACAACCAGAAACATTCTTGGAAGGATTTCGGCTCTTTGATTTTTTTTTCCTCAAAATAAAAATGGCAATCTTTCCCCTCCACTACTCCTGTGTTCTAAATGTTAAGTTCTAAATAATGTTTCTCACAGGGACTGAGGCATTAGCTAGTATTCATAGGCTTCTAAAGCTGTTACTGAAAGACGTTGGCAGTAAAGTGGAGCGTCCTTGTCTCAGTTTTATTCTATATATTCACATTTAAATGAAAGAGAATCCCTCCTTCTGAACCCAGGCTCAGAGATGGAAAGGGAGGAGATGCCCCAAGCACTGGAGCAGGAATTCTCCTGCAGCCCATGGAGAAGACCATGGAGTAGGTTGCTCTCCTGCAGCCTGTAGAGGACCACAATGGAGCAGATATTCACACTGCAGCCTAAGGAGGACACCATGGGTTCTTCTGCTTCACTCACTTTTCCCTGGCTTACAGCCACACATGGATAGCTTCTGTTTCCACACACACCACAAAACATTTTGATTACATTTTTTCCCTGATTATATGATTCAATTTTTTTCACATTCTGCAGTCTTTTTCACTGGAGGAAAGGGTAAGAAGTACAGATATATTATATTCTCACAGGCATTTTTACAGGAACAAGTGCCTATATAATTTCTGTATCCATAAATTAATAATAAGTATTCAGGCACACTTCAGACTGCTGAGCTTTCTAGCACTAGTAGTATGTTACTCTTTAGCACCAAAAATTATCATGTAGTTTACCAAAAAAATTCCATTTTAATGAAACCATCTTTTTAGACCCAATTTTAACATTTACAACAGGTTTCTGGATCTCAGATGAAGCACTCTTTAGGAATCTGTGCAAAATCAAGACATTTGTCAGGAAATTGCTATCAACTTTATCAGTATAACCTTTCAGTAATCTATAGATCATCAAAATGATGTGATTAATCTGAGCAATATTTGGAGGATTTTCAGATTTCTGAAGAGTCTTAAAATGGTTTTCATCATTCAAAGTAATTCAAAGTGTGTGGGAGCAAATTTCTGACATTTCAGCATCTCCTGTAGGGCAGGATTTCAGTGCTTTGACCATGCTATTGAATTGACACTTCCCAGAAACTACAGGTCTACCACTGTATTACTGTATGCACAGAGACTAAAGGCCATAAGCATTTAAAAAGTATTCAGGAAGTGCAGTTGCTCCTCTGGAATATATTTAGAATTTTTTTGTCAAAATTAAGTATTTCTACAAGCAGGTAAGTGACACTGTGTATTAGAGGCTAGAGAGAATGACAATACATGGGGTCTTCTATCTAAGAATGGTAATAACAGATTAAAAACAAAACCAAGAATAAGTAACAAATTAGTAATAAAAAAAATCCAAGTTATTGGATAAATTATATTTGGGAGGTTCTTTGTGGTACTGTGATTCACATCAATGAAGTCACCCTTTCCATTGTCCTGAATCAATAATGAATTTCAGCACAGGAACACGAATGTGAATTTTGTTCAAAATCAAGCATAAGCCTTAACTACATAGGAATCCAAAATGCCTGAATTCAGGCCAAACACTTTGCTAGGACCTCAGCAGAAATGGCTATGAATCCTGTTTCTGGGTAATGTCCCTGGAGCCGACCAGTTAAACTCCTTGCTTCATGAAACATGGCAGTGGAGGGAGATCTGTCCTTCTAACAGAGACACTGAGAAAATTTGTGCAGATGGAAATTGACAGCACTTGCCAGCTATCTTTCCACTACAGCCCTCCAAGAAGGAGCTATGTGGCTAGAGAACGGGGAGACAGTATACCAAAGAAATTAATTACAAGCTGATTACACCTGGCATCAGTTTAATATCTTCTCACCTTTCCACCAGGAGACTTGGACACACAACAGCAGATCTGAGCTCCTGCATCCATGGTTTCTGGTAACAGCCCTCATCATGCCATATTACAGTGGGAGCACTTATGCTTCATTCTCTCTCTTTGTTTTTTAGTTTAAATATGACTATTAAAGCTGACCTAAAAAGGTGGGGCTAATGAAAACCATGCAGATATTGAATGTCAGAAGAGTGGGTTGAGGATTTGCATGCATCATACTGGAGCCACTGCATACATTTCCATAACAGTAAGTGATGAATAATAAAACCTTCAAGTTTTATGTTTTTATCATGTCATCATCTCTGATTTAATATTCTTTTTGGTGCATTTTTTCTTCCTTGCTCACAGTATTCCTTCCTTCATTATTTAGCTCAAACAATAAGCCTTTCTCCGCCTTTGGGAGTTTTATTTATACATTTTTCCCTTCCTGATGCAAAATAGAAATATGCATTAAGAAGCCATCCCAAAGGTGATTAGAGTAATTCATATGTAAAGTAAAAGGAGGACTCTCTTGGGAGGACTACTAAGCTCATGTCACTGTTGAAAAGAACTCTAGTTTTCGTCTTTTTCCACTATTTTGCGTACCTCGCCCCATCCCTCCCCAAAAAAAAGACAACCTCACACATGCCAAAAAATTTTTGGTGCTCTTTGTTCAAGGTCTTAGAAAGTTGTTCTGTTTAGGGAATGGTGGTAATTTCTGATTTAGCTCCTACCAGGAAGATGGTCAGTCCTTGGGACAACCTGATCCTGTAGCTGCTGAGTGCTTGCAGAAGTGTTATTGGGTCTGATCCTTCCACTCGGAACCCAAAGACAATGTACACCTTTCATTTCAAAGCAAATAGAACCAAGATTTATACTGGAGATTATTTTCTCTGTTTTACAAATTAAGACCAGTGTAATAAAGTCTCAGAATAGGATACTGCTGCCTAACTTGCTTTTGGACAAAATTTTACGTTCTCCTATTGAGCCCTGCAAAATGTGAATTGAATGGAACCTGAACTGCACTTAGCTATCACCTAGCTAGAGAGGCATCCAAATTTCCTTCAGCAAGATATTTCATTTTTCTTTTTTGTGGAGCCCGAGACAATTTTCAGTGAATGTCGTAAAAATGATTGTCTGACTTGGCCACTGTCAACTTGCTTTAAGATTATGAGTATAATGCAGGGATTCCCCGGGGTGCTTCGGGGGTTTATTTTTCTAACAGAAAAATCCTCTTGTTGTCTGGCTGTCTCTGACTAGGAACGCCTATGTGTCAGTAATATTGAATTATTTAATACCCAACCTTTATACCTGCTTATCTCTTAGCATAATTCAGACACTCTGTGCTCAGTTCCACCATCGGAGCTTTTTGCAATAAATTTTCTTTGGTATTTACCTACTGAAGCAGATGTGAGCAGATAAAGAGAAACATTCAAATATTTTGAGTTAGACCCAAACTCTGTTTAAAAGACTGTTAAGGTGCAGTTTTACTGGAAGATTTTATGTGTCCTTTAGAAGCTACCTTAGTCATTGCAGACTTATTCTCTTATTTAATTCTCAATACATTTAGACACCAATGTTGTGAACTGCTGAACAATCTGTATTATTCAAATATAACTAATATATTTTGAATTAGTTTTCAGCCTGTAGTTATGGCATCTTCCAAAAGAGGCTAAGAAATTATTACAGATGCCAAATATTAAAAAAAAAAAAAAATGGAGACTGAAGAGAGAGAAAAATAATACAGATTTTTATAAGTGACACTTGAATTATTTACACATTAAGAATTTATTTGATAAATAATTTTACCTTCCCTAAGGTATTTTGCTCAATCTTTCCAAAATAAATCATTTATACTTCTTCTGTTTAAAAGAGCCAAATTAAAAACTAAATCCCTTGCTGAAGTGTTCTGTCCGATTTATTTGACCTGCTCTATGTTTATTTAAAAACAAACAAAACACCCTAAAATGCTGTCAATTAGGGGTGACCTGAAATCTGGTAAGAAAATCACTATACAAGATCTATAGTTGTTTGCATTCCTTTTGTTTATCTTAGCTTAAAGGAAAATATAAGCAAAAAAAAAGAAGGAATAGTATGCCCAAAATTAACTTTTTTGCCCTGACCAGAATACTAAATTCTCATTGAGATTGAAATTTCAGCCCAGATGGCTTGGCCAAGAAACATACGTCAACAGTGTGAACTGCACTGTATATGATTTGACATTTTGACATTTAGCAGATTTAGAAAAAATTGTTGCAACAGACATAGATACTTTAAGGATGAGCCTTACTAATAGCAGTATACCTATTTTCTGCTACTGTTCTCCTTATGTGGCATTGTGGAAGGCAGTTCAGGCTGTAGTGTAAAACAGCAAATTCACCAGTACTGCACCCTTTCTAGCACATTTTGCCAAGTCCTGGGCATTTCACAACCAGATAAGAATTAATTCAATCCAAAAAAAACTCATGGAATGCATTCAGTGTGGATGTCAGATGGCATTTCACCATGCAGACCTTGCTCCTTCTGGACCACAGTGCTGGCTGGTGTAGACATGCTAGCAAGCACATCAAGAGAAACAAAAAGCCTTGGAGTCCCTCAGGTGCTTCACCTAAGTGTCTGAGCCATCTTGCAATCGGATTTCGAAGCACTAAATATTCATCACAATGAATTCAATCAATCAATGGTATACAGAAGTGCAAAGTATTCTACAGGCAGTTTCTGAAAGCAATTTTTATTGCAGTTTCCATTACAACTGCAAATAGAAACTTGTTCTTAATCTTTTTGTAGCAGTCTCCCACTTGAGCTGTTATCATGAAGTATGTTTTCTGTCTTGAAGTACTGAGGACAGCATAGCACAGATGGGATGAGCCATATAAAATTATTTAGGAATTGGATCCTATTACCAAACAGTTGCTATGTTAAAAATTAGCAGAAAGGGTGTAACAAGATTATTTTACAAAGAGGATGCAGAGGAAGATTAATTACTTCTAATGAGATTTACTGACTTCTTTTTTCCTTAGAGCTGAGACTTAAAACACTGTAAAAATAATAAATAAGTTTTAATTACAGAGAAGACTTTTTTTTGTTTCACATGGTTCTGTAGAACTTCAGGAGACAGCAAAGGAAAGCATCCAAAGATTTCTCTCTGTACAACACTCCATCAAATTTCAATTGAAAACATAATGTTATCTATCTAATGACTAAACAGATTATTGTTCTGCTATCTATAAGACATAATTTTTGAAGGAATTCATAACACAATGTCATTTTGCTTTCTAATGTCACTCATGAAGGGTGCTGGTTTAGGCTACAGCTGGCAACATAATTAGTTGATTAGACAGAGTAATTCTGGAGCATTCACTGATCTGATGCCTGTGATCGAAATAATGAAACATTTTGTCCCTCACAAAGAGAATGCTTTTCAAGCGCATGCCAAAATAAAAAAAAAACATGTGGTTCTGCTGTGGCTGTGTTCCAGAGATGCACCAATGCACAAGACGCACCTTGTACCTTGCACTGGCATGAAATTAGAGTTCAAATTATGATTAAGTACAAATTCTCCTGAATCAGAAGATAGTCTGCAGAAAAAGTATAAATATGCCTTACAGGACAAAAAGGTAATAGCCTATCACACAATATTTTAACAAAGGGTCGCCATCCTCAGTGGAAACAAATAAACCAGAAAAATGCCATTGTAACTGGGCAGAAAAAGAAATATATCTTGGTTTTAATTGATGAAATTTTAGATTATTTTGGTACTAAAATTAAAACATCCCCTTGAATTCATTCCCTGGAAATGCTAAGACAGAATTTTCTACAAAATCCAATCCTATCTGAGAGATTCATTGGAAAAACTCGTATTTATTATTATAAAAAAGACTATTTTTGTATCTGTTTTTTCTTTCTCCATCAGTGATAGTAAATAAATAAACTGAATAATATCTCTCAGCCTATCAGAAGTAACAAGAGTTAATTGATTGTAAAATAGAAAATTAAACTTTCTAAAATTAAAGATTTTCCCTTCAGACAAAGCCTTTTCTTTGTTATTAACAGCTCCAGA
>VWZN01011068.1:400228-415256 GCA_013396955.1 Regulus satrapa | reverse complement strand
AAAAAAAAAAATCAAGGTCTCAGTATTCTCAGGATTTCTGAGTTACTGCTCCCTCAAATTTTAAAATGGGAACAGAGATGAGATGTCATAACTTTCTATTCTCCTTTTTAAACTAAATAATTTAAAAAAAAAACCAAAAAAACAAAAAAACATTTTTTTAGATCTTTCCAAGAGGAGTAGTTAGGTGCAGCTCTATCTCTGCATAGTACACACTAGTACACATAGGATACACACCAGAGTTTATCAGGAGTCACCAAAGATAGGTAATGTATTAGAAATTATTAAAGTTATAGTTACTTGTATATGTATCCTAGTGTCTTAAAAGACACATTTCTGCTACCAGCTATGCAGCACAAAACAGCACAAGCGTTTCTGTTAAACAATAATACAGAACTCTCATAAACATGGACTGGTCAATATGGAAGAGAGCAGGAAAGAGGAGCTCAGGTCTTCAGCTCCTGACTTCTGTCCCAGCATTGGTTTATCCAAATCCAGCTGCAGTGGGTAGAGACCTGCAGCAGAAGGAATGAAGGCTGCAGTGTGGTGTGTCCCCTTATCCCACATTACAGTAGCACAGAGAGAAAGGAGTCCCTCAATACTCACACACGGGGATCACCTTTCCCTCCTCCTCCCCTGCCAGCTAAGCTGGAGCTGTGGGGATCTCAGAGCGACATGCCACTGGTGGAGAACAAATTAAATGATAGGGCAAAGACAGCTCTGGCATGAGAAAGGCTACACAGCAACCAATAACTATTGTGGATACATAGAAATGTCCTTCTCTCTGTGACTGGTTTTAACTAAGTGTTATAAATAGCTATTAAATAGTTGGCTTTTTGCAAATATTAAAATGAAAAGTAGTATGTGTAGTGCTAGATTAATATGATTGTTTAGTTCTGATATTAACAAAGAAATTATAAGTGTTGTAAATATCTTTCTTACAGGATTTAGTTTTTTTAAACAGACTGTAAATCTCTTTTACATTCTTGAGAAAAAGCTTATCAGAAGAGAAAGACAAAAGTCTGGAGAGAAGAATTTATGACCAAAGAAGTGGACAAACCAGCGCCATTTGGGGAAGGGGGGGCTGTTCTTGAATAATGCATGAAGGTGTATGAATATGTAACAAGGCAATGCATTTAACAAAAGGAACTTACGTTGAGGTGTGCTCTTTTGGTGGCATGCCAAGAGACACCCAGCCGGCTGCTTTTTGCCTTATTATACTCCTTGTTATTTATTTTATTAATAAACCTTAAAACTATAACAGAGAAGTGAACCTTCATTTTTCACACTAAGCAAACTACCCATGCCAAAATCATGATAGTACTCAGGGCAGCACTACTCAAGTCAGCACACAAAATGCCATTGTGCCTCTTGTTGTCCAAAAACTGAGTGATTTGGCAACTGCCAAGCAGGCCAAGAGTGCTGGGATTAACACAGCCTTTTTCTATGACAATAACTATTTCTGTAATCGGTAACTCTAGATGCTCCCTACATTAATTTACACTGACTTGTAAAAATGTCACTGACAGTGAAACCATTACAGCCTTTAAGAAAACAATGAGATGATTAGTAACCTCCATGGTTAAAAAAGTAAACCCTTTTACAGGATGAAATACAGGAATCCTTCCACTTCCCATTCCAATATTTTTTTACACCTGGATCTGCTAAAATGATTGTCCCTCTATCAAACTTTTGCTCTTCACGTAAAACTACCCTGAATACACTTTTATTTCTTCTCAGGGAGCTCAATGGATTAGTTTGCCTTATTTTTTTTAATGAATGGCTCCTGTTCTTACAGCTGTTGATGTTTTCACCACTCCACATTTCCTCAAGGACATTTGCATAACAGTTCTCTTGAATTGTGCTTGTTACTCCAGCAGCTGGAGCAGAGCACACCATGGTAACCAGCCCACAATTACCTCTGTAGTCTCCAACAGTGCTGCAACAGCCCCTGCTATGTGGATGGGATGAACACATTTGCTGACAATCACATTTACTGACAATTTACTGACAAAGGGAGAAACCTGCACATGATTCTACGAACACACATCATGGTCTTCCATACAAAATTCAAAATCATTCAAAACACTAACAGAACAATGATGATGTTTTCTTCACTGTTATGGTTATATGTATACATAAATAAGTAATCTGGGTTTATCCTGTAAAAAGAGTGATGCAATAAAAGTCTAGGGTAAAAGCAGTGTAAAAGCAGACATCTTCACCCTTAAATGGTACTCATTTTTCTTTGTCTCTCTCAGTCACACCTCAAATGCTGCTCAAAGACATACTACAGAGTGAATCAATACACCATTGTGGTAGTGGGAGTGGGAGTGGGACTGGCACCTGAAAGCCTCATTTTGAAAAATATGGATTGCACTCAACACTTCTGAAAGGTGTAATAACTCCCCACCCAAGGCTACGAGGATCCTGGATAATTCCAATTGCTATCTAGTACTTGAATTTATATAATTCACAATGCTTCTACATTATAGAATTTACAAAGTATCTGCAGAAGGTTTCCAATTAACACCAAATTTCAAAGTGATATCCAGGGGTATTGCACTATTATTCATTAGGGTTTTCTTTGAAGCAAAGACCTTGAGGCGTGAAGCCCAGAGTTTCTTAAGCCTGAGTGAAGCTTTCAGAAACCACTGCAAGCAGTTTAGAACAGTGATATGACAATGCTCTAACATAAAACAGCACTGCAAAGTGTAATCCTTCATACAAATCTAGACAAAAAACCCATGGAAAAAGGTCTGCTAACTGCAGCTGGTCAGAGCAATCATTAAAAGCTTTATGATATTTAGTGAGGCAACAAACTGCCTTTTAAAAACTACTGAGAAAGCAGTGGAGCTGCTAAGCATGAAAATTAATTGTTTCTACTTCAATGAGATGAGAAAAACAAACACAGGAGACTTGTGGAAGATAAGCCCAGCGTCTATCCTGGGAAGTTCAGCAGATAGCTTTATGGAATGCTTCTGCCAAAATTCTCTTCCAAGATCAGCTCTGCAAGCCTTGGCCAAGGAGGTTGCCACGTCTACCTCCTGCTAGGGATCAGATCAAGTCCTGAGGGTTGGCAATTGTGCTCATCAACTGCAGTGAAAGAGCCCTGGTGTAGGCAGTTGTTCACCAGTTCCTGTTGGGGCTAGGTCTGCTTCCAGCTCCTCAGGAGAGCCCAGAAAGCTGCTTTCCTCCAGCTAAGCAAATAATCCTCATTCCCTGCCCAGGCCTTGGCTCCTCACACCAACGTCTCTACAGCCAGCAGGACTGAGCCTCAGCCTGCTCATGGTTTGCAACACTTTGGCTTGGATGTTGGCACATTGCAGAGGATTGCTGGCACATGCGAGTGTGCCCGGCAGAATCAGATTGCTATTCCGAGAAATTGGACCAATCTCGTCCCGGCAAAGCTAGTGGTAATTTTTGTAATTAATGCATTAGGAACAGTCCTCAGGAACAATGCTAAAATGTAATTTTCCATTAGCCTCCACAGGGCGGCAGTTTTACAGTGTGACAATTATTCAAATATCACTTCATTGTAAAAATCACAGACTTAAGCTGCATCATGGGTTTTGACATTTGATAAATTCATGATACTTTTTATTACACGTTCTTACTCAGGTGTTAATCTTCTTGTGCAATTTTGTGCAAAATCTCATAAATGCAACAAAATACAATAAAACTTCTGACTTAAGATATTAATTAGGTGATTAAAGTGTCACACAAGATTTGTTTGGCCTTTATAAATTAGTAATTCAACCCTCACAATTTATAAGCAGAACAAACAATAAAACAAAAGGCTTGGTTCACTAAAAAAAAAAACAAAAAAAACCCAAAACAAACAAAAAAAAACCCCTAAGGTTTTGCACAGGGCCAAAGCAGCCACGGAAAATTGATTTTCTACAGCTTACCCAGTCTTGAATAGACACTGCTTTATAAAAAAAATTTGTATTGAGTGGAGCCAAAACTCATTATAGCTTAGACCATTAGGAATAGTGTGTGTTTGCACCATTATCTCTAATGTCACCAACATCACATTTTAATCTCATGTATTAAAGGGGAAAGAGCTCATAGATGTATTTGCATTATATTACCAGGGTAAAAGAAGGGGACTGTGCTAGATCTTTGGCAAAATTTGGGCTGTTGGAAGAGGAAAATGATTATGCATTATTTCTCACAGGATGAACGGTGGGTAAAGAGCAGGTTCAAGGTAAAGTAAAGCAGCATTTCTTGCCCAATGTACTACTATGGAACTCATTATCATTGAACCCAAGGACAGCCAACACTCTTGGCCAGTGATTACTGGAAGCTGGGAAGCTCTGACCAGCATGGACTATCCTGTCTTCAGAATTTGGCCTGACTGTGGGAATCTGTGGTTGGACCACAGACCTGCTGGGGAAACTTTCCAACATGAATTATGGTACATCCTTCTGTCCATGCCCTTGGTTTACACTGTTAACATCCTGTCTCATATTGGAAAATATGAGGGCTACATGGACATTTGATTTGAACTGGTATGGAAGACTTTATGTTGTGTTAATTTAAAAAATTTTGTCACCTCATCCAAGATACATTAAAATCAGCAGTTTTCAGTAGCTTCTCTAGTAATTGAACTGGTCTAGTTGATTTTTCCAGGATTATCATAAATAACTTAACCTTCAGCAGATTCTACACTATTCTGAAGAATAATTGCATTGGGGCTGGGAAACCTGCATTTTACAACTGATACAATTTCTGACCCATGCAAGAACTACCAGCTGCTCACCCAGCTCTTGGAAGAGACCTGATCCCATGGAGTCACAGAGCTTAAATCCAGAGTTGTCACTTGTGATCACCTAATCTGATCTACTTTTCACAGCCCATTACCTTTGTACAGAGCTCAGTAACTTTGTGTTTGACTTAAATACATCTTCGAGTATGACATCCTGTCTTAATTTGAAAATGAGAGATGGGGACCCCATCTCTTCCCTTCATCATGTACTTCAATGATTAATCACTCTTTCTGTTAAAAATGGGCATGGAATTTCTAATTTTAATTTGGCTGGTGACAGCTTCCAGCCATTACTTCTGTAGTACTTGGAATTTTCTTATTGTGAGTATGCTCGCACATTTTAATGAGGTCACCTCTGAGTCTTGTTTTTAATTCACTGACACGCCAATTCCTTTATTTCTCATGGGATAAGGTATTTCTTTACAGCTCATGAATCATTTCAGTACTTCTTTCCCTTGCTCTTTTAAACATTTGAACAATTTTAAAAATATGAATATGAACTAGATAGAATATTCCATATCTCTGCACAGAAGTAAGACATCTCAACACTCCTATCAGGAATCTGTTTTTTAATGGGCATCCTAATATTGACTGAAGCATACAAACTTTATTCTATTTGGAAGAAATAAAACCATATTAGAAGACTGACAGTTACTATATGAATGAATTTTCCTATATTCAAAGGTTTAGTTGAGTATCCAAATTCCTGAGTAAAGATAGCAAATTTCTTAATGAAACTTGCTGGCTGTCAAACTGTGGCCTTTCAAAAGTCAGATTACCATTTGATCTCAGTTTCCATAAATATAAAATTTGAACAAAGTCTTGTTAACCCTGGTACACCATGAAAAGAAAAAAATTGTTTGCTGTAACACTGTCATAGCAATTCTGTTCTTCACCACTACCAAAATTTTCAAAGAATTGTGCCACATTAATGGGATTGTTCAAACTGGAGAAAAGAAGGCTTCAGGGAAAAATTACAGCAGACTTACAGTACCTACAACAGAACAGGAGATGGACTTTTTAAAAGGATGATAGGATGACATGATAGGACAAGGTAGAATGGCTTTAAACTGAAGGAAGGTAGACTTAGATTAGGTATTTGGAAGAAACTATTTACTGTGAGGGTGTGGAGGGTGCTGAGGATGCTCAGAGAAATCATGGATGTCCTACTCCTGGAAGTATCAAGGCTCCATCCATCACCAGGCTGGATGGAGCTCTGAGCAACCTGGTCTAGTGGAAGGTGTCCCTGTTCAGAAGAGGGGGGTTAGAACTAGATCATCTTTCAGGTCCATTACAGTCCAAACCATTCTATGATTCTATGAAAAAATAATTTTATTGAACAGTTCTTTCTTGTCCATGGGCTATCCAGAATAACTTCTTAGCCTGTAAAACTCCTATATCTGTAAAAAAAGCTTTTATCATAGTGCTACAATGTTAAGATCAATGATTACAGAGGTAAAAAAAAAAAAAAAATAGGCATGGGCTGTACTGTGTTATATCAAACCTACTGAATTTTGCAAACTTTCAGCTGTCAAATCTCATTTTAGAATCACTGCTGCCATACTAGATGTTTAATAATACCAATTTAAATGCATTACTGAAATGAAAAAGAGCTCTCTAAATGTGCATTATTTACTTTAGAAATTATTCCTTTTTAGTGATAGGGATACATGGTTTCTCAGAAATGATGGATGCTGCATTCCTTTTGCTGTTCAGGATTCTTATCATCCTTCCAGACAATTTAATTTCTTCCATTTGTAAAATCTATTACCAGCAGAAGCACTGCAAGTAAAAACCAATGACTGGAATCAGAACTGTTTTGGCAACACAGTGAATGAGTACTTGACTGATCCATATCAATACCCAGGAATCCCATTTTTTAAAAAAAAAATTTAATTGTATTTACTTAGACTTAGAAATTAGAATTCAAGCAATATCATGAAGAAGCTCAAAAAGGGTAAGAATTTACCATATCCATTCACCATATTTCTGTAAAATACACTTTACCTTGGACCAATTTGATTCTTTGTTTTTTGGAATTGCACTTAATAAGTAAAACCACATTAAATGTCTAAAGGCTGATTAACCAGATAGACTGAAAAAAGCAATAGTAGGCTTAGCAACTTTATCCAAAGAGGTACTTTCTACTTTCTAGGGAGAATCTTCTTTAAATCACATTGAAGCAGAATTTCTTCCTAATCTAAGTGGGGCTATTTAAATGATGCTGGTAGATATGAAATTACTAATAAAATTTGTGATTTCATAAATAATTATTTGCAGAATGACTCAGAGAAAATAATAGTCCTTTCCAGCCTTAAAAATTTATGAACTGATGACACTATATTGATCGGAGCATTTACTGCATGTTCAATAGGGCTAATTAACAAAACTGCTTACAAAATTAAACATGGTGCTTAGGATGACACAATGGCCCTGTTCTTTGCAAACATCTTCACAGTCAAACACTTTAATCCTCGTGGAGTGGCCTAAGGAGGAGCTGACTGCTTGTCCTAGTGAAACCAGTGTTCCTCATTAATCGCTTCAATTTTCTTATGCTTACCTACACATGAATATAAAGCAACCTAGAAGATATAAACTGCAGGATTTGACCCTTGATTAAATGGTACTGCCAAAAATCAGATATAAAAGAATACTTGTTTGTTTCATCTATCATTTAACTTTAAATCATTACGATAGCATGGATTATGTGGGAAAATAACATTTGGGGGTTCTTTTCAAATAATATCAATTTGAATTTTAATATGTGCCAATGCAAAGGTATAGATCCAGCAACTGGCAGTCTAACATACCAGAGAACAACCAACTGGGAGGAAGAGTCTGAAAGGGATCTACAGATCCCAGTGGAGAAATTATATGAACTCTAAAAGCAGCTATATAAGACAAGCTAATAGAATTTTTGAACATGTTAAAAGACATGAGCAAAAACAGAGAGGCAGTTTTTGTCTGTTGATGAAGTTATTGTAGAATAATATGTTTCTACTATATTTTTTTTTTTAATGTTACAAAACAAGGACAGAAATTGAATAAGAAGAGTCCTAAAGCTAAGACTTTAGATAATGCCTTGAAGCAAGAAACTTCAGGGACCAAATCATCTTGGTTCTTCAGGAAAACAACTGAAAAGAGACTGAAAACTAAAACAGAAAAAAAAATCAGAAAACAGACTCAGAAAGCAGAGAAATTTAGCTGCTGAACTGGAAGTTTTCATCTAATATGTTTTTCCATGTTTGGTTATTACAATGGCTATGTACCATGGAGCCATTGACAAAGATGGACAGCTTCTTCCTCTTTATTTTCTTTTTCTGACTAAAGGTCTTACATGACTTGAATCTAGTAACATTTGACTGAATAAGAAATTAGAGGTAAGTCAGGAATTTTTCAGCCCTAGAAAAGATAAAAGTGAGTTACAGCTTTAATTGGCCATTGAATTAGCTCATATGAATAATAGCTCATGGTCTTTTCAGGTTCTATGGCTTAATAAGACTTCTTTTTATTTCTTTATCTGAAGAGTCACTGGAAAATATTAATTTCTTCTGAACTTAGTGATTACATTCAACTTCAGACATGAAAAAATAAATAGCCACCCAAAGCAAAAAAAAAACTTCAGTAGCATAAGCTGCTGGGTTTTTACCACTTTCTACATGTCTGCTACAGGACAAAAACTGATGGGGTACATTGTGACATGGGATTGCACGTGACATGGCTTTGCAGGGCTGCATATAAAAATAAGATAAGACAAAAAGGGACGGACAGATATGCACCAGACAGCAGAACCATCATCCATGTTACAGAGGTGGAACTCAGGTGGTACTTGGCTTCTTAAAGTTCAGAGATGAACTAGCAAACATGGGAGAATTTTTATGCCATTTGAAACTAAATTCCAGTTGTGCCCCATGCCTACACTGCCCACAAGTAGACACTAACAAAAAGCCAGCTTGTGTACAACAATAATCAAAACAAAAGGTCAGTAAAGGAAACCAATTTTTATTCTCTATTGTGAGTTACTAAGCCTGTAACTCCCTACCTTCATAAACTCTTCCTAAAACACCATTTTCCTTGCAAACAGTAGCATTACAGATGTTTAGTTAATCTCTGACCAGTCACAAGCTGTTAATACACTGCCACTATTTTCCATGACAAAAATTAAATATCTGCCTAAGTACTATTCATTGTTAGTGTACCTAACCACACCACTCAGGGGCAGTGACTCTATGGGACATAATTTGGAGGAAGTTTCCATAAGAGACAGGAACTCAAAAAAACCTCCAAAAATTTCAAAAGCTCCACTACCTTCTACCCTCAGCACAAACTGCACTCATGAACCCTACACATTTAAAATAGGAGTATAGCCATTAAAGTACTCATTGCAAACCTGAAGCTCCATACCATCCAAACAAGCAACCCTAGAGACAGAAAGAAGCACATGGGTCATCAGTACACTTTTTAAGTCCCCTCCTGGAAATCTACCCAGCACAAGGGTGATAATAACTTCCTGTATCTATGAGACAGTCTTTAAAGGCTATTTTTGAATGTGATGTTGTATGCACAGTATGAACTATGCTATATTCACCAAATGGTTAATCAATATTTTGTTTTCATCTCATAACTCTGTGTGGCCTCTGCTTTTTTCCCTGCCCATTATTCAATTGCTTTATGATGCCAGAAATATTAATTTCCTCCAGAGTTTTTCAATGCTGCTCATCACTTCAATATCTGAGTGCTGCAAAAAAATCAAATTAATTCACAAAAATTCACAGCAGCAAAGAAAAGGCACTGACTACTGGTGTTTAAAATACAGGGCAAGGAGGCACAAAATAATTAAAGACAGAGGTGTTCACTGATTTTAGATCTTATTTCTGAGGCATTACAGATGTAATTTTAAAATATTTAAAAATATTTCAAACAGACATTGCAACATCACTTGCAGGTGTGATTGCTGAGAAAATTGGATTTAGGGCTCTAAAAGGAGTCATTAAAGATTAGATAATTAGAAACTATTACACTATTAGAGGTTCCACACAGAACCGGTTTAAGCATTTGTATTAGCACTACATAGGAGAAGTATCTTTTGTGCAACAGTGCATTATTACAGTTGCATGACCTTTTTTTCCCCTCCCATTGTTCATTATTGACTTCCCAGCTCAAGCAATAAATGAAGCAGGAGCCACAGGGGCATCACTCGTCTCTCCTGCACAGCCCCAGCACATCCCCAGAGCAGGTCCATCCTGCACAGAGACAGAAATCCTGCATAGAAACAGTATGTGATCACCCATGTATAATAAGGGGACCAAATTAAGGTTGCCAAGCAACCACCTCCCCACATTATGCCACAAATCCCTGTTCTTCATCTCTTCAGCAAACACATGCCAGGCCCTGTCTCACAACCTGACTCTCCCTTCTCTGCTTCTGTGACCCTAATTACCCGTTCTCCCAGGGGCTTCTTCACTGCAGTTTCTTTGTCCAGCCAGTACCCATTTTCCCTTGTTATTCCAACTGGTACCCTGTCTTTCTGTTCTTCAAAATTAGCATTTTGTTCATTCCATTTTCCTATTTCCCTGACCAGCTCTCAGTCCACCGACTAAAAAAATAAGGGGCAAGCAACACTAAAAATATCAGATTAAGATAATGAAGTCTGGCAAAGCCGTAAGCAAAAACATTTGTTAAATGAAATTTCCTGTAAATATTTTAATGCACTAAGAGCAAGACTAGAACTAAAAAAGTTCTCTTACACTTCATTCTCAAAGTGATTTTCTGCTACTGTCTGCTTCTAGGTGTGAATTTCACACTAAGATTTCAGTTAATATCTTCAAAGTCTGTTTTATCTAAACTCAGCATATTTTTACTTTACCATCATCTGTTGTTTTGCACGATAAATCACTAAGTCAAAATAAATTTTAGTTGCAGAAAGAATAGATTATGTGCCTGATATCAAGAACCGCATCTTTATTTGACAACCAACAATAATGTAAGACTTACTGTCCTAAAAAAAGTATATCTATGATTATGCCTGACTACATAGAGAAAAATGGAGCAGCAAAAGGTCTGGTGGTCTTCTCCAAGGCATGTGAGAAAAAGCCATGATGAAACAGCTGATAATCAGCCAATGGTAACAAGAAATTTGGTCAATACAAGGAACAGCAAAAGAAAGTTAAAATAGCTCAGTACTTTCTCACAGCAAGCAGCAAGGGACACAGAGAAAAGTGAATTAGGCACTTTACAGCAAGATTTCATTGCTGACTTCACGTCACATGAGGCATTTTGCTGTTCAGAAAATTACAGCCAGAAAAGCAAATCAGAAGCAGGTCAGGATATATCTCATTTGGGTAGGGCACTTGGAGGACACTTTTCAGCTAGGTCTCCTAGTCTTGGAATGACTTGTGATTTAGGTCCACTGAATATTGACATCAGCACTTCTGCTCTTCCAGGAAAATTTCACTGTGAGCCTCTGAGGTATAGCAGATGGTGCTGCTCCCCAACAGCCTAATCTAACTCCTCTATCACCTATTTCTCCCATTTTAAATGTATAGTTGGATCTGGTATTCTTCCTTCCCTCAACCTTTTCTTTAAAGAATATCTGAGTGCTGCATTCTAGGGCTGAAAGAATACTTAGTATCCCACATCAAGATAAACAAGCCTTGGCAGGGCACATGCTCAATATAAACAAAAGAAGATGCTTCTTCACACAGCATGGAGCTGCTCTGTGGAACAGATTTCCATGGGACTCTGTGGATACCATAGAAGGAAAAAGATCGATCAAGGACTACTGAGTATCAAAGTTGTATTAGGCTCAGGCATTCCTGAGAGCTGTCAGTGGCTTGAACGATGCCTAGGGAAGTTCTTCATGTGTTTTTCCTACTGTCAGCCTTCCCCCAGAGTTCACCTCCAGCCAGTGACGATAAAGAGAAGTTGCATTCCTAGAGGGTAGGTAACCAAATGTGTACAGATTACAGTAAGGCCTCAAAGTGCATGTAGTGGGAGAGTAACAGGAGCTTGCCCTTTGCTGTTGCTTCTTGACCTGTGCTTGTGGCTGCTTTTCCTATATGGTTTCCCAATTCAAAGACAAGTGTCAGCTCATCCCTTTACAAAAGTAAAAAATAAGACTTTACCTGTGAAGAGTGAACTGAAGAAGAAGAAATTAGGGATAAAAATTGTTTTAAAGCAAGGGAATATGGAAGTGGAAGCAAGAAGGCAGGGGAGAGTCAAAGAATTACAAATGTAAGGATTGTCATGCAGACATCAGGCTGAGCATCTCTAACAGCGCTTCCGTGAACACACACAAGAATGTGGGGAGGCTGTCTAGTGGTGGCTAGCACAAAGACAGATCAGGATGAGAAAACTAAAACTGTTCCACTGGCACTGGAATTCCCCTCCAAGCTGCCCTGTCTGAGAGCTAATGATGAGGGGTTCATCCAAGGTGAGAATGTCACTGACTAGAAAATTCTGCTATCTGGTGGGGCCTTGGAAGGGGAAGATATGCAGTTTACAAGCTACTAGATAGATGGCCCCTTGGTTTAATTTCACACAAGAGTTCTCAGGGTCTTGTGCACATGCTATCCTCATTCAGAATTATGTGATTGGTTTCCACCTCAAATTGCCCACTAGGCCTATGTTTTATGCATTTTTTGGCATGGCACAGATCTAGCTGCAACCAAGTCACTCCCATCAGGTGGCCTTGCACAGCTCTAGCTCACATCTCATGGACAAGGTTGGTGAGGGAGATCTCATTATGTACAATACCTGTGCTACATTAAGCCATTGCTTATAGATTTCTATGAAAATTTAAAAAATAGAAACCCACAAATGCCATAATACCATGATTCAGCTTCCCCACGGTGATCCTGAATGCTGCTGAAAGGAGCACCACGTGCAGCCGTGCAAGTATAAAAGCCTGCATGAAACCAGGCAAGCTCTGAAGCTGCCTAACTCCAATATGTGTATGGAACAAGCAGCAACCAAAATCACTAATGGTGGTACTGTTTGCAGCTGGCTTATCAAGCCACTACCAAGCTTCTTTGCAAAATGGTTTTCAGGTAGGCTATGCTCAGGAAAAAAAAAAAAAAAAAAAAAAAAAAAAAAAAAAAAAAAAAAAAAAAAANAAAAAGAATAAAAAAAAGCACAATTTCAGAAGAGGAGAAATGCTTATGGGAATGTAACAGTACTCTACTGCTTCATAGCATGAATGTTACACAGGGAAATGAAAGGGAACTTGAGGAAAAAATGGTCACCACGCTTCAGATACAAGACAGCCATACATATATATCTCTGCTCTTTCTTTCCCCCTATGTTTTCAGTACACAGCTAATCTTTTCATCTGCTTGGTATATTTATACAGTTCTACAGAAAATTTCAGAAAAAGTTACCAAATATCCCAAATGTTACAAAGATTATGAAAATCACACATGCATATATTTGGAGTCTTCTCTCTCTAAATTTCACATTAAAATATGCTTGCTTATCTGCTTACTGAAACACAAACCATGCTAACACCTTCTAATCTGTAGTTAACCTGCTGTGAAGAATAAGGCGAAACAAAAAATTTTTTCACCCACGGTAGGAAAATATTCTGGCAAACATTCCTGCAAGAAAATCTTTATTGTACCTATGCATTCAAGGACACAGAGGGTTGTGACAAGGTTCTTTTTTATGCGAACAAAATTTAAATAAAATATCAAATAGTGCTCAAAAAGGAAATACCATCCATCTTGCTATGCTTGTAGGGAGAAAAAAATACCAAGTGAGGGTATAATTAAAAACTCTATATTATATAAATGCATTGGAAGAGTTTAGGCACCATTTTTTGAGTTTTGAGGACTTCATTGTACAGTCTGGACTACATCCTTTGTCATAAGTTTTGGTGAGGACATCAAAGTAACAGGGGTAAAACAAACTAATAATGAACTAACTACTAACTAATTTTCTAAAGTTTCATAGTCACAAAGAAACATCACTCTTGAACACTTAAAGAAGGAGAAGAAGTGAACAAATAGAAAAAAAAGATCAGCTCCTCTAAAAAAGGTCCATTACATTTCCTCATGACAAAGACTAAGTGTAAACAATTCTCTCAAAATTCAGTAGGAACAAAGCTGACTTTTCAGGTTATTGAAGAAAACGAAACAAGGTAGCAAAGTCTCCCAGCCTATGCAGCAGAAACACATAGCACAGGCAGAGAAAAAGAGAGTCGTGACCTATTCCCATCTCTGTGATTCCCATTTCAGTGCCAATGAAGTTCATTTATTTAGGAGCAATTTCTTCAAAGTGCTGCACAAACATTTTTCTTTTCAGTAACACCTCCCCTTCTCCTTTGTCTGCAATGGGGTAAAAAAGTAAAACCTTTCCTAACAAATGGAGAAAAGAACAAATGAGGGGAAATTAACAAATGGTTTTCAGTGATCTGGCCACAGCCAGAGAAAAGTCCAACAAAAATAGGATGAAAGCCACAGTTACACCCCACTGCTACCTAGAAGCAATTCAGGGGTGTTTTGCTCAGTAGCACATCCTTACAAACCCGTACAGCCACAGACCTGGAGGAAGCCTGACCTGCAAATGCATTTTAACATCAACCAAGAAAAGGCCCAGACTGTGAAAGAAAATAAGTCCTAGCCTTGCTAGGCCACGCTGGAGCTTAATTCACGCTCCTGCAAAATTTATGTGAAACACGACATCAGAAAGTGGCAGTCAGTGGAACAGAAATGATATATGAGGTGTCTGGTAAGTGCTCCTGTACATGCCAAGATTTGACATGACAGTGATTGCCGAGCAATTTCTTGCGCCGCTTTCTCGGCTCTTCCCGCCCCAGGAGCCCAGGAGCTGCTTCCTGGGGGGGTACCCGAGCTGTCATCATCGGCGTCCCACGCCCCGCAGGCCTGACAATCCGCGCCGGCTCCCTCGAAAAGAGCTGCGGGGAGTGCCGGCCCGGGACACCCGGGCACCGGGCAGAGGCGCGGCTCCCGGCGGCCAAGGGAGCGGGGAAGCACAGCCGCCACTGCGGCGGCAGCAGGGAAGCGGGAAGCGAGATCCCTCCCGCAAGGGCGGGAGGAACCTTCCCACTGTGCCGGCCGCCCGTGCGCTGCTTCAGCTCGGAGAACATGAAAATCAGCTAAATAGAAGAGACAGACGCCGGGGCGGGTTCGCTGCCGACTGGGCGTGCCGGGCGGGGGATGGGGAGCCGAGCAGAGATGCTCTGTGTCAGCGCAGCCCCGGTGTCACGTCCCTCCCCGGGCAGCTGAGCCCCGCCGAGCTGAG
>VWZN01011068.1:362227-387106 GCA_013396955.1 Regulus satrapa | reverse complement strand
ACATCTGATGAAACTATTTTATTCCCCTTTAAATCTCCCAAAGCATCAACTTAGGAGAAAACATCTCCTTTATTGTTTTATTTGTTTGTTCTTTGTTTTTGTTTTTTTTTTAATCATGTAAGATCCAGCTACACTAAAAAAAAAACAGGAAAATTTTATTAGTCAGAAAAATGAAACTTCTTTTTATACTGGAAAATATAGAAGAGGCAGAACAGGCTGTTACAAATTGACATTCAGGGACATCTAACTCCTGCTGCTTTTAAAACATTAAAAATTCGATGGACAATCCAGGTCTGGAAGTTTGATAAGTCTGGTACAAAGGACAGGCTGAACAACAAAGAAGTTCTGATTTGCTGTTAATGGCAGATTGTTGATGCTGGAGCACAGTGCCCTGAAAATCTCGCTATTGCAGCATCACTTTTTTCCATTCTAAATGAGACAAAAACCCTTACACTAACAATCACTGGAGCATCTCTGCAGGGTTCAGCTCCTCATGCAGTTAATTTAGTAGCAGAGCAGTGTCTCTGAATTAATCAAGATTTTCTTTTAAGTGGGGGCTGGTATTGCAGAAAAAAATAGAGAGATGCAGACAGAGAGGGATAGTTGCAGAGAAATAGACTGAGAGAGCAAATGTACTCTAGAAAATTTCAGTAATACTTTGGGATGGAAAAAAAATACCACTGAATTGAAAAACAGTAAAAAAGAGGGAAGGAGAAGAGAAAGATGAAAAAGAGAGGTGGGTCATGAAAGACTTAATTGGGAGCGGTCGCATTCCTGAAAGTCTGTATAAATTGTTATAGCATAGACATTTATGCATTAATTTTACATCTTCAAAAATCAAAGTGCTTCTATTATGTAAGTCTGAGCAAAGCTCCTTAAAACACAGGTCACTTCATTGCAAGCAGTGGCTCTTGTTCTAGTTTTATTGCAGCATCAATTGTAATGAAAGTATACCACCAGAAAATGTTCCCTTAGCCAATTTAATAAATTCTGAATAATATACTAATTTCATTGCATCATCATAATGGTTTCCAAGAAGAGGTGTCATTCTTTATCTTAATTTGTTCCTAGCTAATTTTATACATCTTCTGGTTAGCACACTCAATAATATTTATAATCTATGCCCAACCATGATAGATTTTATACGTTGTTGAGACATATAATTATTTTCATAATGGAAACAGTCAAATATTTGTAATATGCATAAAGTCATGGCAGGATACAATAGTGGAAGCATAAATCTGGTAATTAGTAATAACTGCATAGATTGTTTAGGTAAAGATCACACAGAAAACTCTGAAAGTTACAGAGTGGCAGAGGTATGTATGTCACATGGAAGGGTTTGGTTCTGTCATTTCATGAATTTGAGCACCTAACAGAGTGTCCCTTAGGCCACCTATTTGCCCAGTTATCCCTTACCTTCCTGATAGCTCTCCACTGGATTTTCACTTGTTCTCCATGCCACTCTTAAATTGGAGAGTCCAAGGTACAGCTCCACAGCATCAAACACTTTCAATCAATGGTGACCCCAGCCCCTCCTGCTGATTCAGGCACACCTCTGCTTCTTTTCTCTGTCTTCCAAACCTGGACATTTAAAAGAAAGATTGAAGAAATAGAAAGAAAGGGGAAAAAGAACCAAAACAACCCTACAAACAAACAAAAAAAAAAAAAAAAAAAAAAAAAAAAAAAAAAAAAACCCCTCTCCCTTGTGAGACTTTTAGAGCCAGCCTACACATGCTGAATTTATTTCTGCAAACTTAATTTTTTAAAAAGTTGCTTCCCCAGCATCCATTCCTATTTTGGTTCTTACACTTCATCCTCCAGCATTGACAGTTATGGGTTAGGAACCCATCATCTGAAACCTCACTTGGGCATTTGTACTTTTTTTGGACTCTGGAGAAGACCATCAGAAAATTATCCTATCCCCTTCAATGTTGTAAAAATAGATTTCCACACTAGCCCCAGTTTCTAGATTTGGTGACCTGCCAAAAGATACTTCTCCTAGTCATTCTGCTGCCCACTTGTTAGCAGAAAACAGCAAGTGAGAAGATGAGTTTTACAAAGTATCTGCTTTGTATCAACATGGTTGGGGAGGGAATGGGTGTCACTTTTGCTTACTCTGCGCAGTGCTTTCAAAGTCCTTCAAAACCTGAAGACATTATTTTTGAATCAAAGGATTTCTCCAAAGATAAGCATGCCTTTGACAGGCTTCATACATAGGGAGACTATTTTAAATTAGGGATTGCAATTCTCTTACCCCAAGAATCGATTCCTTTGTATTATCTCATAATTAAATACAGCCCCTTATTCCCACATACACCCCACTGAGCAGACTTAAAATTATATAAAAATATTCACATTCTGATAATCTTTGTTATGAAAAAGGGAAATTAAGCCATGCAACATAAAGCATCAAAGTAACACAATTTCCATTATCACACCTCCTTGGGTTTAAAGCCAAATCTTTCACAATTATGAGTTGTGTTGACAGGCAAAGTCTAATATCAAACAGTTTTATATGGAAACACAGAAGTTATTTACTAGGAGCTTATTTTGTTCTGGCATTCAAATTTAAAATAGTACTGTTAATTAACACAATTATAATATGTCCCATTGTATTATTGCAAGGATTGAAATTCTTCCTTTGTAAGTAATCTACTTACATATGTCATTTGCAATTTTGTGCAAAAAGCAGATTTTATAAAGAAAATACTTTTATTCAAACTGATGAGACATTCTTATTTTAAAATGTCCCACAAAATTAAAATTCCATTCAAACCCCAGAAGTAAATTGGATTTTCCAGACTGCCTCCTTTCATTGTCTTTTGCATTTTGACATTTAGTTGGTAGCCATGGCAGCCAGTAAGAATGATTGTGTAGCATAAAGATGCAGTCACACATATTTGGCTTTGGGTTAAGTACATTAAATACATGGAAATTGCTCAAATCAATGAATAAACTTACACAAATAAAGCTTTATAAATATATACACTTTTTTTGTGTATAGATATATATATATAAACTAATTCATTAATGCTTCTATGTGTTTGGGTTTCAGACGCTATAAAATGTGGTTTCCAGCCTATATGGAATGATTAGTTTTGAAAGATACCATCTACAGTCCTCACAGCAGCATATTTTCACTTAAATGGGTTTTCCTGATATTTATGGTGTGAAAATAACTGCAGTAGGTTTTGCACTCAATGTGATGACTCAACTAGCAAGGAATCCATTTAACTACTGGAATGCAAAGATTGAGAGTCCAAACCTACAAGGAATCATAGTTGCATTTATATCATAACATAAAAACACTTTATTGCCCTGCTTCTTTTTTTTTTTCTTTTTGTCAAAAGAAAAAAAATTAAAAGGCAATTTGCAATTAATTTGGTTTATTGGTCTGAGCTCCAAGACACAACTAAATTATATTTTAGCCTTCATCAGTTCAAAGCAAAATTTTTAAAATACTAGCAAATATGGAATGCCACAGGTTAATGAAAGTTGTGTTTAAAAAACCCTATATGTGTCATAAAAAGTCATATTTTATGTCAGAGCTACAGTTCTGTTAAAACTATGTGCATATCTGAGACAGAAAAATGACAAGAACCAGCCTGTCTGTTAATGGAAACTGTCACTGCAGCAATCCATCTCTGTTCCCCTGATTGAGGTACTCCACAACAGCTGAAAGATGAAAACAGAAAAAGTTGCATTCCTTACCCTTTCTTTCTTACTTTCTTGATTTTCCTGAACCATTTTCGGCCATTCTTTTCCTTGATGCTGTATCAATGACTTGCCTTCAAAACATGTGGGTAGTTCTGCTAAAATTTGCTCTCTGGGGAAGCTCGGTATGAACAATTTGACTGTAATCTCAGCACAGAGGTGAAGGATCTCACTGAGTAATACCAGGTACAAGTCCAGAAAGGATCTGCTGTGTCCAGATGAAAAGAAACAGCAGCAGAACTCCTACTTCCATCACAGAGACTGGAGTAGGCAAGGTTATGTCATTAGTCTGCAAGCACAATAAAAAACAGATGTCTTGGAATAAAATGACACTCGGTGTCAAGTGTCAGTGGGTGATGCATGGCCAGGTGATGCACGACCAGAAGGTGTTTGTCGAGCCAACATAAAGAGGTAAGGGTGATGCAAATTTAAGTCAGTGGAAGCCTCTGAAGACATCATCAGGACAAACTAAATAAATGCCACTGTTCCAAACACACATGGATGACAGTGAGATCCAGATAAATAAAATACCGGCAGCCAGCTCTCTCACACCCTGCTCTAGTAACCCAGTCTTACTTTGCTGGAACAGAACCCGTGGCATGATTCATGTCTTGAGAAGATGCTGTTTGATCATAGTAGGCTGTGTGACTAAACTGCTGCCATTCTATTTCATCATATTTGATTTGCATCCTCCCTCAAGGGGCTGTTTCAACAGCCAGTACCTGTATTGCCTGCAGCACTTGCAAAGAGGTGTCACACAGAATTCAGGAGAGCTCTGTTCCCCAAGAACATTTCCTACAGAATAGGTCTATGACCCAAGGCTTTTTTTTTCTTTTTTTTTTTCATGTCTAGGTCATTTTTTCCCCCAGCATTCTTTGCCTCTCGTTCTCACACCATAAGCTCTTTGGCATAGGGCGTTTGCATCTGACACATTTTTACAGAAAGTAGCACAGATCTCAGCTGGTCCCCCGCATACTCCCACAAAGTGATGACTAGATGACCGTAAGAGCATCCTGGGAAATAGCAGCCATCCTGATAGCCTAGTCCTGGGTGTTCTGCTGAGTTTTGCTTGAGGCACTAGAGGAGATTGGAGTGCTCAACACAAGGGCTCGAAATTTCACTTCCCACCACTGCTCAGTTCAGCACCAAGCTGCAGACACGCTGCAGCTATGGTGGCTGAAGCCTGCATGATGCTGAGGGAAAGTGGGCTACATGCTGGCTTGGCAGCTTCCAATCTGTAACTCAGTTCTCCCCAGCCCACACTTAAAAGGACACTGAAGAAGTTCCAGCTCCTTTACACGCCCTTCCCTGGTGCTTCAGCCACCAGCCTGGCCCCAGAACCAAGCCAAGCCCCACAAGAAACAGCCCAGCTCAGGGAGCTCCTGAGCACTACACATCCATCTCTGAGGGAAGGACCAGCAATCTGGGGTTGTCCCGAAGCAAGCTCCACCGTGCTGATGTTATGGGAGGCAAGCACAGTTGGTAGTCCCTGTCTCAGGAATGCTGGGACAAAATAACCTGCATACAGCAAGGCTGGGGTGGTTGTGTTGAGAAGAGTCTTTGAAAATCCTTCTGCCTCCCTGGCCTTCAGACATGTACATCAGGACTCCTGAGAACACTGCTTTTTAGCCTGCAAATAGATGGACATCATGGTTCAGCAGTGCCTACCAGAAGGGACCATCAAAGCCCTGTTAATGGAAACTTCAGAGTGAAATATCTGGCTTTTTAAGACATTTGATATGTAACCTGTCTCGGAAGTGTAAAAGAGATTAATGTCATTATGTCCTGGTGAAAGGGTATGTCACAACTCTTCAGGCATACAATGCAAAGGAAATACACACTGAGAACTAAATCATGGTAGGCAAATCCACCCATTCAAAAACTCCAGAGCTCAAGGTTTTGTTTTTTAAATCATTCATGTAAGACTCTGAGTGATAAATCAGGAGATAGGGATTTTTCTTGAGAACAGGAAAATTAGTGAAAGAATCAAACCCAGGACAATACATGGAAAATTCTTATTACTACTCTAGCAGGAATCTTCAGCTAAAGGTAGAACCAATTTTTCTGTAAGCCATGACAGAGCCAAGCTTGTTACAATGCAAATCAAAAGAAACTGCCCCAGGTGCAGGTATGTAACAAAACCAACAACAATTCTCAAGCAGTTAAGGTGAGCCAAATAAGGAAAGTTATTTCCTCCTGGTCTTCCTGATTTCCTTGTTGCTTGCTGAAAGCCTATTCACTTTTTCCATCTAGTACACATTCAGGAAAATTACTTTGTTTCAAATAATCTCATAGCTGAATTTCTAATCTTTTTCTTCCAATGAGTATAGGAAACGGGATAGCAGAATGATTCCTGGCTGGGACTGCCTTGGAATTTTTCAATTTTTGATATTTTTATGACTTTCACACTTACATGATAATCAGAAACTATTGGTGTCTCTGGTGGCCTCTTGTGAAGGTAGGTGTAAGGTCAATGTCTTAAACATCACTATCTGCCAAATTATCTGAATAACAGGGTTTGAACTTTTGACTGCATAAAAATTAAACTGTTATGTTCAGTTAACCATCAGGAAATAAAGCTGTCTTAGGACTTCTATAGCCTTTAAATTCACTCTTCACTCTTCATTGTCCCTTTCAAAGTCTGTTTTAGTAACTTATGTCCTTTGCTATACCCCAAGCTCTATGGAAAGAAAACCGGGGGAAGGAAGATGGGATGTAGAAGTGCAGAGGGAAATATGATGAAGGGATGCCTTGTAAAGGCAAAACAGGCTTTAAAGAAGTCTGTGCTTTTCCCTGAAGGAAAAAAAACAAAACAAAACAAAACAAAAAACCCCAAAAACCTCTGGAATTTTTGTTTTCACCTTGGATGAAGATCTCTTAAGTTCAAATTAATTTCAAGAGGACCACAGTCTTTTGTATTAGTACCGGCTCCTTTGCCTTCTCAGACCCAGAGGACTTTTAGAACTGAACTGCCAAGGGTTTCCTCATGCCAGCGTGATGCATGGGCTCTGCAAAGGGGTGGCTCAGAAGAGAGTGCAGCATCTGGCTCTGCCACTGCCATGGAGCAGTTTCTGCGGAGCTGAAGAAGGGGAAGCTAGCCCATGGCTTTCCTGTCTTGTCTTCCCCTGTCTCTGCCAGCATGCAGTGTGGTGAGCCTGTGGGGCCCTGAAAGCACCAACAAGCTCTGAACAGGCTCATGTCTGCTGTATTCCTTCCACATTAGAAGGAAATGTGTGTGTTTTCAGTGACTAGGAAGCACAATGAGACTATGAAAAAGCGTCTGCATCAGTGTTTGTTTTGAGTAATCATGACAAAGTTGTTTTTTTTCAAATTCCAAAAATCACTTACATCAAAATCTCATTTTGGAATGCTCGACAAAGAATTCCCATTAACTCATGTCACAGATGACTGTAATAGTCAGGGTTCAGTAAATGGGTTTTCTCATTGTTTCAGCAGTGAAAATAACATCCATTGAAATTATACAAAATACTAACTTTGCATCTTAACATTCTGACATCAAAGACATTTGACTCTAAACACGCACAGAGTAAAAACCACAGACATAGTACCTGAAGTAGTGTAAAAAGCCAAAATCATGATCAGTGACAGATTAGGCTGTAAAATTAGGAGCAATTTTTAGTGAGGCTTTTGCCACACTTCAATCTGAAAGTTTGTTCGCATTGGTATTCCTGCACTATAGGTTCACGAAAACCATTACTGGACAGTCTTTCCATAAGCAAAGAGCTCCTCGTGTATTCCACAGGGTGAGTTTTCCAGCCAGATCCTGCACTGCCACCTAAATTCTGCTATAGAAATAGTATGCTAGGCCTTGCACCAGGATAGAGTTCATTGGTACAATCTGACACAGCCTTAATAAGAAACTGAATGTCAAATCTGTTGCTTTCATTAGTTTGGGGGTTTTTTAATGTATTTTGAAGAACTGATGCTACAGTGATCCCTGATTTCATGGCCACTCTGTGCTTTTATGGATTGCACTAATACTTGATTCCCTTCCAAACCATTTTAAAGACTTCTGTTAAAAGAATCTCATGTTGAAGAGAATAAATTTGATAATATTTCTGCCAAAACCCAGGAACATTCATGAGGGTTACAGAAATTAATGCCTAAAACTAATTTTTCAAACTCCAAACTGCCACAAAGGCAGATTAGAGCTGTCCCAAGTTCTTCCATTCTCATTTTCTGGGCATAGAGGAGGAAATTCTAGAGTCGTGATAGACAGGGGAAACCCACTGATTAACAGGGGTTTTTTTCCCTTGTTTTCTGTTTCTTATTACTTTTTCATAGTACCTGCTTATTCTATTCTATTCTATTCTATTCTATTCTATTCTATTCTATTCTATTCTATTCTATTCTATTCTATTCTATTCTATTCTATTCATTTCATTTCATTTCATTTCATTTCCTAGATATAGAAATATTTTTAAAAATCAGGGACAGGGGACAATCAAAACTCTCTTTTTATCTCTATCTTAAACTGCATTGATATTAATAGTGAAATTTTAAGGACTTGGTCCCCAAAGAATGGCCCCAGGTGTAACAAACACATTAACAATAACATCCATCAGAAATCTATATGAAGGATGGGTGTGATAGGTCTTCTCTGTGTTTCATGCCAAATCTTACATCTTAATGCTTCAGTGTCTTCCAGAGAGGAAAACTAAGCAGAATTTCAATTCAGTCTCAGAAACTGTCGCATAGGGTCCTGGCAAGGGAGCACAGGGTTGTGCTGTGGGTTGCACATTTTGACCATGGGCAATGTGCCAGTTTCCTTTTCCATCCAGGTGTGCAGAACTTCAAGAACTAGTTGGCAAGTGGTACTTGAAATGTCAAAATACAGTAACATTACAAATTAATGTATGTGATATATACATATTAATATATGTGATTATATATACATATTAATGTATGTATAAAATACATTTCTTATATCCAAACCAGATTCAGTAAGGCAAAAATAATCAACACATTTTCTTTCATCAGATGTTAATTATAAGTAACATTTACACTTATCTCTCTCCTTTCATGTGTTAAAAATAAACTTGCTTATGAATAATGGTCTTTGCTGTGACACAGCAATCTGTCTGAGCTGTGCTTTGCCAAGGAACAAAATGTGACCCAAATTGCCCATGGCCCATCAGTCAGGACAGATTTTCAGTTTACAGTGTAAACTGCAAAAAAATCCTAATAGCTATTGGATAACAGATGAGAAGAGACAGGAAGGGTTTAGCAGTGCTTTCCTTAACCTTCCTATTTCTCCCAGCAGTAAATAAGTGATTGCTGACTTCTAATGGCAGCCATAGCACTCTGCCTTAGCAGCTTCATGCATTGGGCAAGTGAGCTGCAGGACTGGTGATGGACTACTTTTCTGTCATTAGCAGAAGAATATAGGATATATCTGAATAAAAAAAATTGAGATCAGTAGAGCATTTTCAAAGAGGCTCATCAAAACACCCCAGCTGACCACGCTTTGGTTCACACATCAGAGCAATGTGGGAGCACAAACAAGTTTAGTTGATTGGTACTGAGACTGGAAGGTGTGTATTAGCAGTATATCTAGTATGCCCCAGGCTCTAATGGTTGTTCAGAGCATGGAACCAGACTAGCCTAATGAAAAGATACCCAAAATAATACAACATGGGCATGAAATCCTTAGAACTGTTTCCCTCCAGAGATCCAGTCCTCCAGTCCTTCCCTTCTTGCTCATGCAGTTGTACAACTGGAGCCCCTAAAAGGCCCCTGAAGATCTTACCTGGACCAGCAAGTAGAGCCCACAAAGGAAGAGCATGGATGTTCACCCAACAGAGGGAGTAATTTCTCAGTTTCTAGATACAGCTGTTAAAAATAAGCCAGAAGGTTGAGGAAAGGGTGAGGCTGGCTTAAAACAATAGTATTAAGGTACATTTGGGACTTGTACAGAAAAAAAAAAAATCATGCATTCTTGAGTTTCAAAGCCATCTGAGTTCATTCTTTTCTGAAACTGTCAAAGATTTAGGGGCATTTGATAGTATTTCTAAGGCTTTCTATGAAACTCTGAATGTGAAGAGTTTATTCTTAAAAGGTAGATGAGATTCTGAAATAATCACACAGTTTCAGAATTTAAGACCTACAAATGCTAGTATATTTGCAGCAAAACTGCAAGAAATGCTAATACTGAATTCTCTTCTGGTTTTAGCAAAAACCAGTGTTCTTAATGCATATAAACATTTAGATCTTGTTGCATATAACTGAAAAGATTCTGTTGCCATCTTTTGTCAACATTGTTCTTGCCTAGCAATTTCCCTTTCAAAGCTTTTGTAGTATTACGATTGCCATCGTTTACTCTCCTTCATTTAACTTGCACAGTTAATGGAATGATATGTAGCCTACATGACTACATAAGGAGGGATATAATTAGCAAGCCAGTGGAAACACATTTGGAAAACAAACTTGGTTACAACCACTGATCATTTTCAAGAGTTTTGAAAAACTCCACCATGAGGCAGGTAATTTTTGTGCCTCTTTTAGGTTATGCAAGAGGTCCTGTGCAGATTACACCAATGCTCTGCTCTTGGTTGTCGGGTCTATGTGTTCTGCTCTCTTAACAGAAAATCTTCTTGAGATCTCAAAACAGGCTTCCATTGCTAAAACACTAACCCTTGGGATCTGGGAAAGTACAGTTACCTCCCTGTCTAACCTGTGTGACATGGGCCAGCCACTTTAGTCAGACCACCAACTGGACTAACATTACTGCTTCCAGCTATTTTAATGTGTTCTAAGAAAAAGTTTAAAGAAGGGAGAGCTGAACAAAGTAGGGCTCTACTCAGAGCTGAGCCTGATCAAAGGGGACATTCATGTCATCACAATATTGATGCCAGACACCAGAGGAGGTGTGTGCCTCTTCAGGTCCTTTGGCACCCTCAGCCCTTAAGTCTACAACAGGAAAACCAGTGTTTGCCACCATGGAAGGTTGTTTGGTTCCCAGGGTTGCCATTCACAGAACTTCTGTGAGTATTCAAGCAGAGTTCCAGCTATGGTTTGAGGAGTCTCTAGGGCAAGTGCAGACTAAATCAATACCACAAAATAAAGAAAATTTAGTTCTTGTGAAGGATGGAAAGTCATCCTAATTTTGCCAGTGGCTAGAATGAACTAAGATGATGATTTTTGTCAGCATGCTTTCAGTGCAGCTATTGCACTGAAAGAAAGAGAGTGAGCCTGTTCTTATCTTTCTTCTGCTGTGCTTTGCAGATGGCAAGCTGGGGAAAAAACAACCCTTTCTCTAATCATTTTAGATGCTACTAGGAAACAAAACATTAGAGATAAAAAATATTAACATAGGCCCCAAAAAGTGTGATTCCTAGGATACTGCTTTGTATTCCTTTTTCTACAAAGATATTTTAAAGTATACATTTTAGCAGTGATTCAGCAGATCTTGTACAAGATTCTGCTTGTATGATCAATGGTCCTGTCTTTAACACACAGCCCAGTGTCCATTTCCTCTATGTTTAGCAACCTGCCAGGGTTTGATGTGCTCAACTCCACACCCTCGCTGCTGGGAAGGGCATAATTCCAGAGGTATGGCCAGCTGGCTGGGCAAGCCCTCCTCCAAGAAAAGTCTGGAAAACCACATATCTGTGCTGGTTGGTTAGAGGTCTAAGTGAACAAGTCATCATATTTACCATTATTCATAATACAACACACATCAAATGGACATGGTTTTTCTCTTCAGAAGTTTTTCAAGTTGTTCTTTGCAAATTGGTACTTAGGTTTCAAACCAGAATCATGTCAAAACAAGCTTCCATGGCAACTTAAGTTCACAGAAAGCAGTCTTCAGTATTCTCTTAACCTCAAATCCTGTCTTTTACCAGTCATTTCTGAAAATCTGTATCTCCTTAGATACTATGTGATTAGAGGCCCTTGTAAAAAGCTAAATTAAATTAAATAATCCTTTACCGTCAGCTAGAATTTTTTTCTTTAACCATGGATTATTCAAATACTGCCATACTGAGCAGCACTCAAAGACTCTCTCAAGCCCTCATCAATCTCAGGTTTCTTTCTGAGTAGGAAAAGCAAAATCAAAACCACAAGAACATTCATGAGAGAGACTGACTGAGAATTTCATATGTATCCACAGTTTGAGGATTGAAGGACCATGTGATTTTCCTTTAGCAACAACCAGGGCTAATTTGGTCTTATCTGTTAAGTACAATACTTTGAGTCACACATCTTTTAAACCACATTTTCACATGCTGGCAGAAAATTAGTGTCTGTCTCGGAAGATATTATTTTGATAATAGCAGAGATTTGTGTGTGCCAAGATGAATTTTGAAGCACCTACCTTAACATCCATGAATTATGGAGTGTGGGCAGTGGGAAGGGTATTGCCCCAGGACCCAGGAGAGCCAGCTCTAGTCTGGGGCCTGTCATTGGCTTGCTAAGTGACCAAGAACAAGACTGTTTTCTTACTTACAAGAAATGAGAAGGGTGAGCACAGCACACTGCATAATGACTATGTATTGGCATTACCACTTTTAGGCCAGTGCCTCCTCAGTTCATTACTGAGGCCTACAGGCATTATAAAGTCAGCAAAGATAGCACCATAAAGGTAAATCACAAGGGTAATAATTGGATCAGCTAATATACACTAGACCTGAATGTGAAAATCACATATTTTGGCCAGTACGTGGAGAAGGAGAAGCTTTGTTTCAGGTAGTTAAGCATATTAAGGACATTATGCAAATGATTTTATAAATGTATACTCATTTTTGGTTGTATTTTTAATTTTCTGGATGGCATTTTCATTTGTAAGATAATGTCTTTAGCATCTGCCTATGGCGGTATACGGTCAGCTTTTCATAGCTGTTCTCAATTGCATTTGGATATGTTAGAGAAATTGTAAGAGCTTCATGTCCCTCCACCTGCCAGGGGAGAGTGGAGTCATGGCACCCTTCCAATGCTAAATGCATTTCCTGGTAGCCAGATTCACTTTCTGTAAAACAGAGAGGACTGCATTATGCCCAAGGCTGAGGTCATGTAGAGGACCAGAAGCCATCTCTGCAGTTCTGAGAACCTCATTTGTGCTTTGATAATGGCTCAAGGTTGAGATGAAGTAGTTGAAAGCAAATATTCTAGAGAAATCTGCCAGGTGGGTGATAGAGTAGGTTTTCTGGTCCCCAGCCATTCATCTCAGCTAGAGATTCACTAAGGAGGAGCTGGGGAAGTGAATCATGCTAACAAGATCTCTCCTTTCAGCTTACAAGGAAAAGATGAAGGAGCTGTCCATGCTCTCGCTGATCTGCTCCTGTTTTTACCCGGAACCTCGCAACATGAACATCTATAAATATGATGGTGAGTGATGTTTGCTCCAAATCAGCCTGCAGGCCAGAAAATGTGCTAGTGCCAGGAAACCACTTAGTTCACCCCCTAGTTCATAGTGTTGGTTGGTGAATATTTTGCTGATTTAAAAATTGCTAGTTTGGGCTATTACTTTCTATGGAGTGTTCAGTACCCATGATGCTGGATATTGTTCCTAATAGGAGCTAAACAAACTTTTAGCAAACTGTCATACTGAGCTGTTCTTTCCCTACTCCCCATTTGAGAATTACAGCTCTTCATAGCTGGCATAATTCCCAAGAAAATGAAGAAAAGATGAAAGCATGCTTAAAAAATTAATCAGCTTGGGCACTGCTTGCAAGGGGTGTGAAATGGCACAGAACCCCAATAAGCTTCCAAAATTGCTGTAAATTTTTATCTTTATGAGATTAAGGTCTAATTAAGCTATTACAGATAAAATGGAATGTACTCCCGAGAACAGTTTTCAGCCCATAATCTGCCATCGCATTTAAAATGCCCAAGGCAAAGATGCTAAATCATTTGTCTGTGCTTCTGATCCTACTCTGATATCAGTGCTGCTTCTCTCCTGATACTGCTGGTGTATTGAAGGACTTACAATTTCCCACCTTATTGTGCAGACATGGAAGTGAAACAAATCAACAAACGTGCCTCAGGCCAGGCCTTTGAACTGATCCTAAAGCCGCCATCTCCAGTCTCAGAAGCACCACGAACTTTAGCTTCTCCAAAGAAGAAAGAACTCTCTCTTGAGGAGATCCAGAAAAAGCTGGAGGCTGCAGAGGAGAGGAGAAAGGTATCTTTCCTTAAAATAAAATGCTAGTAATGACTAGACATGAGTTAGTGTACAGAATAGCAGTCGAGTTTCCTGTCCATTTGAATGTTTTCCACTGCCATCACTGACTCATGGTAGCCTGCATGAACAAAAATCATCAATAGGTTTATAGAAATGGCAGCTTGCAAACAAGCCTCACTGGTTTCAACGCATCACACAATAGACATAGCTTCAGACAGGGGACAACTGGGTTAAAATGCACTAGCTTACTGTATGAACATAACTAAGTTGTTCATTCAGGGCATCTGTAATAGTTGCTCAAAACCAGTGCAGTTATTGTGTCTGAGTTTAAAAGATTGATCTGCAATTCAAGCAGATGCTCTCTGGACTACCAGACCTTAACTCCTCATAGTGTCAATGGAAATTATTCACAGGGTCTTCTGCATAAGGCAGCTAAAATGTTTAATTTATGCAATATAGAGGAACACCCAGAGCAGAGTGAGTTTGGATTATTCACACACACTTGAATGAAGACACTAGCATAGTACAGATGCTAAGAAGCATTTCTAGCATTTTCAGTAGTGATGAAAATTTGCCTTTAGGATTTTCCACACACTAAGTCTTCCCCTCTTTATGATCCTACCCATGATGGTAAAGCTCTGTTTGATAATTGCTAAGTTGGTCACATTTGTCAGCATTTGGAAGAGTTGTTGCACCTTTTTCACAAGGGTTGGTGCAAAGGCAGCTGGAAATACCCATTAACTGCTTATTTGTCTTTCATCATGACTGATATGTTGAAGAGGTCTTCATTCTCTCTAAGTCAGAGCTAAATCAGGTTGCTTTTTCTTTTTACTTTCTTACAAAGAGAAAAAGACAAACTCTGGATGAGATAATTCAGAATATGACAATGAGACACTCACCATAGCCAGCCTGAATTGCCAGTCTGGAAATTATCAGTGTTCTATATACTCACAGCATTTATGCTGTGTTGCACCATTCCAGAGAAGTCATGACTGGCTGCAATTACCACAGAAAAATCAAAACTGGTAATTTATTTTCCTGCTTCATTCACGTTTCTTTTTGCTGACACACAAAAGGAGAGCCACAGAAGCTTTAGGATATTAGGACTTTCTGTTTCCTTCACCCAGGAGATCAATGTTATTTTGTGGCAAATCAGCTTGCACAGTTAAACAGACATTAGAAACCTCTTCTACCTGCCCATGGAGACCCTGGTAGAGGGTTTCTGAAAATGAAACAAGCTAATATGTCTCTTAAGCCTTTTATTTATCTCTTAAACAATGTGATTGCTTGCTAAAACTGCTGTTAACAGAACTTTTACTGATTTCATAAAAAATGTTTACAGAAGTTCAGGGACAACATCTATGCCACAGATAGCACATGGATCACACTCAGAAAAAGCAATTCCATTCTCTTTCACACTTGTCAGACCAGACCAGGGTCACTGCCAAGAAGCACAAGGGAATGCTTATTCTGCTGTGTGGTTTGCTATGTGTCTGCTGAAGTCAGTAGATCTGGATTACTGACAGGTCTTTAAGACCTGGCACTCAGTTTGGATTTGCAGTGAAACCTGAGTATTCTGGGCCTCACCAATTTGAACAATTCATCTAGATGAAAACTGCAGGGTTGCTACTTTTGTCATTTTTGCTGGCTTACAAACAATGACTCTGTGGTTCTAGCACACTCTCATTAGCACTATCGCTTCTTTCAAACAAATATTTCTGCCAAAGCATTCATTTCAGTAAGAGGACATGACTGTATATCAAAGAAATTTCCATTTGCACTAGCACCTGCTGAGAAGTGTGAATTCTCACACACCCAAGTTATGATATTCCCCAAAAGCTCAGTCTGTGAAGTTCCTCTGTGCTGAGTGCTCAAATAAAGATACAGACACAGAATGAAATGGCAGCAATTAAAAAGCCTGGTATGCATATACTTGATGGAGAATAAAAATTGAATGTTTCAGAGATTTAATTCCATTGATTTCATTACTGTTTATTTCTTCCTAAAGAAAAACCTATTATGCAATAGGTAAGTAATCAGTGATAGCAATACAGATGCCTGCCATTTCTTCATCTTGATACTATATTCCTTTTAATGAACATATAACTGAGTAACTTAATAGACAAGATCCTCCACAGTAGCATTGCAGCAGAAATTGCTGAGAAAGGAACAAAGAACAGGGAAAAATATTTTTTACATCACTGTTAAAATCCCTGGTGTTCTCACATCTCAACCATTGACTTCATTTTTTCCCTAAAAATGAACATAGTACAGAGAAGGATACAAAAGCAATTAGAGGAACAGAAAATCTTCCATAAGAAGATAAATTAAACAGTCCACTTTTCAACTTGGAAAGAGACGACAGATGAAAGATAAGATAGAAGTCTACAAAGTCATAAATGATAATGAGAAGATGAATAGGAACAATTATATTCTATTTCACACAATCCAAAGGGGACAAAACACTCAAGGAATAATCAGACAGCAATTTCAAAAAGGAATTATAGTTTCAGGTGTTGTTTATTCAAGGTAAATCTGTTATCACAGACTGTTTAGAGGTTATTGAAATATTATTTAGTTCAATAATATAATAGCAAAGTTGATAGAGAATTACCTTGTAGGAAATTATTACGTGAATGGGACTTGTGACTCAGAAATATGGAACTTGCTGACTGATGAAAGCTAGAGAGATTTGCCCAACTTCATCTAGTTTCCCTCATCATTTCTTCCACTTTCTGCTGCTAGACAAATCAGGCAGAATTTCTCTAAATGCCAGCGTGGCTGTTATTATCATACTTTTCAATCTATGTATCTGTCAGTCATGGCCATTCTAGATCGTGTCCTTCCAGCACAGTTCTAATTAAAACCAAGTATAACTAATGGATGAGAATTGCCCTTTTGGAAAAAAGAAATCGCTAACAAATTTCACATTGCTTAGGAATTAGGTTCTGCTCTGTTAATTAGGCAGTGTTCTCAAAAGAGAACAAACTCATGAGAACATCTAGAGCCATGCATGCACTTCAGCAGTCTCCTGCTTAGGCTTTTTTTCAGTTCATCGTTCTTGTCTATTTCCTTGTATGCTTTCACAGGACTCCTCTTTCCTTTTCTCCCCTTTTCTCTTTACCTCACCTGACGGTCATGACCTCATACTCTCAGAGAGTTTCACCTGAGGCATTTTTTATTGTTTGCATTACACAGCAAGGCCCATTTGGGTTAGTTACAGATTTGTCCTTTCCATTTATAGAATCACCTTTATAGCATATCATTATTGTCCCATAATTTGGGGTTTTTTTTTGTTTTTTGTTTGTTTGTTTGTTTTGCATATGTGTGCCATATTTTCCTACCTTAGTGAATAATCAGAAACGTCTATTCATCCTTCTCAGTTAGGAAATTAGAGCAGTATGACACTGTATATAGCAGAAGTTTTTCTTGCAGAATATTTAACATGTATCAATTTTTACCCATTGGCCTTGAATGCTCTGCTGTTATTATTAGTGATGTACAGACTTCAAGGGGCATATGTCAAATTATATATTTTTATTGCCTATGTTCAATTTAGTTACTAGCATTAAAAAGATACACTAAAGGGATGCACATTTCTACTACACTTTGGATTATAGGAGAGAACTGTATGTAATTAAATCCTTTTAATGGCTTTGTATTAGGACGTATTAGGATGAAACTGAATCAAGCTTACCCCTGGAGCTAAGTGTGACAAAGAATGCAGGAAAACAGACATATAATTTTTTAACTTTCATGCTGTTGGACTTACAGCTTCATGGGGTTTTAATGCCATTTGCAGTGAAATGCCACAATGCAGCCTGGTCTGGCTCCCCACAGCAGCACCACTGCCAGCACCAGGACCACACTCAGTGCTCCAGCACCCGACTCACTGCCCCTTTGAGCCAGCCCCACAGCCTGCCCAGAGGTGGCTTCTGATGCTCCTAATCCACCTCTGCTCTGGCCATCCCTGCTTTACTGCTCTGTACAGGAGCCTGGTGGGGAAAGGCTTTGCCAAGGCACGGGAGGTGGCAGAGGTGGGGGACAAAAGCTACTCCCTGGACAGGGCATGCAGGGCATGGCACCTACAAAACTGCTGCTCCAGGTGACAGGCAGAGAGGGGATGCCTGCTTCTCTGTCAAAAGCTGAGCTTTCTTCTTCTGTATCATTTCTGTTACCATTTCCCACCATATTTTAAGGTGAAGATGGGAATGAGGGTAGGCAGTGCCCAAGATGTATGTCTCCTGTCTTGCCCACTTGTTGATCTCCCTTTCTATTGCTGCTGGCCCTGGAGCTGTGCTTCTGTATATTCCCATATAGCATGAAGCATTTGTCCAGGTAAAGGTCCCAGTAATAGGTGTAATCAGCACCAGAAACAGATGTTTCTGTCATATTTTGATTTACGCCATAGTGTGTCTGTAGGCAGTGCTTCACTCCTAAGTTTTATAAAAGGCAGACAAAACTGAAACTTTGCAGTTCCTTATCCAAAAAAGACCCCATTGTTTGTGCATTTTTTTGTTGTTTTCTTTTTGGGATTTTTGGGTTTTTTTGGGTTTTTTTTTGCAATGGAATATATGCCTGTAGGATGTTTGCTACCAACAAGGAGAGGATTTGGTGTTAGGCACCAGGGTCTGTCTTGGAGCTGTGAGCATCCCAGTGCTGGCAAACATTATTTCCCCAGTCTACCATTGGCTCTGCCACTAATGAACAATGATAATACAATTTGACATTGATCTTCATTCATGTTACAATGCCAGGTCTCAAACTGCAGCAGACCATGAAGGCAGAGGGCTCAGGTGGTACTTCTTGCATGCTCCCAACATGCCTTGTTCACCCCCACAAGTCACAACCATGAGAGCAGCAATTTTGTGCCAGTTGAGGAAGAGAAACTGAGTTTACTTTTATCTCAACATGGATGGACCTCTTTTTTTTTTTTTTACTCCACATCTAAAAAGTAATTTATCAGACAGTACAAAAATAAATTCTAAAAAGAGATTCTCACCTAAATTGAAGCAAATTTTTTCAGCATCTGGCTTCATTAGAAGCAGAGCTTCATCTATAGTTGTAGATCACATGTCTCTGACTCTCTTGCCAAATGGATATTTCTGAGAGAAGTCTAATTGGAGTCCATTCCCATGCTCTTATATGGAAAAAATCCCAGCCTCAGTTCCTTTCTCTGAAAACATCAGTACTTCAAGTCACCATACCAAGGCTTCACCTTGGCATTTACACTGCAGTAGGAGCCTTTCCTTCTGTCTTCACAATCTGCTTCACTAATAGTATCTCTTAGACACAGAGTAAATAAATGAATACCAACATTACTACAGCTCTTCTGAACAACTGTATTGTGAAAAAAATCCCATCAGTGAACAAATGTCTTGTGAAAGAGGAGCACTCATTACTGGTAGTGTGTTTCAGACATCCTGCTAACCAAGGGTGCTGGTGGCTGAGGTTGAATGCATTCAAGCTGAAAATTCACAGCTTAAAAGCAGTTGTCTGAACCCTTTACTTGTTTAACAGCAATAAAGGATTAGTTTTATCTCTGCATCAATTACTTCAATATTAGGATATATCTGTCAAACAAAGATAGATAGATAGATAGATAGATAGATAGATAGATAGATAGATAGATAGATAGATAGATAGATAGATAGATGTGAGAAAATAAAGCACCTCTTACTCAAATAAGGAGAAATTTCTTCCAGTGAGTAATAATTAAACAGTGCATCTCCAAAGCCAGTTTCCATAACTAATTTTGCTCATGATGTGAGTGTTTAGTAGTCTGCATCTATCTCTGGCCAGCTAGGTAACAGATGTAGATATTCTTTTGAACCACTCATCTCTGAAAACTGAAGATGTGCATCATCCCTTAAAAATGGGACATGAACATCACAGGCGTTTGCCTGCATTTTTAGCACATCCGTATGCTCTTGGAGCAAAGGTACCTGTACCAGGAATATTCACCAGTATTTTTATTCCTCCATGTTTAAATATTAACAAATAAATATTTTTTTGTTTCTCCATATTATTTTGTGGCTTTTCCGTACCTTAAGGGGTCTTGTAAAATGGAGGGGAAGTGATTTTTTCCAAGTGCAGATAGTGATAGAACAAGGAAGAATGGTTTTAAATTAAAAGAGAGGAGATTTGGATTAGATGGCAGGAGAAAGTTTATTAATGTGGGGGTGGTGAGGCAGTAACACAGGTTGCTTGGAAAAGCTGTGGGTGCCCCCATCCCTCAATGTGCCCCAGATCAGGTTGGATGGGCCTTTGCACAACCTGGTCTAGTGGAAGATGTACCTGCCTATGGCAGGGAGTTGGAACTGGATGATCTTTAGTCCATTCCAATCCAAGACAGTCTATGATTCTTTGATTCCATGATGTAACATTAGATGGTGCGGCTGGAGCTGCATTGATTGTGCCTTGTCATATTTAAGAAGTCTTCTGAAAATTCCCTCTTGAGTATTGCTTTTTGTTTTCTCCAAAATTTCATATTTTTCTCTCCTCATTAGTCTTCTTTATCTTTTATCCCATTTACAGCCTTTTTTTTTCATTTTCTCACTACACTTGTATAAGAAACATAAGCACTTTACAACCATGCTAGAACTATCAAAGATTTAAAAATATCCTCTACAGCACTTGAAAATAAACTTTAAATAAAAACTTCTTATGTATGTTGGAATCCTGCATCACTGTGGAACTGTGTGAGTCCAAACACAGCCATTTAAAAGCCAAGACAAACAACAAAGGGAGTCTATTAATCCCAGCTCCCCTGGGTATCCATGGTCATTCATTTACCCATTTCTGGATGCGTAGTAGACTTTGAACGGACAGGGTGGCCAAGTTCTTTTGCCAAATGGGTTGGAAACAGAAAATCATTTGACAATCCAGTACAAACACATAGCAGCCGCCTTCCAGAATTGTCGTAAAGGGATTTCAGCATGGTCTGAACACCAGGGAAGCAGGCAGACTGACAGCTGGGCTACAGCGCCATTAGAGAGGGGACATCAGTGTAAATGAGACCCTGCCCCGTGAGTGTTTTGTGGCAGGGAGGGGGGTTCCTTTGTTTTGAACCAGTCCTGGGTACCGGTGATTCTCCTCTCTCAGAATTTGTCACAATATGCCATTAAAGACATGTTGCAAAGGAAAATCGCATTAGGGGTTTGCAGTCAGTTCCTGAGGCCTGGTTCAGCTTTCAAGCAGTCTCTTTCTGGTGCCAACACAATTTGCATCCAGTAAATACTGAATTAGAGTATAAGGATTTTCTTCATTATCATGAATTAGAGGACAGATTACTTTTGAATGTACTGCGGGCCAGCACAGCATCTAGAAACGTGTGTCCTTTGATATAAAGCTCTGATTTTTCGCTGTTTTCCAGGATTTCTGATAAAAAGTCTTTCTAGAAGGCAAAGGGTTTGAATGGAAGAAAACAAATATTGAAAAATGTGCAAGTGTCTCAGTGTCAAAGACATTTTGCTACCTCCATTGAAAGCAAATGCTCTTCTAAAAAATGCTTCTTATATGCATAGTCCAAATCTTAATTTTTATTAGTGCACTGCTATGTCCTTGAAATTTGTTTTCCAAATTTGAAAAGGTCTGATTTTATAACACATTATATATTCAAATTTAAACACCATGAAATGTTATCCATTCAAGTTAACAAGTCAGTTCTGAAATGTCTCATGGGAAAGGACATCACAATTAGTCTAATAGTGTCTTTTCTATTCAAACTCCCAACAGGAGTTTGACAAGATTCTCTCCCCAACAGGAAAAGAAATGGGTTGATGGGATGATCCATTACTTTTATATCATTTAAGCAAAGGGTTCACAAAATTTATATAATCAAATAGAATTTAATGATCATAACTTTTTCCAAAATTAGACAAGAGATTGCCGTTGAGTAGTAAATTAAAGAGAAAATTAAGCATAACTTCACAAGCACTCATCAAACTGGGCCACTCAGGTTGGTCCACAAGAGGGAAATACAGATGAAAATATTTAATTATTTCAATTTTACATTGCATCAGATATTTTAAAATTCTTTTTTCCATAGTAAAATAACCTACAGTTAAGAACTAATAGATGCTAAGTATCTGAAATTAAACATTTTGTTTCTAAATAAACTGATTGTATTATATTATTATTTTAAAATCTGATATTTTTATTAAACTCATGGGGCTTTTATGTTTTTTTTAATTGGTCTACAAAATCCCTTCTTTGGCCAGCTCTACTTGTTTTTTGGCCTATCCTTCTTTCATACTCCACCAGTGAAACTCCCTCTGCTTTTGGCTTCATCTGTCTGAGGGGTTTTGCTCCCATCTGCAGCATCTTTTATCTGGCACAACAGAGTCAAAGACATGAAAAATGCTTGCTGTGTGACTCTGTTCAGCAGATGCTGCAAGGAAGGGAAGAGCCAGGAAGAGTCTCTGGAAGGTACCAGCCTTTTCAAGAGACATTCCTACCATCAAGTGCCCCAGAGATCAGTTTGAGAAATGAGCCTGTACCTGCACCCAGGCCAGAGGTGAAATGCTTACCTGATAAAGATGGATGGGAGTGGCTCCCTCCTATGATCTCAAGCAAGCCATTACAGCCTTTCAAAGCCAGATGTGTTTTACCCCAACATCTTGCTGCAAGATGTTCTGTCTGGCCATTGCATCCTTTTCTAGAATCTGCTTAATTTGCTTTGTCAGTGCATTTGGCTTTATGCATATAATATTTTCATTAAAATATTTGTTTTCTCCTAGTTGAGTCTTGCTCATATAAAAGAATCACAGCCATTTTCAGTCCATTTAAAGCCACATGACAGAATTTTATATGTTTCATTACCACTAATTGTAATTAATGGTTAAAACCTTTAATTTAGGCCTTAAACTAACTCGTTTTTATGGATCACAATGGCAACAATGCCTTGGGACCAGCACTGAAATATGTATTTAGCCTCCCATTGCCCTATTTCATTCTCTCTTTTTCTGTTTCTTCTCATGCTGCCTGTCATTTATGTTATCCAAAAGTGTATGATGTTGTTTATTCTTTCCAAGTAACTCTCTTTTCAACTAGACTTTCCGGGAGAATGGGCCCAATGTTACAAATTTTTTGGCTTGTTTCCTAGGATTAGTGGTTTCCTGTTAGAAATTTGATTTAATATAAATAACAAAGCTCATGCTTCTGAGAAGTGAGTTTATGAAGAATAACACAATGCCAAGCATAGACTGCATCTGTAAAACTGTTTAATTTCAGTTTTAATCTTCCTTGAAAAATTAAAAATTTTAACTAAAAAATTTTGTTATTTTCTGTGCAATAAAACACTTTTACCCCTCCCTAATCAGTGAAATTTATCTGAATATAAGTGTAGTGGGGAAAAAAAACCCAAACCTGTCTGAATTGATGCTTCCTGTCTTTCATGTCAATAAGCTTCCAAGTCTGCTATTAACTATTCAAACACATTAAAGAGGTGTCAAACCTGGGTGAAAATTGCACCTGTCCTGCATCAGTAATTTCCCTTTTAGCTCTGTACATTTCTTTAATCCTTTCAGGTCCCTGTCTCTAAAGATTAAAGGCCTATAGCTAAGAGACTGCAGCTGTCAGAGGTTGAGCAACCGCTGCAGTACTCCAGGCAAGCCAGGGCAGCAGCACAACAGCATTGCTTGTTAAGAGAAGTGCTTTGGACATTTCCCTGCTGCTGCCTCAGGCATGTACCCCACAGTTAGCCAGTGCTTCTAAACACACGTTTTTGAGGCAATTTTTTTTTTTTTTTTTTTTTTTTCAAAGCCAAACATTTTNTTTTTTTTTTTTTAAAGCTGCAAACTCTACACTGTTTGCCCACTCAGGGAACTTTTGCCCTATGGCAACACACTGTGCTTCCTGGCAACATGCTTTGCTCCACATGAGTATTTCTTCTCTGTTTCCAGTCCCAGGAGGCCCAGGTGCTGAAACATCTGGCAGAGAAGAGAGAACATGAGCGAGAAGTGCTTCAAAAAGCTTTGGAGGAGAACAATAACTTCAGCAAAATGGCAGAGGAAAAGCTGATACTGAAAATGGAACAGATCAAAGAAAACCGTGAAGCTAATTTAGCTGCTCTTATTGAACGCCTCCAAGAGAAGGTAACCACACCATCACTCCTCACCTTAGACTAGAGAGGAAAACCTAATCAATCATCTTCGCAGAGATATTGCGCATGGTCCCTATCTCAATTGCTGCACTTGAGCTATTTTTAAGTCAGAGCTACTGATGCCTCTGTAAACCACTAGTCATTTTGAAAAAGCACTGAAGTGCTACTGTCACACCATCACAGGATGGCTGAGGTTGAAAGGGCCTTCTAGAGATCATCTGGTCCAACTACAGACTCAAGTAGGGCCACCTAGAACCAGTTGCCCAGGACCATGTCCAGATGGCTTTTTTAATATCTTCAAAGATGAAGACTCCAATTCCACTTTGGGCAACCAGTGCTCAGTCACCTCAGAATGAAAAAGTGTTCCCTGATGTTCAGAGGGAACCTCGTGGGTTTTAGTTTTTGCCCATTGTCACTGATCATGTAACTGGGCACCGCTGGAAAGATCCTGGCTCTGTGTTCCCTTCATTTAGTTATTTATCAATATTTGTATGATTCCCCTGAGCTGCCTCCAAACTGAACAGTCCCAGCTCTCTCAGCTTTTCCTCATAGCAGAGTCTGAGAGATGCTCCTTAATCTGCTTGATCCTTTGCTGGACTGTCTCTGGAGAAAGGTTGGTTTTCTAGCTCGTAAGAAGTTCTGTGAACAAAGGAAAGGTCACTTGTGTTTAGATTTCAGCTTCTAGGAAAAGTCAATGATGAAATCAAACAACTTCCCTATGTCTGTAATTCTTGGTTTCTCAGAAGAGAAAGATAAAAAATTATGGGGGAAAAAATGTTTCATATACAGCAAAATATATCTGTCTTTCCTCAAGTCTTGCAAGGATTTCCTTGGTAAAACCAGAGGAAGCAAGGAATCACCAACCCTAGACGCAGGATGAATTATTCCCTTCCCTTCCAAAAAAAAAAAAAAAAAA
>VWZN01011068.1:339582-362180 GCA_013396955.1 Regulus satrapa | reverse complement strand
CCCTTCCACACAGGAGAGAAACATGCAAATACAGATTTAGAAGTGTTAAGAAAAAATTAATTAGTTTTGCATGAGTGATCACTCATTTCTCTCAATAATGAACTTTCTAATATGCTAGTAAATTGGCTAAAGAAAATAGCTCTCAGAAGTTTTCAAGATCTTCATAAGCACCTCTACATCTTTGATGGAGACAAAAGTTTTTGAGAGTAGGCAAGAAACAATAGAATCCAAAGGATGATGTTACAAGTAACTAAACAAACAGGATAATTCTTGAGCTTAAGAACTATACACAAAGTGCTTGACATTTTTACATATGACATATCTAGACTTTATGAAAACAAAGGGGAAAGCAAATTAGCTATCCTCAAGGTCCAAAAGGAAGTGGGAAGGACAGCAGATGCATTTCTCTGTCCTAGGTTAATGTTAACAGATTGTTAAACCCTGTTTCCACAGAAATGGGATAGCATGTATGCATGAAACTCAAGAAAGACTTCTGAGGAAAGATGACAGTAACTCACTTGGAAACATTTGCACTGACTAGTAATTAAAAAATACCGTTTTGCCAACACCAAAACATCAAAAATTAACATAATTTGCCAACATCAAAAGTTATTATTATAAAAAGAGTGAGATATCTGGTTCCAAGTCTTCCAAAGTTACACAGAGCTGTGGGTTCCCCAAGGTATTGGTATCTAGAAGCTACTGCAGAGATAACTTCTGTGTACTGCAGTTAATAGGAACACCAAGCAACAAATCCCTTATAAAATCTAGCATTCAGTATAACAGATTTTTCAAGGACTGATTTTCAGGTTAATTTAGTGCAATAGGTGGTATTCTTCATCATAGCCAGAGAAAGAATCAAGAGCTTCAATGTTCAGACTAAGGAAATGTTTGAGACATTCTGATTTACTTATCTTGTTGAAACGAAGTCCTTGGATCTTTATTACAGTTCCTAAATGCCACAGATAAGAGAGTAACTAACATACAATGTGCAGGCAATTAATTCCTCACTCATCCTTCCCTGTATTTAATTTAAGATCCAGAAATTCAAAGGGCAAATGTGAGCATGTGGCACATTTAGTGCTGCAAGCAGTGCCTGTCTATGTGGCCCTTTAAAATGAAACTCTGTGAGGTGTTGAGGATTATAAGGCCACATCAAAGATAAAAGACTGAGCTCCAGAGCTGGAGTGGAAAGTAAGCACAAAACGTGCCTCAGGCTGGTCTGGTAGATGACACCTCTCCTGTGTTGCTTCTTTTAAAGATGGTTGTACTGTGAAACAAGTTTTGCACAAGCATGCATGACCTAAATGGGCTGTCAGCATGAACCGCCCTGGGCAGGTGAAATGAGAAAAAGGTTTGATTTCACCCTTCTTGATGTTTTCCAGGAGAGGCATGCTGCAGAGGTCCGTAGAAACAAGGAGCTCCAGGTGGAACTGTCTGGCTGAAAACAGCAATGGTGGATGTGACCCATCCCCACCATTAGTAAACTCCCCCTGCCTATATTATTATGGATCTTGCGATATAAGTATGGGAAATGTATGACGTGGTTTAAAAAAAAAAAAAGAAAAAAAAAGTGAAAATCAAGAACTCAATAAAAAACTTTAAAAAAGAAACAAAAAATACAAACAAAAACAATGCGGTCTCTTTGCAGAATGATTTGCTTGATGTTTAAAAAACTTGGATCTTATTTTGTAAATACTTACATTTTTGTTAAAAAATACAATTATTGCATTATGCAAGTTATTTCATAATCTTACATGTCCTGTAACAGGCTTCTGATGTTGTCTATTTCCACTCGGTTGAATTTGCTGGGTCTGTTCATTTGAAGCACCTCACGTCTAATTCCATTCCCTGCGACTTCTCATTCCAACCCACCATGAGGTCAGTAGTAGTTCAATGGTGCTAGAGACCAGTCATTGCCTAATAACCTAGACTGCTTTGCCATCAATAAGCTTTCTTGAAACAGTGACTAGATCACGGGTATTGTGACTTCACCTTCAGCTGTACAAAACAAAATGCTCTTAAAATGGTTTTTCAAATGCAGTTTATGCTGCAGGACTCTGTACTCTGCTGTACAATTGAGGTTGAATTGCCGTATGGAGTGCTTGTTGCTTCTGCTTTTTGAGGTGAGAGGCAGCAAAAACAGCAACAGAATGAAATTAGGCAAGATCAGCCTGAGACAAATTTAAGAGGCACATTGTAACCATCAAGCTATGACAAATTTTGGATGATGCCAAACAGCCATACAAATGCTAATTGTAAAGTGAGCTTAATTCACGACTTGAAAATTTATTGATGGAGCAACTAATAGATAGCATCAAGTGGCTTTATCTGTAGGTGCCATGATCTATGATACTTATCTGATGCTACCACATTACATGCATAATAGTACAAGAGGCTACCGAATATTTCACCTGGAACCCATGAGCCAGTTGTTACTTTTTTCTCTTTTTTTTATGACACTGCTGACTTCCATTCATCATGACCTTTACTCTTCAGTGTTAGCCAACCCTACCTAGTGACAGATATCTAGGACCAAGAGGGCTGAAGCAGGAGGAATGACTAGACAGGGTGCTTGTGCCAATATCACCAAACCTAACACATCATCCCCAAAATAGCTGCAGTTTTGAAGTTGTCCCTACCCCCCTGGAAGTTGCTGCCTGCATATTCTACTCTTCATTAGTGCTATTTTCCTGTATGTCATTGTGAGCAAGCTGTGATTAATAAAGAATTGGGGTTCTGTGAACTGAAAAAGGGCTTGTTTCTTCTCTCGTTCCATTACACCTCTGGCATGTCCCCATGTAACGTGAAAACCTGATGTAGTCATAAAAGCATGACAATAAGACTTAAACAAGATCTATTCATAAACCCAGCCTATTTCTCTGCTAATATGGGACTAAGCCCTGCTATGTATTTTCCAGTGCTTAGAGATTTTAAAGATTAATTTTAAAGACTACTGTATAAACTGAGCCTGTAAATGTGACCTCTAGCACTGAGTTTATTAAAAAGAACTAGCTATATACACATGCACATGCACTCCTTAATCCTTACTCAACACTGGGGGAAAAAATGGAATCTGGGGAAAGAAAAGTAAATAATCTAGCTCTGGGTACATACATCAATAACTACAACATTCTGGATGTTAACACACTGGTTTTCAGGGCAGAAAATATTAATTTATAGGATTTATTGAAGAACAAAATCACTTGGGTTGTTGCTGAGATGTAGAGATGTGATGTAAAATTGAATCAGACCCCATTTGAACAGGGGCAAGTGATAAAGAATTATCTCTAGGATTACTAGAAAACTAAACTACTTATTTTAAGTCATCAAAGTGGCATCATTTACTTGCTCTTTAAGGGAGATGGACTTGATGCTCCAAGTCTACAATCCGCAACCGTCAAGGTTCTATTTTAGCAGACTTTTTTTTTTTTTTTTTAAGAGCCAAGAGATGGCCTTCAGTAAAAAAGCAGCAAAAGTTGAACCTGGAGAGAGGCTGTGAGCTCAAGTTTGTGTGCAATGAACTCAATACCACAGTATGAAATGAGTACTCAAACTTGTTATGTCAGCTGTGTCTTCTTGCCTAAATTACTTATCTTTCTCATGAAATTACTAGAAGTAAACCTTGCATAGAAGCCAGGTAGCAGACAGTCTGGAAGACATGAACTTCAATATTGCCAAGCCTATAAAGTTTGTATATTGCTTTAAAGCCCTAGTTTAAAAAAAAAAAAAAAAAAATTATTGTAATTAAATTTAAGGTCCAGGATTCTGTTTCCATTTCCCAATGGCAAGCCACTTACAATTTTCCCTGTCCATTGACTTAACAAATTCTGGTAGTACTTCAAGCCCTTTTCCTGTTTGTCTTCCTGGCATGGTTGCTCAGAGAACAAGCCAAGAACAAGTCTCTGGTGCTGAGCCAAGCAGGGCAACCTGCATCACTTCCATGCAGTTCAACTCTTTTCCCCCACAAAAAAAAAAGGCTGTCCACACCCAAAGTGCCAACTGGGATGGTCTCCAGCACACTCTCACCCCATCACAGACCTGGGCTTTGCCTGGGAAGTGTTTCTCAACAGGTACCAAGGTTGCATCAGGGAACAGAATGAGGAACCAGACAGTGGGAGTGCTGCTGCCCAAGGTCACAAACCATGATTTGATCCAGCTCACTTGGCTCTTTGAACAGTGGAGGGTGCACAGTTCATTTTATTAATCTATAACTATGCTTTGAAAGCCTATTTGTAAATACATTGCCTATTTAATCTCTAATAGCTAAAAGAAATTTCTGGAGACCTGCAGCATGGTCATTTCCTTATTTTACTCCTGTTTCCTTACACTTCCTTGTCGGGAGAAGGGGAGACGCAGACACCAGATGGCCATCGGCAGATCTCCATTTATTGATTATTGCTTACATGGTTAAATACAGTAGATAATTAGCTCATACATATTGCAAAAGCTAAGCTCACTATTGGTTGCTAGGCCATTTGCGAGGGGGGAAAGATAACTGCTTACTCCCGCATTCTTGTGGTCTCTAGCTGAGTTTCTCACCTTGTTAAGCGTCTTGTTTACCATATTTTTGTATAGTCCGTCTCTGCCAAGGGCACAGTGACCTTGTCAGACTGCAGGTCTATGTAGGAATTAGGTTTGTCTGACTATGGCCTTTTCTATTCAGCCACTTCTGTACAAAAACCCCAACACTTCCTTATATTTTACTTTAGTACTGCCTTTCTAGCTCCTCCCTGCTTGTGCTAGCAAAAGTGTATTGTTGCCATGGGTCTCTCTTCATGTGTAGCTACAGATAAAGAATCTCCTTGAAAAGTAATGAAATAGAAGTAATAAAACACCTGTTTTTAAAGTATTACCATTTTGGTAAGGCAGGGTTTTTTAAAATTAAATGGCAACCAGAGGGTTCAGGGCTTTTAGATCAACAAAATAAGGTTTCTTCTTTGATTAACTGTAGATGCCCAAGTCCATGCCATGAGCTGTGAGTAGCTGCTGCTGAACTGCAGACCATTTTCCATAGGCTCTGAAACCAGAGGATGGGGGGGGAGGCTGGAGGCCTAAATCCATATCCAGTCTTTCTTTAAACATATCCAAGGAGCACTCCACCACATCCCTGGGTAACCTATTCCAATATCTAATTACCCTTTCTGTGAAGAATTCCTTCCTAATGTCCAATCTGAACCTCCTTTGGCACAACTTTAGGCTGTTTCCTCTTGCACAATCATTTGTTACCTGGGAGAAGAGAATAACCCTCCTACAATCTCCAAATATTTCCAAAGTCAGGAGGTTTGAATGTATGGTTTAAATCCACCACCAGTTCAGATATTGAAAGCAATGCCTTTTCTTTCCCCTTTGTCATCATGCTTCTTTGTAGGGTTTTTTGTTGCTTTGTTTTTGAATGACAGGAAGAAAATCCTAAACCTTCTATAGCCAAATAGCAATGTCTGCCCATTCCCTCACTCCAGAATCCCCAAACATGCGACTGATGTAGAGCAGCACTGTACACACACTCAGAGTTTTCTGCCTGAATGGCATCCGGCAGCCCCATCAGAGAGATGGGCTCTGCAATCAGAACAGGAAAGAGTTCTACTCCCAGCACCTAAACTATGAGAGGAGAGAGGTACTTCTCTCTCCTCTCCCAGAAGGAGAGAGACATTGGGGCAGCATCTTTTTTATCCCACTGTTGCCAGATCCCACCGTGTCAAATCAAACCCTCCCATCAGGTTTTGATGGAGAGAAGTGAGGATTGCACGGGAGCAGGTAGGCCCCACATCCATCTTGGGCACAGGCCCTGTTCTGAGCGTATTCCAGCGGTGGGAAGAGGAGACGTTCACTCAGCGGAAGGGATATTAACAGGGTGATATTGGGATAAGTTGAGGCAACTTTCCCCGTGCCGCAGCGCGGTTGGTGCAATACTGCCATGCAGTGGTCAGAGTTTGCAAGGGCGAGCATCTCTGAATACATCCGGGATTGATTGCAAGGAATTCCTCTGGAGACTATCCCTTCAATCTGCTGCAAAGTTTGCACTTCATATAAGGGTCTCTAGATAAGGTAGATGCCGAATTTAAAATCTGAATCTTGAGTCCAGACATTTTCAGGTTTAACTCTTCTGTAACAGGAGTGGCATGGTCGCAGATAGATGTAAGACTAAAGAAAGGACTGATATTTCTGTGTGGAACATGAAGCATCCAGAATTACAATTATTGAACCACCATCAGAAGCACTCCTGTCTGTGATAATTTCTGCATTACTGAAAGTTCAAATATGTCTAGAAAGCAACATAGTGCACAGCAGCCAACTCAGAAAAAGACTGAGAAAATGATAAAAGCAATGTCTGAAGTACAGGGAATGGCAAAAGAAGCTTCATCAGAAACCATCAGTAGATTAGGCACTAAATGAACTGTGAAACAAATCTCACATTTGAAAAGTAATTTTTCATCTCCCAGGGAAGGAGAGAGCACAGTCATCCTTGAAGCTGTCTCCGTTGAAAAATGCTGAACTCTTTTTCCATCCCCACACCAATATTTGGAACTAGGGCACAAGACAGAGGAGCCTAAAATCCAACCTACATTATATATAATGTGTGTGTGTGTGTGTGTGTGTGTGTGTGTGTGTTATCCATAGCTCTGTGAGCAACAGAAACCAGAATATGCTGGGATTATGCCATGGATTATACCTTGTTGTTCTCCAATGTACAGTAAAATGCCTGTGCGATCTCCTTTCATAATTCCAGTGCTATGCTGAAGCTCTGACGCCACCTTATCTTTTAGTTTTTCTCCAGAGAAGTTCATGGAGATTCTTTTTTCTATTGAAGAGCATAGGAATGCATATAATTGATAATTTACTTATGGAGACACTTGCCTGCTTCAAGTCTACAACATAATGCCAAGCTCCCCTTTTTTTGGATGGCAGTAAATAGCTGCTGGAAACTCCCTGCTGTAACAGTTTGGCTCTCGTGAAATGGGTCACAGAAAAGGGCAGCTCTTGAAGATGGAGACATAAAAGGCATTATCCCAGATATAGCCCAGACAAGTGTGATATAAGGAAACAGCCAACCTACAATTTATATTTCTTTTAGCTATTATAGCTGCAATGGATTTTTAAACAAACTGTGAAAAATAGGTCCCCTCTATCAAAATACAGTTTAAAAACATTAACTCTTAAAAGAGACAGCTTTCCAAGAAGTCATTTAGATAATGATTTCTACATATTCACAAAAGTTGACAAATATCCCCATGTACAACTGCTCCTGACCAGAAGATGGCAATCTCTTATTATTTAATAGACCACTACAGATGGTAAATTTTATTTTGAAGAGCTCTGCAGAATCCTGAAATCCTGCTTTGTGAAGTCTGATGTTCTATATTTACCCTAAAATATGGATTTTGGGTTTATATAAAATATAAAGGATAACATTTTTCCTTAGGAAAAATTAATTGCTTCTGCTACATTTCCTTAAAAATACAGCACCGAGCAGACATTTCAAAGAAACTAAAGGTTAAAGTAGCCATACGAATAAACAGGTTAATATTACCCATTCCTTAGTTTGGAGCTTAGACGCTGATTCCTGCTCCTGGCAAGTCTGAACCAGCTCTCCTGAGTGCTGGATGGGAGCAGGAAAACATCACTGCTCTTCAGACAGATTTCATGCAGGCTAGAAAAGAGTTATGCTCACTCAGCATAAGAAACTGGAACATCCCTTCCTGCACCGTGCTTTACACTTAGACGTTTGCAAATGATGAAAAGAATGCTGGAGTGCAGTGGCATAAGAAGAGCTATCCATGTACTGGTTGCACAGATTGCACGTTTTCCTGACACAGGTATTAGCTTGGGAGCAGCACTGGATAAGTGCACATCTCCTGCCTCCAGGGTCGAGTTTGGAGGCAGCACAGCTGCTTGCCTGCAGAACTCAGTGCTCAGATTAACAGTTCCTGTCAGACCTCGGATATCCCCATGAAGGGCCAGCTCAGTCTGCCTTGTGCTATGCTCCTAGGACACCAGTGCTGGAGGGGGGTTACTCACCCAGCATCTCCTTGGGTTCTTGTCCAGGCAGGCACAGCCTGTGGCAGAGCTGTAGGGAAAGAAGGCTCCTGGGATATACAAAGAAGAAGGAGGCTGATTGCTGCTACTGAGAGACAGCAGCAAACTGGCAGCAGCAGCCAAGCTGGGGGAGAATAAGGGTAAAGTTGGGGGATGCTTCTTCTGCTCCAAATTTCCCTGATGCCTGGCACCTCGGGAGGGGTCCTCTGGGAAGGCAATCCACGCATGGATATCATGATTTAATCCAGCAGGCAGCTAAACACAACACAGCTGCTGGCTCACTCCCCTCACACCAGTGAGATAGAAGAGAAAACAGGGGGGAATAAAGTAAAATTCATGAGTTGACAGTTGGACAGAATTGAAAGGATAATAATAACAGTAACGATAACAACAACAATAATGCTATACCAAAAAAAGGGATCCACTGAGCAACGTCCAGAGAGCCAGCTTCCAAGCTTATACACTGAGCATGATGTCATAAGGTATGGAATATCCCTTTGGGCAGTTGGGGTCAGCTGATCCAGCTGTGTCCCCTCCCAGCTCCTTGTGCCCCCAGCCTTCTCAAAGTGGTGTGGTATGAGAAGCTGAAAAGTCCTTGACTTAGAGTAAGCACTCCTCAGCAAAACATCAGTGTATTATCTACATTGTCCTCTCCCTAACTCAGAAACACAGCATGGTACCAGCTACTAGGGAGAAAATTAACCCTATCCCAGCCAAACCCAGGACAGCAGGGTCCCAGGCTATCCTGGGAACTGCCCTCTGAACCCATCCAAGATGCTTTCCAGCACTGATACAGCTGCAGGGGTGTGTGCATTTTCCAGTGCATTTTTACCCTCACATTTTACACAATAATCAGGTGCCTGGACTGGTTTTAAAAACTTTTTTTTTTCATATGAAAGGATTCATGATGAGTTTTTGAAGGCATGCAGGCATCTTTGCTCTCTAGGGAGTGCACATCCACAGCTTTGATGCAACTCATTGGCAAAGCAAACTGGGATTTACAATGTTGAAATTAAATAGATTCTTCCTTATTGTTTCCCACTAGTTTTATGGTTATCCAAGGTGTATAATTTCTCCATATAGAAGCTGAAGGCAAAATTTGACATCTTCTTCCAGAGCTCTGGATCTTCTGTCACAGATTGTATGGAAAACTTGAATATTGTCTACGTTTTAATACTGGAAAAGAAATCCCTTTTTTTATTTGGACCGATAAAATATTGGAAGTGCTTTTTCATCACCCCATTTTTTTCCTTTCTGAGAGAAATTAGATCTCTCTTAGTTTAGAGGAGAAAGATTCCCTGCACTGAAAGGGAATTGCTCCTTTCTCATGTATGGTAGCGCTGTGCATTCAGATACCCTTTTACCTGCAGCCTTCTATGGATTCTCCAGGCAAAGAAAAACTGGAAAGAGGTTTCTAAATGGAAGATAAGTTCTTCCCAAAGATGTGGAACACTTGAAGATCTCCTCTTCTTTGCATCACATTTCAGATTATTTTCCAATAGGCTTAAAAGCAGGACAAAAACAGTAAGTCAGCCAAGTATTCCAGTGTCCTGAAGAACTCTGCATTTTGGAGCTCTGATGTCCTGTGCCCAGCACAGGATGATGCACAGGTCTGAGGTGTAAGCAAAAAGGAACAGAAACACACCATTTTCTAAGCAGCATCTTGATTTCTGCAGAAAGGGGTATTTCACTTTGTCTCCCAGCAGTGGAAATCAACCACAAGTACTTTGTTATTGAATTCAGGCATGGCTATACCCATAAACTTAATCTTCCTTGGTTTATCTAACATAGGAAAAATTATCTTTCCCCTTATTCTGCTCAGTGGTTTATTTATTATTTTGGTGTTAACAATGATTTATTTTCTTCTTGCTAGCCTTGTAGTAGAAGATAGAGTTGGCTGAAATCACAGAAAACCTTTTGCACAATTCATGTTATCTCACTAAGAAATAGGTTTAAAACATGACTTTGCATCTTTGCATCACTATGAAGAGAGTATTGTTCTCCAAATGACCACTATATTCACAGCAGTCTTAAAAGAAAGCAAATAGAAATTAAATACAAAATTATCTCCATTACACTTAGGCAGACAAGAACTGGCTGAAAATAGAGGTGCAAGTAGATAAAGTTGCAATTTTATTCAGCTACTGGTCTTAAAGAAAGTCTATACATTTGAGATGCTAAAATGCTTTAAAAACTGTCAGAACAGCTTCAGTTTTCTCAGAATTAGGTAAGACTCATGAATGTTACCATCCTGATGGGAATTTTTGAGAAAAAGCCTAGAGATGGACATAAATAAAGCAAGAGGCTTTAAGAAGACAAAATGAAGTGCCTATGTGGTTGAAAATACAAATATTCATGGTAGTTGTGGCATTGCATGGGGTAGCTGCTCACATCAACAGAGACAACCCTGTCACTAACTGCAGTTATTTTATTACATTTAAATATGAGGAATCCATTATGGCATTACAAATATGGCACTTTCCATAGGAAGGGTGTACCAGCCAGTTTGCTACTGGAGAAATCATTATCTACATCTCTTCGTAGGTGTTGGCTATATGCCCCTAAAGTCATACAGTCTACAAAGCATCAGTAACTACATATGCAATCATAAATTATTTTCACATACTTATCAAAAGCCAGCCAGATAGGTATGTGGTCCTGGTGAAAATGTCCTGCATTCAGGCAGCTGCAAATACTCAACCACCAGTAACAGATTTTAAGCTGTCTCTGGAAAGCTGCTGGAAGCACAGAAAATGTTCCTATAAATGCTATTAAATCCAAAGCAACTCAAAACAGAAATTAAAGCTTCTCTAACTTTGTGTTCCCACCCATGACTCACATGCTACCTTAGTTAAGTGGGCTTCTCTCATGACCCGGGTCCCCAGACTGGGTACCCTTACAAGTTACTCATCCTCTGAGTAAGCCTGTGTATGGTGCTGGACTTCATTTGGTACAGCAACCACATGAGAATGAGAGAACAGAAATCTATTAAATTCTTGAGTTATATTGAATATTTCAGGAAGGACACTCCCCCCTTACCACAAACTGATTAATATTTTCTGGCAAAACAGGTCTCAGAGGCCATGGTAGAGAAAAATACCTAAAGGAGAAGGCAGAGAGTTTCTAAAATATGCTTTAGCTTACCCCATGCTATATATTTTGTCCATCATCACATAAGATAACACAAATGCCGGTAGAAGTGCTTCATGGCAAATGCAGGTCATTCTTTGGGATTTAGAAAGGGGAATAAAGTAACAAATAACAAGGTAACACATCATTTTTGGCGTTTGGACCTCATCAATTTATGTACACTTCTTGAAACTGTGCCCTGTGGAAACCTGTTGAAGTCACACACAAGGAATTGCAAGGAATCCAATTCTTGTCAAACTGAAGTGTTCTACTTTGTGAAGAATTAACTTTGTCTCTCAAAACCAGCTGTGGATCTGCAAAATTACTTATGGATAAATTTATTTCCCTCTCTTTCCCATTAATCATAATCTGAATTACTTAATTTACTCAAGCCAGGACCTCTTTAATGGATTCTTTAAAGAGAAAGGAAAACAGGGGAGACTTAGACTAGGCATTGAGAACCTTTTTTTTTTTACCAAGAGGGTGTTCAAACTTTGAAACAGACTTCTTAGGGAGATGGTCAATGCACCAAGCTTTCCAGTATATAAGAGGCATTTGGACAATGCCCTTAAAAACATAAAAACATGCCTTAACTTTTGGTCAGCCCTGAGTGATCAGGATAAGATGATCACTGTAGGTCCCTTCCAACTGAAATTTTCTATTCTATTTTAGTCTGTTCTATGCTGTGCTGAAATGACTGTGGCATTCTGAACATCTGTGGTATTCTTTAACAGGACACCACTAGTAAGCACTGCTTTTTTTTTTTTTTTGTTTCCATTAGTATTTAACTGATCTGATCATTCACACTTTCATCCCTAAGAGAATATTGAATGAATTTTTCATGGTGAAACAATATCTTGGTTTTTCTTACTCTAAAGAAAAATTGATAGTGATATAACAGCCACAATAAATGCATCCTCATAGAAAAGTCTTTTCACTTATAAATTTAAGCTTTTGCATTTTGATCACACTTTAAAAACCACAAAGTTTAAAATTAACTGTAAACTTCTTTTTTTTTTTTTTAAATAGCACTTAAGAGGTGTCCTTGTTCATTTGATCTTTGCATGGCTAATAAAGGATCTGATGTGAATATTCCCTTATACAAACAGAAATTTGTTCCACTGTGTCAGTTAATGTTGAATCAGGCACTAAACAGGTAATTCAAAATCCCATCATTAAAAAGTTGAGACATGGCAAAAGAGAAACATTTAGAGTCACTCAAGTAAATAAGAAAATGCAAACACCATGACCCTTCAGACAATATCCTCTTATTATCTAAATACCACAGCATAATTGTGCCTAAAATGGGAAGTACACTGTTGTTGATCTGGAACTGTGGCAATCATTCTTTCATTCATCACACGTATCCAAGCACTACCTGTATCTGACTGCAAACAGAAATTGAAGCAGTATCAGCAAATGAAATACTGTCCTTGGCTGCCTGAAAAAAAAAAAAAAAAAAAAAAAAAAAAGAAAAAGTGATCTTGTTAAATACCTGTGACTTCATGTGTGGCTCAGCTCAGGAATTGCATATCTCCATTCTCCGACATGGATGAACTTTCTGGGTGAGCTACCTTCTTCCTACCTTCCTGTTTGCTGGGAAAAGCTCTCACGAGTTTATCAGTCCTTGTTGTGCTATTAATGAAGCCATCAGAATGAAAGGGTTTGTTCAAGGCATAAAAGTAGTAGCAGACCCTACATTTCAACCAAGTACCTAAGCAGTGGCATGTGTTAAGAGCACGCCCTCGTATGATGGATGCAGGCAACACTGGGCTCATGTTGGCAGCAACAAAAAAGCCTGCATGGAGAAGCTTGCCTGTTTTACCAGCACTCCTACCCAAAAATCAACCTATCCTCAAAGCAGGAAGGCACGCCACAGCCCCGTGCATCCTACATAGCTCTCCCTTCATGTTTAACACTAAACATAAAGTCAAGGACAAGCTGTATAAGTTGTAGTCGGGTATCTGTGAGGATAATAGCAAAGATTACCTCTATTTTCACCCATCCCAAAAGAGGTTTCTTTATCAGCCCTTTTGGAGAAAGACGTAAATAATAGAACGCTTATGCTCACTTGATTTAACTCTACATGCTCCCAGTGTTCCATCACTCAGAACATTTATGGGCACCACAAGAAACTGCTAGGAGTGGGAGAGCTCAGTAGTGATCCCACATCATTTAGGATTATTTGAGATTCTGGCAGGATACTCCAAGTGAGCAAAGCACAATGTAGGAGCCAAATGAGAAAAGAATCTGGTTCATCCTAAGTGTTGAAAGATGGCTGACCTTTGAGCAAATCCACTCGTAGTTGTTATGTACCAGAGCAAGCCTGAAGTAAAGACAAAAACAAACGATGCCTGGTGATGACAGCTAAAACCAGAGTCCTAAAACAGCTATCTGCTGAGCAGAGCCAAGCAAAGCATCAGCTCGTGCCTCTGATCACAGGCCACCAAGAAAGAGCAGCAGCATTCCTTGGCACATTTAGGAGGATCCTATGGCTATTTTTGACAACTCCCAGGTGGTGGCCAGCCAATACATTTTGCAGATGGGCAGATGATCACATCTTGTTGCCAAAAAGCTTTAAGTTATTTACTCTCCTAAAGAGGACCACAGTATTTCTAAGCTCTGTCTCAGACAGCAGCATTGCAGCACAGGGTGAGTGGAGAAAAAGTATCCAGCAGGTGATTTGTCACTTCAGCTTACTTCTCAGAAGATGAAGCAGAGCTTACAGTGTTCTTCCAACCAGCTCAGGGGAGCCCTCGAAGTTACCTGTACACCCAGAGGAGGATTGTGTCAAGCCCATGAAGGTGCCTTTGCCACAGCTGGAGGTTGTTTCTGAACACAGACATGCTGCTGTGCAGTGCATCTCAGGCAAACAGTGCAAACATAAATCTGTTCAAATTCAGGGGGTGCTTTATGGAGAGCAGAAGCCCCATTGAGTAGCATGCTTCTGTCAGCAGAAGATAAATTGTGTGGATCTTATGCCAACTGAGCATCCCTTTTTAGCATTTTTAAACCCAATGTCACGTAAGGGGATGCCAGAGAAGTAGTCAGAAAACAAAAGAAACTGCAAGCCACAGTTTTGCGAGTCTCCAGTGGAAATGGTATTCATGTCAAATGACATAAGTGTCAAACATGAGTCACTGCTGCCATTTCTCCCTTCCCAGATGAGGGAAATGCATATTCTGTGGTCAAGGCAGAGCAGGACAGGATGATAGATATTAGGCATTTTGACTCCAGTGCAAATGAGCTGCTAGGGTTTAATAGAAGTGTCTCCCTGTAATGGACACTGCATTTCCATAGCACCCAATGAAGGACTGGAAACTGAGTCTTACGGGCAGTGAGAGTTTACCAACATTTCAGTGGCAGAAAGAAATACTCTTGGAAAGCTCTCCTGAACTGCTGCCCGCATTTGGTAGCTGTGGTGACTAATACAAAGCTGTTGTTTTAAAAAAAGCATTAAAACAAGAAAGCTGCTTCATTTTCCTCCCTGATAGTAGGCCAAGTGCCAGCCATTACTGATAGCTTGATCTGTCAAACAAGAAAAGTTTAGTTTTGGAGGAGCTATTATTTAGACATGAGAAAGGTGATGCACCTTTGAAAGTGAGTCTTTTCAAGCATGTATTTTCATTTTGAAAGCCTGGTCTTACATAAAAGGGGCTGCTTAAACTAAGAGCCAAGTGGGCCAATCCTCAGCCATTTCAGTATTGTGAGCAAAGCTCCAGCAGCTCACAAATGCCAGGAATCTGGCCTATTGTCTGCCTTTCCACCCCACTTCATTGTCTGGGAAGTTTGCCTTCAGTGTACCCAAGCCTAGTGTACTTCAATAACTCGGTCAACAGAGGGAAGCAGATGGCAAACAGTAGCCACAGTTAGATGGCCCCACAGTAGCCTGGGGTTTCTTTCTGGCATCTTAGTGATATGAGAGGTACCACAGATGCAAACCCTCTGGCCAGCACCACTGTGCTTTGCCATCAGGTTGCCTCTCTTGTCAAGGCATCACCGACTCTTAAAAGTCAAAGTGACCTGGTTTAGTTTTGGGACTATAGCAGTGTACATGGTTTGAACATTATTTAACTTTCTTCAACAATTGGTCCAGAAAAAAAATCTCTTGGGGAAAACAACCTGCTAGCACTGATCCTTTCCTGCTCATCTGGACACCACAAACACATGCATATGGTTAAGGTCACACTGTGTCACTCCTTGAATGTGATGTGAAGACTGGATTATCTCCAAGAATATAGGAGGAAGTTCAGGGGCCAGGAGGGAGGATTTGCTGTGGTGCCTGGAAATACTGTTATTTTTTAGGTGTGCTTGTCTATGAGCCTGTAGGACTCTGACATTTCAGTGTGCCCGATGCATTCCACTATTTTCTCATTTTTAAATAACACTTAATTCAAAGTTATGAATAGTGACTATTTCACCAGAGCATAACCATAACCTGTCATCTGGAATAGGCATTTGCAGAAGTGCAATGCTTTTGCTCCATAGAGATACCAGTAGGGTTCCAGAACAGAAAGATATTTTCTGACACTAGATTACTTACCATAAAGGATATTTCAGTGTTCAGTGGCACTGAATTCATTATTTGTTCATTTTGACCACGTCAAACTTTATCCCACAGGTTCCAGGGAGAAACAGCAATCTCTGACAACAACTGTGATCTCATCTCTCTGAAGATATAAGTAGTAGGGCGAAACTTCTAATTATTACCCATGGTACCAAGTCCCTGCACAGGTTGTTTGGTTTGGTTTGGTTTGGTTTTTTAAAGAAACCTTCTTTCCCTTATTCCATAAATGTTAGAACTGAGCTCTGACACAGCTGCTGTCCTCAGAGAGAGAAGAAGGAAAACCCAGGAGAATCAACCCATTGCACCCCAACATGCAAAAAGCCACAGAGACGTCAGGGCACAATACATACTATAAAGTTCTTCCCTGGAACAAAAGCACCCTCATTGCACTCTCATTCTCTTTTAAATCAACAGAGTTGTAAAAGTTATTTCTATAGGCATCTATTTTCTCTCTCTCATAAAATTGTATGAAAGCATTTCCCAAACAGCCCTGTCGCTATTGTGCTGCTGACACCCCCGCCCCAAACGGCGCTCCTTCGCTCCCATGGGCTGTGCCACTGAATACAGCAATCACTCTGCTGCCTCACAGCCTTCCTCCTCTTGTGAAAGCCAGAGCATAAACCAAAATTGTTCCAGAGACACTAATCTGAGTTTTCTGTACACTCCCTAAGAAGAGACACAACTGACCTATTTTTGTATGTCCTCCAGAGAAGAGTATTCCTCTCTAAGATTTCATCTTTCTCTCTTTACAAAGGATTGCAAAACAAGTCCTAATTGCCTGTTTTTCCCTGACATCATCATGTGAAGACCACTTGCCCAAGGTTATAACAGCTCTTTGCTCATTCTTTGAATACATCCCTGCCATCCCTCCAAGTTAGAGGTTGGCAATTTTAAGCAACTAAGCCCTGTGTAGGCACAAATGTCCTGCTGAAGTATTTAGGTTTTTATTGGTGCTGCACATTTGCCGCTGTTCCTGGTATCAGACCACAGAACTAGAGAGACAACAGAAGGGAAGCAAGCAATTCGTTAGGGGCAAAATAATCTATGGTATTGTTACAGTGCCCAGGGAAGACTGTAGGAGCACAGCTGCGTCTGCAGAAATTCAGGATCTGGGCCACCTTGTGCAAAAGGTGAGATGTTTTATTGTCTGCTTCTCATCCAGGTAATTACATTCATTCATGAACAGAGGCAATTTCAGTCAGAATAAAGGTTCAGCCTTATCTGATGTGTCCAAGCACTATCTCTTGTGTCCAAGCAACTGATATATCTCACAGGGTTGGAAACCGACATGACATTTCTGGCAAGTGAGGAGGATTGAGGGGACTATCCCCTCCTTTCAAACATGGGCCTCTTTTTCTCAACCCTCACCTCTTTCCACACTCCCAACAAGTTTCCTTAGAAGAGTATTCCTCTTCCTACATTCCTACTCTTCCTACAGCTGCCATTCTAAATGCCAGTTTTCACATCCTAGACATTTTTATTCCTGCACATTTTCCACTGGGATCCCACCCGGCACCTCACCATGTCCCTACTGTGATCCAGTGCCACAATGGCAATCTGTGCCATCTCATAAGAATCTTCAGTTGTTCATGTCCCATGATCACACAGAGCCCTCAAATGGGTACTTTTCTCCCCTTAAACACACACTTACCTAGAACTGGTCCACATGAAGATCACCTGTATATGTCACCACTTATCCCTCCCTGTTGAAAGGGTCTGAATAGCAATTGAAGACCTTCAGCCCTATTGATGAACCATACACAAGATGATTTGAGACATGGTAAGTGAAGCCATGCCTTCAAATAATTTGTTTAAGACCTAGTACATTGCACAAGACTGTGTTAGAAATACAATAATGAGGTTTGAAGTCAAACACAGAAAGAACACATCTAAGGGAAGTGTGAAAACCTGTTTCATTTCAAACAACGGCTGGGTTTCCTTTCTTCAGGGTGTAGTGAAGGGGTCTGGCTATTGTTGAAATAGCTGAATGTGTTAGGAGACTTTGGAGTAGAAAATACAGTCTTAGAGTTAAGGGTAAAGTGGGAGATGGATTTGGCTTTCCTTCCATTGGCTTAAGTGCTGGAAGAGTCTAGAAAAAGGCTTCCTAAATGTTCCCTGTGCTGAAACTCTAACATGGGAAGTAACTCAGGCTGATGGGAAGAGCTAGTCACCCTCTGGGGCTTCCAGAAAATCAAGAGCAGCTGTGTTTGAATCTAGAACTGCTACAGAAGTCCTGAAGGAAAAAACAAGGCAGTTTGAAACACCTCTGCCAAGAAGTTCAACTATTTGATTTTCAACTTTCTGAGTCCCAACTTCTTACCCAGAATATAGTGCTACACCTCTGCAGTACACTGCAAATATCACCTAACTTTGGGAATAGGCAGATGCAGTAATGTTGAGACTGAAAAACCCTGGGGATAAGGAGTTTATAAATAAAAACCTCCACTATAGAATCAGTCTTCAACATAAAAGGGGTCTCAGCATTTCCCTGGTGCCCTACCCACTCGTCTGGACTATGCTTCATTCTGCAGTTTCTGTGATCTTGGAGCAAAGTCAGGCTAGGTGCTACATAGAAGTTCTGTGTACAAAATTATCCACATCACCTCTCCCTGTCCCACAGGATTAACAGCAGTGTTGCAAAAGTACAAATGAGTGAGGAGCAGACACTGTCGCCAAAAATTAAATCTGAGGTGGCACTAGCCCCTGGCAAAGTCTTCTCTAGCCTTTTTCAGTCAGTCTGACATAGTTGTTAAGGCAACATTTTTGGGGAGGTGTCAAATGCAATCTCATAAAAATCTCCTTTCTGATGGGAGTTTTAGGTTATAAAAGGTAATGCAATGCAGATAGCTGAGTTGAACAGGCTGTTTCCCAATAGACTTTGGTATAAAAAGTATTGCATTATATAAAGCTTGAATCACAGCTTTCTCAGCAACTCTTTGGTACAGACCGGGTATCTACCTCATGAAAGGCAATGAAAATAGTATGGAGAGAAAGCTGCACTTCCTAGGGGAAGACCTGGCAATAAGATAGGGATTTTTAAACATTTTTCTTTCCCCATTAAAAAGTATACAGCCAAAATGAAAGCTAAAGAATATTTTCATTATTTCTCCCTCTTTATTTAAAAAAAGCATAAAGTCAGACTGCTTGGTTAGCAAATTATAAAGATAACTGCTTGATGCAGTTTAAAAAAAAAAAACTACAGAGATTTTTCTACCCGGAAACCTGATGTGTCACTCCTTCAGCTTTCTCCCTGGGGGCAGACCATGGGAATTCCCAGTCTTGGGCCCCTGTGGCTCTCAGCCAGCCCTGACATTGAGGCTGTGCTTTCAGCCTTGGATGTTGCTGTGCTGCAGGGACAGAAAACAAGCCTTCAGTCTGTTTCCTGGCAGGATGAGGTCGGGTCTGAGGGGGCTGTGTAAAGAGTCCTGCAAAACCCTGTCAGCACCATGAAGAAGCAGGGAGCCTTCTTACCTCCTGGCAAGGAGGGAAAAATTAGACAAACTTTGTTTAAATGAGCAACAACCCAAAGACTTCTAGGGTCCCATAACATATTTTGATTTAGTTTCTTTCACGGAAAGGCTCTCACAGCTTCAGGGCTGGCTGAGGAGAGTATGTAGGATTTCAACTGTCTCCTTCAAAACAGACACATATTTAACAGGTGAAGGAATGGCAATCATTTAGTTTTACATCTACAATCACACCTCTCGGTGTGCTTGGTTAATTCAGTGCCTCAAATCCCAGATCATTTTTGTAGCCATGTGATAGCTCAGCTCCTGGCTTTATGTGCAAACTGCGCCTGCCCCCTGCTCAGGCCATGCTCGTTTATGTGGTGGGAAAGGTCTGCGCAGCTGGAACTGAAGTAGAGGGAGTCAGATCTTGGAAGCCTATTGGAAGGGTTTGTCTTCAAAAGAACTTCTCTTTCTTGCACGACATTCACAGCCCAACACTGACTAATGCACCTTCCCATGCCCACTGCAACCTCGTGGATATTTGGGTTTGGCCCACAGGTATGTGCACTATTAGCATCTTTACCTATTCCAGTTCTTAACAGGGTAAAGTTTAATTGTTCTTACTCCTGCTGCTATTTTGGGGAAGAAGAAAGAGGCATTCTGTCATTGCGTGCTCCAGAAAACATGAAAGTCTCTAAGGAGCCCAGGCTTCCTGTTACCAATGCCTTAAACTTTGCCCCACCTTTGGGAAGCACAGGCAGCTAGTGGAAGAATGTCATCCACTCTAACAATTGATTTTCTTATGCACAATAACGTCAGACCTTTTAAATAAAAGACTGACCTGTCTCCTTCTAAAATAATTCATCTGTTTTATGGAGTGTTGTTCTGATTATATACAATTCCCACAAGAAGGGAAGTACCTTTAAAATAAGGACTATTCAGTACTAGTACAGGATTTCCCCTTGTTGTTGATAATTTCCTCCTAACAGAAGACGCAATGAATCCCAGAGAAATTCAAAGGGGCAATCTACAGACAGTTAGGCATCTACATTATACAGGGAACATTGTTCAATCACATTGATGTTTTCCTGATGAAGTAAAAAAACAGATATACCTACTGTGCGGCATATAAAGAGTTCCTACAGCACACACTTCAGTTGCCTTTGCTATATTTTTAGTCACTGTCCAATCCCAAAAATTTTCACATAATCATCCCTGAACAGCAACAAATGACATTTTTCTTCTCTTTTCATCTTTTGCTATTGAAATGCAGCCTCTGAAATGGCCTCTACTGTTAAAGAAGGCAGGCTTGGTGACAATGAGATTACCCTGTCATTATAAGCACTATCTAGAGCAGTTATATAACATTAAAGAAATTCTGTGTTCTCTCTACCAGGTGTTCCTTGACTCAGAAAGAGGCTCCACACCCACCTTCACTAGAAGGGCTTATTTTCCACTCCTGGTCAGAATATGCACCTGCCCTACTCAAGCAATGGTGAACGAGATCTCATACCTACCTAAATGGCTAATCCATGCTGAGAAACACCATATCAAAACCCAGGAGCTAAGTGGCAGCACTAACAGCTAGGTGGTAACTGCTGATGAAGGCTGAAGGGGTTGTGGAAGAGGCTGCCGGTCACTAGATGCTCTTATCAGTTATCCTGATGTCTCAAATTCTCTGTCAGCTTGGGTCAAGCTCCATGCCATGCTTTAATTCCTTGAGCTCCTTACACTTACTTGACCAGATTGTACAAATGCAGCCAGTAAACCATGCTATGATGCTCTCTTAGTACATCATTGGCTGTCCACCTAGCCCTGGTTTCTCCTTAGCCAGTGGGATGACCCATCAAATGTGATTAAGACATTCACATGCATTGTTTCAGCACCTTATTGGTTTTAAATAACATGACTCATTCTTTGTATGCTGCTCATAGTGAGAAAAATTATGAATACTGAGTACTACCTTCCTCTCTCTAAATTCTCTACATACTGGCACGCAGCTTATTTTTTCATCTGATGTCAGGTATTTCCACACCTTTGCCACAGGCAATGCAAACAGTGCATCTCTTCATTCATCTGTTCACAGCTTAAATTTTCCTCTGATCCTACAGATCAGCCTTCCTTCCTTCTCCTGCCATTCTCTTGCAGAGCTGCTTCACCAACTTTCCTACTTCCAACATCCTTTCTTCTGTGAAAGCAGAGGAAAACAGAGAAATGCACATACCCGTTTAACCTGTTACTAATGTTTGTGCCTAGACTTTACAGCTTGCCTTGGAGAAGACACCTGGAAAGCTCCAAGAAGTCTCTCTGGAGCACAGAGAAAAACGTGGTCTGCAAAGTCCTCCCTGTGCTGAGGCTGCCTCAATGAACAGGAGTTGTGAAGAACTGGTTCCAGCTATTCCCCCAGCCCTGCTTCCTTACCAAAAGGATTCACCAGAAATGAACAGCCTGGTAAAAGACTCTGAAAAGGTCCAAACAACGTAATGTGGTATGGGGGTCTATAAGCAGGGCAGAATGCCCTCCCCTCTCAGCTGTCCTGAGCACTCAGATAAGCCCCTCCTGCTTTATACAGCTGTGTTACATTATTTATTGAGATTAAAACAAAACAAAACAAAACAGATGAGGGAACTTTTGCTGGGAAGGCTTGGGCAGACTGTACACTGCATGGGTCAGAGCAAGGCAGCTTGGCCCACTCCTTCAAGCTGCACAAATAATCAGTAGAATTTGCTAGACAAAAAAAATTCACAGGACTAGAGGTGGAATAAGGGAGAGCAACATATAACACCCAAGCACTTCCTTAATAAAAGCCTTCAGCAAATGAACACTTCAGACTCTCAAAAACCACCTTCGAGGATCTGTATCTTACAAGGCATTGGCATTTCGACAGTTTTGACTGCAGACACGCTACTGTATTGCAAGCATGAGTCAATGCCCACATCTTCTGGCTCCAGAAGAAAGGGACTGTTGTAATTTTTATTTATAAGCTGGGCAAGAGGAGAGAGAGTCATTCAGTTACAGGCAAAGCACACACAGACCCTGCAAGGTCAGGTAGGCTGGTTAACACATGAACCTATTCGTGCCTTAGTGCACTGAGTCACAAATACCACAATCCAACTCTGCATCCTTTCATGTAAGGCCTCAGAAAAGGGCTTTGTACATAATTTTTTTGTTGCCTTTCAGCACAAAGCCCATGGCATCTACATTATTCACTAGAGAATTCCAGTGCCATGTAGAGCGTGTTGCAATCCTGGGAGTTTCTGGCAATAAACGTTTGTGAGTATGCACACAATATAAAACAGGAAGAAGGATTTCAGTTTATCTCTGTTCACTTGGGCTTATTTGTTGCTTTGAAAAAAAAAAAAAAAAAAAAAAAAAAAAAAAACAAAACCCTGGAACACTTCCCCCCCTTCTGAAAA
>VWZN01011068.1:312609-325142 GCA_013396955.1 Regulus satrapa | reverse complement strand
TTTCCACTTTTAGGTCTGTAGTTAAATCCTCCTGCCCATAGCCCTGGTGCTTTTCAAACACTGAGCACACTAGACCCTCCCTTAGATCATGCAGGCAGCCAGCATCCCACCGTCCCCTGCAGTCATGTCAGCAGCCTTGGCTGAAACCTGTCCTTCTCAGCCAGTCAGTAAGCCCTGGGGCCACGCTCCCCTGGCATTAATAGCCCTTGTCCTGCTAGTCCAGCACCACTCTCGGAGTTCTCCAGTTTCACAAGCTGAGGAAAACAGAGGGAGGCTGAGAGCGTGTGATTCTCTTTCAGCAGGCACAAGCTTGTGAAAGCAGAGGTGAGCTGCTAATCAGCATAGGCTTAATGCAAGGATGGCCTGTGCCTTCCTGTACAACTCTGGTACAGTTAAAGGAAAGGCCCAAAGAAAGAACTGACAGTCTGCCTTGACATTGTGGGATTGCAGCTAGGCAAAAATTTCCATCCTCTGGGAAATTCCAATATTTCTACACTTTTATTTTGCTTTCACTTGGGTTACAGAGAACTGAAATATCTCGCATCTGTTTGGTTTGGGGTTTTCCTGTCCTTTCAGTGGGGAAAACAAGTCCTATGTTTCGGAAACAGTGAAATGCTTCCCTGTGAGTCAGCTCAGCTTTAAAGGGCATCTCTGTGAAAGTCTCATTAATACTTGGACATTTTCCATGATGTATGCTATTCCCCAACCCTGCTTTTTTTTTTTTTTTTTTTTTTTTTTTTTTAAGAAACTGAACCCTCTTTCTGGGTTACCTTTCTCATGATAGCCTCTTCAGCTCAGGGTACAAGACAATATTTTGCATTATTGAAGGTACAAGCTGAATGGCTGGCCCAGATAAATGCAGGGTAATTTCTCCTGCCATGAAAAAAAGTGTTTTACAGAGTTATTGTGCAAGGCTTCAGAGGAGGCATCCTCATACCACCATGCACATCCTGGTTTTTGCTCATAACAGTTTTTACCATTTACAAACACTTCACATTCATGCAGTAGCTCCAGTTGCTTTGGTAGGTATATTGGGAAAATATTTGCAGTCTAGCTTTCAATGAGATAAGGAGAATTTAAGGAGAAGGGAGCAAGCAGCTGGTGCCCCAGCCCTCTGCAGATGAACAGGCATTTCTGGTGCTCCAGAAGGTTGGAAAGCAGAATCTGCCTTGAAGCCAGGTCACCCACTGTGAATGTGGAACAGCTTAGAGAGGGAAAGACCTGCAGAATCCACCCTGCATCATGGCTGCTTTACTCAGGAAACTGGCAGCCAGTGAGGAGGATGCCATGTAGAAATATGGAAGGCATTCACATGTGCATCATTAACTTCATGGTTTCCATTAAATAATCCCTGACTTGGCCCCAGGTTTATATCTTTGTAAATATTCCTGAGCAATGTCCTGTCAGATCCTCCTCTTCCTGGTGGAAAGCATCCCTCTCCTTCGGAATGGCTATGGTATTACTGAGGAGAACACGAGGCTTCACCATAGCACTAACAGTTGATAGGGTCTGCTGCTTTTCACACCTGTGATCTTCCACTGACAGTAAAGATTATAATTTTTTATTATTTATTCCTTTTATAATGCAACTGACAAACTGCTCCAGACACTGACCTCCCAGAGAGATTGCTAATCAGACAGAATTGCACTGCAGGGAGTGGTGAGTGCTCTGTTCAGATATCTTTTAAGAATATGTGAGGACCACCAACATCTTTGCACAAGTAACCTGAACCAAAGGAAAAATAATCTAGCAAAACAACTCTGTGCACTGTAACAATTACAAGGCTTCTTCAGAACTAAATCTAGTTAATTATTCTTTAGTTCTCGCAACCCATTATTTATATTTAGAAATTAAAAAGCTCCAACTAGAACAAAAAACCAAGCCCCTCAGTGAGTCATTCAAAAGTTCTCTGGTTTTTTCCTGTTTTCTCACTGAATATGGAAGGTGGCTCATGATTTGTGTCCTGATATGCAAAGCCTATATGAGCCTGAGGGAGCTTCACTCAGACTTCATGGCCACAGTAGCCTACAACAGTCACTTCAATGGAACAGAGCTCTGGCTAAAAGAGAGGCTTCTGGGTGCATTGGTCACAGTAATTGCAAAATGTTCTGTGAAGATGCCCACCCCTTCTGAAACCACAAATTAAATGAATGACCTCATTTCAACTTTCTTTTGGTGTGTGTACTAATACAATATACGTGGTTGCACACAAAAATTTTAAGATTGTGCTTTTCCATGATCAGCAGAACTAATCAAACCAATTGTTTTAGTTATTTTAGTTGGATATGTTGTGGAGTAATGCTCTACATCCTGATTCTGGCCCAGGATCTCTGCCTGCCAGTTTGCTCCATGGTGCCTGCCCACCGCTTGGCACATGGGCAGGAAGCAGAAGATGCTGCACTGGGCAGAGGCTCTGGCATGTTGACTACCCAGATCAAACTCTCTGGCGTGGCCAATGGAGGAAAACCAATCTAGAGTCCTTTTCTTCACTAGGTTTGCATAAAACCTATAGGATATCCATAGTCTGAATCTGCCATTCATCAAAGGTGGTGGGTGGTGGCCAACAGGCTTCTACATTATTGGAGTGTCTGATCAATAAATACATAAAGAGCAAAGCAGATAAATTAGATGGTTGCTGAAACTTGGTTATCAAAGGAACTCCATTTAAAAAGCACCTGTTTTGAGTAAGAAAAGGTTTCTCTATGGATTAGTAGGTAGATATTATTTCAATCCTCAGAGGCAGTAACAGTAATAATATTGCTATAGACGTAATGGCATAAATAAACAAAATGCAGCATTTTCTGGAAGAGTCTATATCTTTAGATCTAAGGTTTGTGTATCCAATTTACCCACTTTCTCAGTTATATTGCCTGCTCTAGTAAAAGGTACTCCTTTTTTTTTTTTTTAAACTTTGTCTCTCTTAACGATTTGGAAGACTCTTAGACACTGAAGTATTGGGCCTCAGAGTAAGTACACACATGAGATAGTTAATCAGTCACTCGCAGATTTTTTCTGAGATAGGAGAGCTTTCATACTCTCTCTTGGAGAGTTCTCAGGTTTGTGATGAAAATGGGCGGGTGGTTTCAGTACCGCATTTACAACTACAGGAATGTAGAGTCCACCTTTAACTTGAAAATATTTGCATAAAGCATTCAGGTATTATGAAGGAAACTGATTACTTTATACCATCTGGATTACAGCAAGCCAATATTGACTTCAGGTTTTGGTTGTCAGCAAGATTTATTTTACTCAAAGTAAATATTGACTGTTGGCACTGCCAAGGCCGGTATTTACTTTGGAGGAATATCAATCTTGTGGCTCAAAACTGGAAGTCAATATCATAATTGTTACACTTTCTCATAAGTAGTAGGGAGGAGGGGCTTTGGCTAATGGGAAATATATATAAATATATACATAATATAAGATGAAATGAAGAAAAGGAAATATGGAACGATGATAACTACCTTGGACCAGTAAAAGACAGAAGCTGCTGGAAGGAACCACACAATCAGAATATTAGAACTCCCAGGGACATCCTTCCTGCAGACACTGGTTGTTCACCTCTTGAAAAGTAAACAGCAAGAAATGTAAGTGGTAGCTCCCATCAAGACCAGTATAATAAATGGAAAAAGAATTTCTGTTCCCAGCCTCCTTTGAACTGTCAGTTGATTTTGTCTTAATACCCTGTAAGCCCTACAAAATACAACACGCCTGCTCTGTCATGGGATAAGTTTAGAAAGCCATTGAAATTGTGCTTATTGGAGTCTTTGTCACTTGTGTCTCTGTAAAGAAAAACAGCATCTAAACTTCAAGCAAGAGGAAGACAAGGAGTCTGTTTGGATTTGAGGCCACTAACATGGAAAATGTTCTGTGTCGCTTTTCATTCTGTTGGTGAAGCTGTGGAGGAGGGCATTAAATCCATAACTGTTACGTTATCCATGAAATCTCTTGGCACATGCACAAACACTGTGTTCCTTGATACAACAGTGCTTTCCTAGTTTATGTGCTACAAGAATACAAAAATAGCCGTTTTCCTGCTAATGTCAGAGATAGTGCTATTAATTACAGAGACAGACAAACAGTCCTCAGGATTCCACGGGGCTGGAAGAGTGCAGTGCTCCCCAGCACAGGGGGAGCCTGAGCCTAGGTGTAGCTAGGAAGTACTAACAGGTAACCCTGCTGTGAAGAACCAGGACAAGTCTACCAAGGGCTGTGGCTGGTTTCCCAGAGGCCTCTTTCATACCACCACACTGCTGCTGGTAGAGGATAGTTTCATCCAGGCCAGCTAAAATATACTTTCACAGCTAAGAACCTCATGGACTGAATCCTAACCAGGGAGAGTTTGCAGTTGCTGGAGCTGAAACCTTCCTGACCTAGAGCTCAGCATCCTCCAGATGTTGACAGAGACAGAATTGGGTCTGTGGAAATCCAGCCTTGACACGGACACATCTGCCAAGTGGTGCTGAAGTCTGCCTGTCAGGAGTATGCAACAGTAAAGGAAAGCTGCGTGGCACCGAACAGCTTCTCGCTTGCCAGCTGCATTGAGAGTGGCAGGGGCATCACTTATAAAGCTAAAAAACGTGACAGGAGTCAGGTCTCTGCAGCAGGCCATTCACTCTCTCAGGAAAATCCTCAGCTGGTGGCTTACAGCTGGATTTGCCATCATACGAGCACACAGCTATAATGTTTGCCTTTCAAAAGACCTATGGACTTAACAGCTGCTGTGGCAATTGCTGCGAATATCCGAGCTGAGCTTGTTAGAAACACCTCCTTGCTTCGCGTGTTAGCTGTATTTGGATGTTGTAGCCCTCCAAAGGGTAGGCATCAGAGCTGAGAGCATTCTTACCGACTTTCCTGCCCCTGTCCACTCCCTCTGCTTAGCTGTGTTTGTGCCAATGCCAAGCATCCCACGTTGGTGAGTTCCTATCTAGAAGCTTTGCTGAGGTCAGTCCTGTGTATGAGCAGTGACAGCTCTTCTCAGAGCTTTCAGGACACTCAGCATAGAGGAGCTACCCCAGTCATCCAACAGCAATGGTAGCCTAGGTCCCGTGCAGTAAGTGACTCTCTATGTATTTGAGATAATTTATTTGATCAATGAATGTCAGCCTGCTGTGAAATTACTTAATGATGTTAAGCTAGTTGATGTTAACAAGATGATATTGGGGTAACAGGATCATCTATTGCCTTTGGCCAGACAGCAAATTGATATTTTATCAATGTTTCTTCTTCCTGTATCTTTATGGTTTAGTTTAGAAGATTGAAGAAACTTTGGCCATGGAATTTTACATTTTTTAAGTAAAGATCTGAATTTTTTTCCCCTCAATCCACATGAAAATAATTCCATCCTGACTCATGCAAATGCTAAGAGAAAGACAATGGGCTTGGAATAAGATACTTCCTCTGCATGACTGCCTCAGAATATTGTAGGAGGGAACTCCAGAAAGTAATGAACAGCAGTCATTTCATATGGCATCCACAAGACATAGAGCAGTCGTTCAGTTGCCATGCAGGGGCATGTGGTCCGCAAGATGAAAAACTGTCCCATACTAAAAGTTCATCAGAAAGCAACTTGTCTTGTGAAAGTATTTGCTCTCCTAGTAGAAAGAGGCTGAGTTTTGGTTCAGATAGTTGCTTGTATGTGTGTGTGTGTTTGTCTTGATTTGCTATAACTTTTATTCATCTCACTTTTTTTTCATGTGAACTTCTTTCTTTCATAGTAAGTTGCTGTTTCCAAGGGTGGGGCACATCCAACCCTTTCCCGCATGTCAGGCCTTCAGCTTTTGTCGTAAAAATAAATGTTGGTTCTCCCAGTGGGCTGATGTGAGCAGCAACCAGGACATAATTGGGTCCCTCAGGAAGGTTTAACATGAAGGTTTGTGGCTTTGACCAAGGCAAGAAGCCAAGGGAGGAAATGAAGGGGGACCCAGGAGGTGGCCTCCTTCACTCTCACCTCTCATGTCAAGAAAGGCATAATGATGCATTTTGGAAGAGATATTTATTTCTGTTCCTGCCATTCAGAATTATTTCGTTCCCTGTATTTGCGTAGTTTCTTTGGTTTCTTTGGCTTTAGTGAAATTCCTTCCCTTGCTCAGATTCATATTTTTTATAACTGGCTATGCAAGAGGTCTGGAACACTGTCGGCCTCTTTGGGAAATAATTACTGTTTGTGTGGTCTAATAAATGGTCCCAGAGGGTTCAACATGAAATAGCCAGGGTCTACAGGAAAGAAAACTACGTGGAAGCTCGTGCAGCCTCACTAATCTGCAAGGAACAAAACAAAGTTGTACCCTGGGGTAAGAACCAGTAGCAACTCACTTAATTGCTACCATGTCAGTGTGTGAAACTACTACCTCCACACAAGCTAATGCAAACCTGATGCGGTCAGATTTCTGATTGAGACCAGCTAAATGTCACTTCAAACGAGCAGATAATCCCCGCAACAGATCTGCAGGGCAGCCAGGGCTGTTTGTTATCTGAGCCTGGTGAGGCTCAGAGGCCAGTGAGGAGGACAAGGACAGCCCAGAGCGGTCACCTTTAATGTGTAATGGGTATAAATAGTGGTCACTGCCTCTGAATCTATGCCCCTCCCTCACCCACCTCACTTTATCCTTCCCATGGAGAGGAAATTCAGCTGCTGATGAGAGCAGAAGGTGAAGCCCCTTTGATTAGACCACAAATGACATCTGCATTTCAGTCCCATTTCCTTCCTCCTCCTAAGGTGTGCACTTGGTCTCCCAAGTTCAGCAATCTCCACTGTGACCACATGAAGTGGAAATGCAAATGCAGGGGAGGAGGCCACATGCTGATCTGCTGCCCCCAGATTTGGGATGAGAGAGTCATAATTCAAAATCCTGCTTTGTCCCAGCTGCACCAACTCCTGCCAACCTGCCTCACTAGAGGCAGTGATGCAGTGCCTGACTTGATGCCTGTATGCCCTTCATCACGAGACAACATTCCCATGGGGACCCTTCTGCAGATCTCTGCTCAGACCAGACCATGTGGTGGCCTCACACTCCTTGGCTTGGATTGTGAGAGCTGCTCCAAGAGCTAGGTCCTGCTCCCAGTGCTCCTGCTGCAGGCCTGGAGCTTTGCTCCCAGTGTGTGCTCAGATGTGATTACGCTGTCCAGCCCTGCAGCTCCTGGCCGGGCACACAGGAAGGCTGCAGTAAAGCCAGGAATAAAGATTGGCAAAAGGCCTCCTGACAGTCCTGCATAAAATAAATACAAATAAAATAAAATAAAATAAAATAAAATTTCTATAAATATAAATAAGATATAATTTTAAAAGATAAAAAATTAAGAAATAATATAAATAAAATAAATACAAAATAAAGATTGCCAGAAAGACCTCCTGACAGTCTTGCACCTGCTCTAATCATTATANGCTCCTGCTGCAGTCCTGGAGCTTTGCTCCCAGTGTGTGCCCAGATGTGATTCCGCTGTCCAGCCCTGCAGCTCCTGGCCGGGCACACAGGAAGGCTGCAGTAAAGCCAGGAATAAAGATTGGCAAAAGGCCTCCTGACAGTCCTGCATAAAATNTTTTGTATCTTCCGTGACACACTCTAGTTTCTAGTGGATTTTGGACATGGTAAACAAACAAAGCTCCTGTTTGTTTCTTTTAAGTGTACGTGAACACTTTCAGATACAAATTCCTGTGGTCTTTTATTTGAAAGGAATCAAAATTCAGAAGTGTGTAAAGTTTTCTTATAACGCTTTATGTGTTCCTGTAAATCTTTCCTTTTTTAATTAAAGCTACAGGAAAGTGAACATGGCAGTGATGCGGTATCTGCCTTGCTCTGCAGTCACTGAAGGCCAGCTCCTATGGATGCTTGGTGGTGCAGCAGGCACCCTTTGGCACATGGCAGAGGTGTCCTCATTCATCACCAGCAGAGATGCTATGGAGGCACTGGGTAGGTTCACCAAGGAGAGGCCGTGCCATTGCCCAGCTGTGCATTCCGCATAGATCATTGGGTTTTAAAGAGAACTATTATTGTTTGATCTGAAAATACAGAGACATTTCATTACTTGTTTTCATACAAGGAAACTCTTTTTGAAAGGAGTACCAGGAAGATTGTTAGGAGGAAAGGGGCAATGAAAGAGGAGAGAGCATCTGTCTGAGACTGATCAGAGGAGCTTTAAGTAGGTTAGGGCAACAGTACCCAGCTTCTTTTTCAGGTCACTCAGGTTCCTAACTCCGCATCTAAAACATGACCCCTAGTTTGGGTGGCATCTGTAGACAGGAGAAGAGGGGCATTTATCTTCTGTGACAACACCCTGAGCAACTTGTAGGCAAATAGGTGTTGAGCACCACAGGCTATTGCGCTGTTGCCAGCAGCAGAAGAGCTGGCTCACACCTACAGCTACTCTCTAAATAGCCTTTGGAGGTCAAGGAAGGTCAAACAGCTCATGGACTGTGCAATTGCAGAGGTCATAGAATCACAGAATCATGGAATCACAGGATGATTTGGGTTGGAAGAGACCTAAAAGACCATTTTGTTTTATCCTCACTGTCATTGACAGGGACCTTTTCACTAGACCAGGTTTCTCAGATCTCCATCCAATTTGGCCTTGAATACTTCCAGGCATGGGGCATCCACAATTTTTTTGGACAACCTGTTCTGGCCCCTCATCACCCTTAATAAGCTGTTTCATTGGTAACCTCTTCCCCACCACACACTTTCCTCCATCAGCAGCCCACCAGCTCTGACAGGCACACTATCCCATTTTTGACCATCCAGAAAACATCCTGCTCTGAAACCCTATAATGCCCACCACTAATCTCACTCACCCAGTGAGCTGGTGCCGGTAACAGAGTTGGCATCAAAGGGCAGAATCCCCTGATTTGCACTGCCTGGCCATAAATTAACTGAACTCTACCCCCAGCACCCCATCCCTCTGTGACCTCTGAGGTGCTATATTTACCAGGGCACTCTGTGTGCTAAGTCAATGTGGAAATCGGGTTAGTCATACTTTCCTGGAAGTGTGATCTTGCCCTGCTTGGCTGCAACCTGTGAGCTTCCCCAGCACCACTAGCACTTTCAAAACTGAATGCTTTTCCAGTGGAAAGCCATCCTGCTCTATTGTGAAACAGGACTGGAACGATTTGCATTGGGAGCCAGCAGGAATTAAGGTTGGAAAAAAAAAAGAAAGAAAAGAAAGGGGTGTGCTGAAGTGGCCGTATCAATGTGTTTCACACGGAGGTTTGCTTTCAGCTCAGAAAGGGATCAGTGGTCATGTGAGATAGGAGAGTCCTGCAGAGAAGTCACAGTTGTGGATTGTTCCCTAGCTGAACTGCTGCATCTCCCACGAAAACTGGAGCAGCCCCAACACAAAATGCAATTGTCGATCCTTGACATGCCGTGAGAATGAAAAGAGAAATTATATTGCAAATGGGCAGTAAACAAGGAGAAGATTTACCTGTTCCAGGTAAATGAAGATCCAGGATCTCATCCAGACACAATAAATTCAACTTATCTGAAGGACAGCATCATGCTATTTCTTGACATTCCAGTCGGGTGGGTCTTCTCTGAAGTTAAAAGGATTGGAGCACTCCTGACACTAAGCTGACTCCAAACTGAATTCACTGAAATGTTGACAACTTCATAATCTAGGAAAGGTTCCCAACTGTTTCTTTAACAACAATTTTATTTTAATTATGTTTTAGAATGAATTATTTAAAACATCAAAATAAACAGAAGCACTTCTCTCTAAAAAATCCCATTTGGGAAAGAGTTCTGCTTTGAGAATTTGTCATTACACAAATGCTGCACCGAAAGCTTCTGATGACCAGAGTTTCTGAACTTATACTGATTCAGTTCTGACAGCACTGGAATTTCAAAGGTGAGATATTTGTGTTGTAAGCCTCGATTATCCTCTGCAGAACTGCAGATGGACCCTGTGTTGCCTCCTGCCCTGCCATGCTGCATCAGCACCTTCTCACCCAAAGGCCAAGACCTGTCAAGATGGCTGAGGCTCAAATGCATCTGTAGCTCTCATTTCCCACCTTGTTTAATGGTGTTTTTAATAAAAGCCACGAAAAAGACTCATAAAGCCACGAAGACTTTTCAGACTATAAAACTTTCACAGTATAAAAGCCTCTTTTTATTTCATAGTCTTTGCTGTTTTGTACATTTTGTACAACAAAATCTCTTCTGCAATAATCTGCTGCCAACCAGCAGATTCTTCTGAAGAAATAATTTCTCTTTTTTTTTAGGACAACAAACTGCTTAGCAGCATCTGCAAGGAGGTGGAAGCAATCCCTCTCTGCCCTGAGGCCCCTTCACAGGGGTGCACTGATCACCAGCCTAGGGTTACCCCTGGGTGACAGTAACAGGGACCAGAATCAGTTCAGCAAATGAGCAGAAACAACCCTCAAATCAGCCAACAGGATGGAGAAGCACCTCCTCTCCTTCCAGTCAAGGCTTTTGAGTAACTGAACAGGATTTTCTAGTCCTATAGGGTCATCTTGAAGGTGTAATGTCTTCAGTCCTGCGAGTCCAAGGCTGAGCTGGGAGACCGCAACAAGCAACTGTCTATGCTTGAGAAGAAAGATCTTCACACAGTTAGCACTAGCTGGATGAGGCCAAAGAGTGGGGCACCTGCTCCCCAGCACTCTCCTACATGTTGTGTCATCAGAAAATTGGGTTGATCTCCTCCAGCAAGGTTTGGCCTGGAAAAATGACAAAATCAAGCAGTGATTTGATCAGTGAGAACACAGTCGCACCCATGGCAGCTACTGCAGATTAAAGACAGAGAAATAGGAGACACTGTCCCACTCATCTTTCCAAGTCTCGTAAGTGTAATAGAGTATGATTGTCAAAATGACAACAATCTGGGGTCTGCTGTCTTCCAACAACTTCTGGAACAATCCTTACACTCTTTACAAAAGTGAACAAACTATAAACAAACTATAAACAACCGTGACATTGAGTGTGTGTATTGTAAACTTACTCTAGAAATACTGCAGCAGACAGCCCTGTAAGGAACTCTGGATAGGTAGTAAGAAATCCTGTGGGGATGAGGCTTGCAAGCAGTCAGGGCTCAAAGATCCCCTTACACTGAGTAGCACAGACATCTCTTACAGAAGGAGACATAAAGATCTGTCCATCTCCATGTGTCTTTCCCTGACCTTGCCTGGCCTGTGAGAAAAAGATGCACCGGAGAGGATATTTTCCTTGCAGAGTCAGCCAGGCTCTGTATTGAGATTTCATTTCCTGTGAATCAGAGCAGTGTCAGAGCCTGTCGGGTGGCAGGTTGTCTGTGAACTGGGAGTAGCAAACCCCTGTTGTAAAGCTCTGGGCTTACTCTACCTGAACTCTGTCCATACTCTTAAATAAACAGACCAGGGCTCATGAGGCCAAGTGCCACAACACAGCTTATATACACACAGCTGAACTTTCTTTCCCCACAAGAGAGTGGCCTTATCCCTTCTGCATTTTGGATCTGGAGAGCAACCAGACAAGCTGGTTAACAATGGAAGACTGGCCAAGTCCAGCCAGCCAGCCTGGAATCCTGGTGCCAAAGGACACCCTGCTGTGAACCAGGTTCCCAAGGCTGGTCTGGCTGCAGCTGATACAGCTGAAGCAGCTGCCATTCAGAGTGTTCTACATCCCTCCATCCCACACACATCAGCGATTCTGCCACCACAGCTGAGGGAATTACTTACCCAGGGCAGGTCAGCCAGCCTGGATGAGTTTGAATGGTTTTGGTAGAACGTTTTTGAGGAGCTGGGTCAGTTAGAGATAGAAATTCAGGACTGATTTTGCTATCAGCTATGATACGTGTAAATGTGAAATGACCTGAAGCCAGGGAAGTTTCCCTCTTGTTGATGTGCAGGCAAAGGATGTGTCGTGGCCTTTTTGTACCCTTCATTCTGAGCGCAAGCCATTCACTGCTTGCTTCAGTCTGCAGCTCACTGTGACAAAATGTGACAGTGCCAGCGGTCTGCCTTTACTGGGAAAATGTTACCAGTGGAGAGGGTAGGCCTCTGGTCCAGTCTTTAAACACCTGGGAAAAGCAGGAGAAAAATGTCACTGGTTTCTATATAGCAGGGACCTCGTTACAACTCACAGTATACCCACACATCTTTCCCAGTTCTGGACAACTTCATGGGCTTGGCCAAAGCCTCTCCCTGCTTGCTGCCAGTTGCTCTGGTTTTCAGCCAAGCTGCACAGATCAGCTTCACAGTAAGTCTCTGAGACTTCAAGTGCAGTAAAATGTAGGTCAGATCCTGCCCTGTAGCTGGAGGCAAGCTGCCCTCTGGATCTGTGGAGTCTGTGGAGCCCCAGCTCCTATGTCAGGCATTGTCTCACCCTTTGGCTTGAGTTTTATTTGTGAGAACTAGCCTGGAGGCTGAGAAATTAGAAATGGACTGGGCCAGTGTTTCGAGTACAGTTGGGCAGAAAGGGATTATGCAAAGCAGGAGACACTGGAAAATAAAATAAAAATACTGTGTACTGAAAAGTTGGTTGCATAATAAAAATAACAATTATTTATTTTTATTTTTTGTTTTGGTCTTTTGGGGGGTTTGGGGG
>VWZN01011068.1:301006-311776 GCA_013396955.1 Regulus satrapa | reverse complement strand
CTAATAGAGCTTAAAATGTTTCAGTTTTCCAGGCTCTCCCCCCCCCTCTCCCCGGCCCTCGGCTCGGAGGCTCTAATGCCGCAGGTTCGTGGGATGCCAGGGGAGTGTATGGCCAATCAAAAGGATTAGGGGGCGGTTGGTATCTGAGGGGGGACGGTGCTCTTAAGACTCTTCCCCACAGTGGCAGTGAAACGCTATAAACCTGCAAATCTTCAAAAGTATCGCTTAAAGCCAGCAAAATCCCCTCTGGAGCCTGGCCGCTCCAGCTGCGGGGCTGCCATCCCGCCTTTCCCATCCCGGCCTCTCCCCTTTTTCCAGGAGTTTCTTGGCTCCCNGGCTGCGGGGGCTGTCGGCGGCGACCGCTCCCCCTCCGCCTCCGCTGCCCCCGCAGCACGGTCACCCTATACCTGCCACTCAGCCCCGGCAAAAGGACTTTTGTTTAATGGCATTTGTGTGCGGCCACAAAGAGCAAAGGCAGCTGAGGCAGATAAGGCTGAGAACCTGAAACAGATGTAAAAGAGATCAGATCGAGTTTTCTGCGGATCCTCAGCTCCTGTAGATATTTATGACCCCTTTTAACCCCATTTTAAATAGGTTAAACCGGGCTTGTTTTATACGGACGAAATGAGACCGGCGCTTGTATAGAAATTTACCCAGAGGAATGGATCAGCCCTCCAGTTTTGCTCCGTTCCTTATCAGTAAGCCGACCCCTTCGGCCACTGCACTGCTCATCGTTTGAAAACTTTTCTGTGATCTCATTATAACTCACATCCTCAGAAAGATCACAAAGCTGCCAGTTGACCTTTAGCCCCTGAAGAGTCCTAATTTTGGGTTGGCAACTTACAGCTCAACAAGCGAGGCAAGGCAGGCGGACAATAGCGGCGGCGGAGGACAGGGAGCACGGCACAACAATAAGCTGTCCTTGGAAGTGCTGGGCTGCGATTGTCATCCCAGACACAATCATGGGAGACTCAGTTGGGATCGCTTTCTTTTTGGCAGACAGCTTTGAACCCTGCTCTTCCCTTCCTGTTTCTCTGTTAATTATAAGTTTCTGCTTCTTCCCAATGACAGATGAATCCGCCAGGAGTGAGAGAAACCAAAGGGACAAATTCTGCTCGGTTGGGGATGCTGAGCCTCGGCTGGCTCACACCCACTTACTCCAGATTTACACTACAGGGCCTGACTTGAGAGGAGAGTACAGCTCCGTAGGTCAGCCAGCGGTTTGTACAAAATGCATAAACCAGCCTTCCTTGCAGGGGGTCTGGCAAAGCACCGTGATACTCACTACAGATAACTGTAGTGAAGCTTTAAAGCTCGCCTGCTGCTGCAGAACTGCCCTCTTCCTCTTCTCACAGGCACCAACTGGCAACCAATTTCTAGAACATCCTGGGAGTCATTTCTTGCGGGCTTCTGCACCACCCAATGGAAGTGGTGGTGGCTCTACGGCCCTTTTACAGCCCCAGCACCATTGCCTTTACTTGTGAGATAACCTCATGACTTTTTTTTTTTTTTTTTTTTTTAAAAAAGTGTTATTGATACTAGGGGGGTTTTTTTGCAAAAGTTTTTTGGGTTTTTTTTTTTTTTTTGCAGAAAAGACTTTCCCACTTTTCTCCTAAAATGGAGACTCAACAAAGCAGCCCTAGAAACACTACCATTAGAAGATACATGTAAATTATTTCCATTTCACGGGTATTACTGACTCATCACAATTTTCTATCGGGCTGAACTTTTGAAGCCAGCTGTAAGAGGTGGAACATATTTCATTTTTGTCATGCAGGGGTTCTTCTGAAATCCTGCATTTTCTCTGGTTGGGGATGGAGGCAAAAGGGGGAAGTTCCCTAACAGCGACACAAAGAGCGTTCCAACTTGTGGCTGTGCCTCTACTCTCCCACGCATGCACCTGTGTCCCCAAGCCTCTAACAACAGCATCAGAACTAAAAACAGCTTTGCTGTGCTCAAAGGAAAATAAGAAATGTGACCATCCAGCCCAGGAAGGAATGAGAGAAAACTTCTAACTAGAGGTCACATCTCAAATCAGTATTCATCAGGCACAAGCTTACAGAAAAGGGCTCCTGACAATGAGAAAAAACACACAGATAGAAAACAGACATGTCATAAAATAGAAAGGCAGCCTCTAAATTTTACCACTTTTGAGGTGGGTATTTTCTGCTGAACTCCTACCCAGCCCCCAACTCACACCCATCCAAATGACCACAGATGTCAGGCTTCCTCCCCCACCACCCCTCCCCAATTTACACATACATGAGAAAATTCAACTTGCACCAAGGGGACAGAAAATCAAGTGTTTGCCCCAGCTGCTGGTGCTGAGGGTTCATGTCCATCAGCAAACACCCAGGGCTGGGGACAGGATGCTCCACACGTGGGCAGCTGCCCCCGGAGATGCAGCGTACTCGCCTCTAAGCCCTGTGGCTGGCAGATGCCCAGACCAAATCCCGGCCTCTGCTAGCCCTGTGTTGCTGGAGGAGTTGAAGTTCCTCTGCCTTTGGGCAGTCAATATCTCAGGGCCAAGGGCAAGAGGGCACAAGGCTTCTTGCTTCTTCAGCGGGAGCCCAGGTAGAGTTTAGCCTGACTTCCTATCCTCGCCGTCTCTGCCTCAGCCTGCAAATTAACTCCATCACCCTAAACCCACAAACTGAGCAGAGAGAGTTGGTTTTATTTAAAGGTAGCATAAAAAGCCTATAAAAAGGTTAAAAGCCCCATATAATTATCTTATTTTATTTTATTTTCAGTCCCATGGTATTAATTAAAAAAACTGCCCAGCCTGAGAATTCGATTCCTTCTACCTGATATGGGGACGCAAAGGAATCTCTCTTGAGAAAGGTCTCCAGAGTCCTTAATCACCATTTAGGGGCCCTGCTCTTTGAAGGGCCATAGAGGAACAAAGTGGTTTGGGGATTAGTGAATGGCTTTTATTTCTTCCCTAATGATGAGCAAAGTGCAACGAATGCCTAGGGCAGATGATAAATTGAGGCAGAAAATGTTGCACGAGTGCCTTTTGCTAAGCTAGAGGATCAGTGTCAACAATATAAAAAAATGCCCCTGTTTGCTCATAAGAAATAATGTTTGAATCGTTAAACAGTCGAGACGGTATTGGCCATATTTAACTGCCTGGTACCTGCAGCCCCTTTGCAAACAACCCCTTTGAAGTGACTTCAAAGGGTCTGTGCACAGAAGGAGAGGCTGCAGTATCAGTCACTCCACTGGGTACTCGTGGGACTGCGGAGCAGAGCACAACAGAGCAGAGCTGATGCTGCCCAACAGCCTCATTCAGGGTTGGGAGTGAAAAGAAAGGCCATCCAAGAGCCCCTGAGAATATTTTACTCCAAAGAAGAGAAAGAGAAAAAATACAGCATGTTCCCTTTGACACTGTCCTGCAGGCTACTTTGAGCTGGGGCTTCCTTCAGTCATGAGGAAAAAAAAAGCACCAAACAACAAAAACTTAACTCCAGGGGAAAACCAAAATTAAATATAGTCATGATGCTCTGTAGCATGTTTCTGTGGTGAGGGTGAAGAATCCAGGACGGAACCAGTGTCCCCAGAAGTCACTGGAGACACTCCCTGGTTTTGAGGAATGCCAAGTCAGGCTTGAGTCAAAGTTAGAGGGCAGCACAAGTCAGGAGGCTCTGCTGGCAAAAGGGGTACAGAAGCTGACTTAACAGAAAACAACCAAATCCTCAAAATAGACTGTAGTTTTTTCCTTTTGTAAGGTTGAGATACAGCTCTGTCTCAGAGTGCAGACAGGAATTAACTGACCCTATGAGACATATGGCAGGATTTTTGGAAGCACCTTTTCCCCTTTTCTTCTTTTTATAGATAATTTTCCCTTCTTTGCACGAACATCATATGAGTCATGGCACTCAGGCTGCCTGTGCTGTCCAGATAGACAAAGATGGCATCACGATGTTACAGCTCCTTGTTTTTTAACTTGGAGGAATAACACAAGATCCTTGGGTACATCTGGAGCTCAGATCACCTTCTCTGGAAACTGACAGCAGGGTAATTTCGTGTGTTCATTTTACCTCTCTGTTCATTACAGAGGAAGCCTATGAGGATTAGATGTTCAGAAGTGTTTTGTTTTTATGGCTGGGGTTGTATGTTTCAGTGATATATGAGGTCCTTCTCTTACTTATTATGGCCGTTATAAGGTTCAAAAGCACTTTCTGAGGAAAGACAATATAAATACATACTACATTATTTCATTCTGCAAGATAATCTTAGTAAGTGACCCTCACCAGAGATGTGTAAACATTCTTCCTTTTTTAAAAAGTCTAAAATCAGTTTTTACACTTAGAGGATTTCATAAGGAAGTTGGGGAGGATGAGGAATCAGGCAAAACCCTCAGGATTTCTGAGATAATTAGTATTTTTATATGACGAAACAGCATAAATAAGAGTGCTACATGTTTATCTCCATGGAGAAAAATTAATTACCTGCTACTACAGGAAAGCAACTTGGTTAGCAACATAGATACTTGTGAGGAATGAAAATAGTAGTGCTAGGGCAAGTGCCACCCAATTAACAATTGGCAAAGAATGAAAATGTGTTGTATTGGAAAATGCAGACTCGCAACATGATTTACTGCACATGACTTGAATATATAAAATAAATGCTGAGTTAGCATTAGTGTCTTCATTAAAATACTGATAATCTGCAGGTGACATAAATGGATAAGGTGGGAAAATTACTGAGGAATTGTAAATACAAGGAGCTGGAGAGTTTATGCTTGCCTGTCTTATATGAAACAAAATGAATGTGGGAACGGTAGCTCATTGTTAAGATTGGAATCAGAAGCAAATACTTCAAGTAAGCCAAAGAAGCATAGGCATTAGGAAAATATTGCAGTCAAGCAAATAATGCAAGGATAAATGCTATAGAGACTTTCTGAGGAGAGAAATTCAGGAGATGGTTTTTACACATGCCAAGAATGTGACACTTCCAGCCTTTACTTCAGTGTGAAGAAAAAGTAGAAACATGTATCAGTGGTTCAAAGGGCTTCTAGGAAAGAAACAAAAATGGGTTCAAAAAGCTATTCAGGCAAACTGCCATGTCTGGAGGCAGAGGAGGGAGGAAGTGAGAAGGAAGGGGTCATGGTGAAAAGCAGTGCCACAGCTTATGATGCCCTTAGGTCACAGGCAGGCCAGGCATGGAGGCTTGGTTCCCAGGGACCAATGCCATCACAGTCACCTCACAGGCCAAAACCAGGGAATGTTGCCTTTAGTCAGCAGCAAACTGAGGTCATCTGCCTCTGCTTCAGAGGTAAAGACTGATGGTAAGCCAGAGCCAGCTTTGGCTGTCTTAGGAAAAGAGATCCTTCTGCAAGGTAAGAGTTAATCCTGACTCCTACCTTGCGTGTTAAGAGTTAAGCATCTCTGTGATCCTGGTAACTGCAAATATGTTGTGAACAGAAAGAAAAGCTAAACACATGAAGGGATCCATAAAGAAAGCTAAATCAGTAGTAGGAAGTGGAGACAAGGGTGAGGGCAGTAGGTTCAGCGTAGCTGAGTAAAGATGCAAGCGATTAGGATGAGCAATAAGCAAAGGCCTTCCCACTATAAACAAGCTGGGGAAAGAGGACTCTGGGAAAGTTGTACAAATAAGCAGCAGTGATTTTAAAACGATATTTAGAGGAGGAAAAATAAATCTTGACTAGAGTCCTTCAGAGAGTGCTTGACAGGAGCACTGTCATCAGTATTCAGAGAAGGGCACGCTGTCCCCAGCACACCCCCTCTGCCAGCACTGTCTGATGAGCAAGGGCATACACTGCCATCCCTAGAGAGCAGTCTGAGGTTTGGATCTCATCTGTACAGGTGCTGGAGGTGGTGGGAGTTCTAAGGAATACTTCATATTTTATTAATATTTTGAAATATTTTTACACTGAGTTGATGAGCAGGTTAAGAGACCATTATCTAGGATATGAAGCCTTAATCTGTCAGCTACCAGTGTTTCACAGGCAATTTTTCAGCCCTCCCAGTCATGACATTTTATATATTTACATTAGAAAACATGAAATCCTGATAATTTTAATCATCTTATAGCCTGAANCAGGAGAAAATTAGATACCACATGGTCATAAAGCCCTGAATTGAGAGCAACAACAAGTCCCCTTTCCCAAAGACCTTACAATGTGGAAAGGATAAAAAAATGCGTTTGTGTGTAGAGGGGATAAATGGTCTTTTCATATCCATAAATGCTTTATTTTTGCATGAGTCATGGTGGGTTTGAGTAAGTCCTTTAAAATGCCTCACATTTTGGCTCTGGGCATGGACATCCTCTGTCAGAAATCAAGTTTTTTAAGGCCACTTGAAGGGTCTGTATGAGCTAGGGAAACTCAGAGCTGCTTCCACCGCTGCAGACCCCAACCAAGTCACTGATTTGGATTGGTGACCCTGCAGCCAGCACCGCCTTGGGAGCTTCCACAAGTGCCTAACCTAAGCCTGCTTGGATCACTGCAAAGCGGTGTGGGCAGGGATGCACCAGCCCATCTATGGAGGGGGGAGACTAACTGCTACTAGCAACCAGTTTTGGGATCTATGAATGGGTTTTTTCTTTATGTTTTTTGTCTAGAAAACATCCCTAAGGAGGGTGAGGGTGGTTCCTGTCAGGGAGGTCTGTTGTGCCAGCACTTAAACAGGATCTCGTCCGGATTCTCACACTTAATTCCTAACATTTTAGGAGCCTTTTCCAGTCCTTTTACCTAAGCCAGAAAGCTTTCAATTGTTTCCTCAGTGTTCCAGGACTGGAACCAGCTCAGGTCCCTGGGTGAGATACCCTCTGGGCCATGGCATCGTTGCACGAGCAGCCGTGTTTGCTGGGACACCTGGCAGAGCTGCCCAGAGCTGTGCCAGTGCTGCTGCCAGGGCTCTCTGGGGACAAATCCAGACTAAAGGGCTTAGGGACAAGAAGGAAAACACAAGCGATGGGAGGCTTTGTAGTGCTCCTGGATGACTTTTCACCAGACAGAATTATTTCTCCATCTGTCTCCCTGGAAGAGGCAGGGGAAAGGTGTGGGAAGAGCCCCCAGGAGCATGGGTGTCTGCTACAGCTCGTGCTGCAGGGTTTCTGGACCACACATTTACTTTTTATCACTACAAGCCATGCCTGAGACATGGTGAAGGCCTCACAGAAAACCTGCTCTGAGTGGCTTTGCTCCTACAAATGGGGTTGCTCAGAAGTGTTCTGGGAAGAGGGAGGGATTTTCGAGCAGAAATTTTGAAAGATGGCACTCTGAATGATGAAAGTGATTCCCTTACCCAGTGGAAGATATTTTCACCTCCCTTTTGGCCCATTTGGCCTCTTCCATTGCTGAATAAGAATCACTAAAGCTTCTGACAGTGAGCAAATGGCAAGCCAGGCCTCAATGCTGCAAAACAGCTATCCCTAGAGATTTTATTGAACTACATATTAAAAAAAAAATATACAATCAGTATCATAAAGTACTGTATAAACACAGCCCTGCATTGCCTGTTTGATAGAAAAATCAGTTTTGTCCCATCTATTTGCCTCCCAGTGCACTTTGAATACTTCTAATGGGAGATTTCCACCATGGAAATGACTGGGAGAGGCCGTCCTGTCACTCAGCTTTTCTTTCTTTTCAGCCACCAGGCTATGGCTGGATTTGTGCCTGACATCTTAGTGCCATGCCTGCCACATATTCGCATCCATTAATGAGTCTCTCTCCTATTCTGAATGTTACTTGTCACACGGGGAAGGTGAATCTGCTAAAAGGTGAATCACAAAACCGTCAAGACCAAGCAGAAGAACCCACAGAGACTCCCTTAACAAGCAATGGCCACATGATGCAGCCAACAGAAGGGAGTTTTCAGCAATTATAATGAAAAATCATCGCCAAGACACCAGTGGGATTTGAATTTCCCTTTTTATCTCAGTACAGTGCTCTGCAGCCAAGACATCACCTAATTTAGCTAAGTGCACTGTTACCCTGCCATTAGGCCCTGGCCAGGAGCTGCAGGTACCCTGCAGGATTCAGTGCAGCCAAGAGAAACCTCTGAGGGTGCATTTTTGCTCCATTCAATCAAACTGATTCGCTGGCAGGCCAACATGCATGTGACACACTCAGAACCCCTTCAGCCAGTTAGAGGACAGTTCCTGAGTTTATGAAGACATGGCACAGCTCATTCCTGCTGGCATTTATTAATTGCCAGCACTCTCTGTAGCAGGCACCAGAGTCACCATTCCCACCTGCCTGGCTAACCCCAGAACAAGCACTTGGGCTGCTCATCCCACAGGGCATCCCACCAGGAAGGAAGGAAGCAAACTGAAATTCAAAATAGTGTCTCGTGGCCATGATTGATAAGGAGCACTGCCCAATTTTCCTCTCCTGGAAAAGAAATTGCTCAGCCTCCAGACCTGTCAGCAGGGTCCGATAAGATAAATTGTTTCAGAAATTGAATATGGCTAATACAATTTTGAGAGCAGGCTTGCCAAAAAATGTGAGAAGAGGAAAAGTACTGGTGAGGCCAGAACACCATCAGGTTTAGGAATAACTCAGCATGCCTTGGGCATCTGATGGATCCTCAGCAGCACATGGCCAGACACAGTAATTCTGAGGAGACACGTCTAAAGCAGGACCATCACTGTGCTTCTTTTTAAATTTCAGTCACCAGCTGCAGATTTCCTTCCACAAGGGCTCAAGGATATCTCTCACCCTTCACAAGAACACAAGAGTAGATACTGTATGACCTTTCCTCTGGGAGCAGCACGTACTTCCCACATACACCTTTACTGCCTCAGCCTGCATGTCAGTGCAGCTGTTGGGAGAGCAAGGGAAGGAAACAGAGAGCCAGGAGAGAGCAGGGAAGGCAGGGTAAGACCAAGAGGACCTTTACCTTCTTGGACATTAACATCAACTCTCTCTTATCTGGCTTAGCAGCAACCCCTCGTTCTTCATCCTTAAAAACCTACTTCCAATTAGGCAAAGCTGAAGGTAAAAAGCAGCAGGTGGACTTCAGCTTATGTTAGAATATTGCAGTCCATGGTGGTGGTGGTGAGGGTGGCAGGGGCCAGGGCTGCCTGAGCCTGGGTGCAGTGAGATCCTGCTGATGCAAATGTCAAAGCAGAAGCCAAGAAGGGTGACAGGAACTGAAAAATCTCTTGGGGTAGCTGTTATGGTCTAGATGCAGCAGTGGGAGTTGTTCTGGCACCTGTAGAGGGGAAAAGAGAAAGGCAGGAAGGTGAGAAGAGGATCAGCCACATTGAGGAGTGGGAAGAAGAAAGGGGCTCTGCATGAGCCATAAGACTGCTGATTTTTTCTTTATTTTCTCCCAGCTCTTGGCACAGATAAGAGAAATCCTTTTCTAGATCCTGCCAAATTGACATGTCAATCAAGCTCCTTTCCATCCACATGCTGATATGCACAATTAAAAGTTTCAGAAAGATCCAGTTAAACTCGATGTAAACCACAGACTCATATTTTCTACCAGCCTCCCACAAAGCCTTTCATACCTAACCTAAACTCAACATTGCCAACTCTCCTGTGATGTTTCTTGATAGTGTCTTGTGATAATGGATATTTTTCCTAAAGCCCCAGCTCCCAAATGGAAATCATTACACGAGAATCTCAGCTTTCATTAAAAAGTAGATTTCTATCCCTCAGGGCTATGAAAGAAAGCTCAAAGCTGTGAATCAAGAAAAGCATGCTAGCTTAGGAAACAGAAGGCAAAAGACAAAAAGCAAAGGATAACTACTGCAGCCACAGCTCAACACAGCTCCTGGACTGGGACAGCTGGGGCAGCCCCTGCAGGGCCATGACCCCACTCTCAGGTAAACTGCCCTAAGGCACCATGCACTGCAAAATAAAGAGGCATAAACTTGTCTTTAGTAGTTGTTGAGTGATAGGACACCTTCATTATGCCTTATTTTGGAGTGCACAGATGTAAAAAGAGATTCACCAGCAGACACGCGCACGCAGGCACAGACCCATGTCACGTATCAGACCTGCTGGTGTAGTCACACCAACATAAAACCCAGATGAATCCATCATCCTCACAAGCATCCCACTACAGAGATTGTTCACTTAAAATGAGGCGATAAAAATAGCCCAAAGATTCTTAGTTTTCTGATCACACTCTTCAGAATACAGCAAAAAATGACAAGTGCTCATATTTTTCCTCCTGACTTTTCTAACTACGCTCCTCCCCAAGTCAAAAAAAAAAAAAAAAAAAGGAAAAGAAAGAAGCAATTTAATCATCACCCTAATATGAAAATACATTCAAAAGGAGAAGAAAGAACAGAATCTGAACTTTTTATCTTGGCATTTCTGTCACTCTTATATATACACATTTCACTTAGGTGCATGCTTAAACTGTTGTATTTAAATTTTTATAGCATAAACATCTGATTTTCCACACAGAAAGAGATGGTTGTTCCCAGGAAAAGACAGTGGCTTCTTACAGCAAGTAGATTACTGGCTTTTCTGCCAAGATGCAGCAAAACACAGAGATAGAGACTACACTCCTGCCCTGCTCCTGTTTTCTTCAGGGCTGGAGTGAAATGCTATAAAAAAGGAGCAGGAAAAGAAATTTTGGATTCCTCAAAAAGGCAAAATGTTTTGTGACCTTTGCAACAGCACTGCAGAAATCCAGCTGTCTCATGAGCAAGCACCAGACACAGCAGCATTAGCAAGCTGTGCACTGAGGGGCTCAGCCTGATGGTTTGCTTAGAGAGGAAATTGCTCCTGTAAAGGTTTTTAAAGCTCAGCTCACATGTGCGCACACCCTGCTCAGAAAAAAA
>VWZN01011068.1:234537-300993 GCA_013396955.1 Regulus satrapa | reverse complement strand
TATATATATTCTGAGCTTTTTCTCTTAACACTTCTCATTTTCTAACTAAGATAATTGAATGACTCAGTGAGCATGGCTGGCATTAAAATCTTGGGGGAGGGAAAAGCAGAGGTAGCAAGCTCTAAATCCTCTGCCAAATCCCCTTTTCATAATTTATAGTCTGTCACCAGTTTATCACCGGGAACTGTCCCTCTTTTTCTCATTCTCCAGGCTCCTTTCCCAGTGGACAGTCCATGCCAGCTGTCTCGGCAGCAGGAACGTCCTTTTTTTCCCAAGCCTCGACCTGTGGGAAAATCTTCATTGGCCAGTAATTGATTCCACCCTGCCAGCTCCATTACTTTAGTCTACAGTCAAACTGCCAGCAAGCTGGAGACAGGCAGCCTCAGCCCTCCCCTGCTCCCGCTATTGAACCCGCTCCTGCCCAGCCTGTTGGCTACCGGGGCTCTGAGCTGATGTGTCAGCCCGCCCTGCAATTAGCACTAATCTGAAAATTGGCCTTTGCTAGCAAAGCCAAGCACCTGACAGCTAATTGTTGATGTCAGATTGATGTGCATTTAATATGGAAAGGTTATTTATCAAAGAGTACGGGGGTTTTTTTCTTTTCTTTTCTTTTCTTTTTTTCCTGTTGGTTTGTCCCTGGATTGCCACAGGCGCTTACAGCCCACAGACCAATAAAGATCTTATACTTCATTTAACTTAAGGAACCTTCTTAATACCCTTTTCAAACACTCAGTGTAGGGCAGTGCAGTACTCATCTATTTATAATGTTTATAAAGAAATCACAGCTAAGCAAGCAATTATTGTTTTTAGTCTCTTTTTTTGGAATCAAAATATTGGGGGGTGAAGAAAGGTTGATAACAGAATAGCAACTGCCAGCCAGCCCTAGGATTAAAAATGAAGTTTTGACTCATCTCCAGAGTCTTGCCAGCCTTTCCTTACACCAGGCTACTTCAATGTTTACAGTATTATTTCTGATTTCCATGGCTGCGTGTGTCATAGGAAACACACAGGGAAAATACAGGTCCTGTTGATTTTAACAGAGGTTTTCCCACTCATGACAACAGAGCAGGGACTTCCCTGGTGGTTTTGTGGAGACACGAGAACATGATCCGTCAAGTCCTCATCCTGGTATCAGGCAGCAGGAGGTGAAGCTGCGTGTACACGGAAACCCCCTCGCACTGTGTGAAGCTGGCTGACATCTATCCATCCATCCATCCATCCATCCATCCATCCATCCATCCATCCATCCATCCATCCATCCACCCACCCACCCATCCATCCATGTATTGTCAAATGGGTTCTCTTGATGATTAAAGCTGCAGCTCGGTGTTTTCCATGAGTGTCAAGCAATGGCTAGACTGAAAACAGGCTGCAATACAAGCATTACTATTGGGAGCATCTGCCTGATGCTGCACAGGTTGCCATCTAGCACCTCCATAAGTAGCCTAAGAAAGGAAATCCACCAGGCATTTGAAGAAAATCACATTTTTTTTCAGACTGGACATGCACATTTTCGGTCATGATAAAGTCCTGCTAAAAACCAACAAGGTTTTACAGATACTTAAAGGAAATTAATATATCCTGTGGAGCCTTGGAGGTCAGAAAAGATACAAGCAGTGCATGTAAAGCTCTGCCTTAGAACCTACAGTAAGAAAAAAGCTAATAGTGTTAAATGAAGCAAGAGAGAAGACAAAGTGGTTTTGGTAAAAGTGGTAAAGTAAAAGTGGTAAAAGTAAATCAGGGGGGACACAAACATAACAACAGTTTGATATAAATCATATTCTGACAGGGAAATGAAAAGTACCAGTGTGAGTTGTGTGAAGCAATTGTTCATATTCATTCCAAAGGTAGAGGAAAACATTGCTCATATATATTGAACATATCTCATTTTGAATGAAGGTAGTCAAGTATGTTACAGAGTCTTCTGACCTCTAAACAATCTATCTCTAAACTGACTGTCTTTTAAACTATAAAGGTATATAATTTGTGTTCTCCCACTAACTTCTCACCACAAAAATTTAAATGGAAAGTACCCTACCAGGATGAGGCAGGATCTAGAGAAGGACCTTCACTAAATAAATAAAAAAATTTAAAAAAAAAAAAAAAAAAACACACTTTCAAAATAAAATATTAATTAATTAGCATTTCATCATTCATTAGGCATTGCCTCCATAACAGCATTAGTGCTAAGGTAATGAATAGAACAATGTGAACAAAGTGGTGGCAACCAGCTTACTGGGGCTGAGAGCATTGGGGCAGGCAGGAGCTGCTCTCAGCACCCAGCAGAGCTGGCAAAGTCATGCACATCTGGTGGTCTCAGACAGAGGGATGTTACACCAAACTTCCATCACCATCACTGCTGCACTCTGACCAGAAATCACCCCACGTGCTCTGAGGAGCCCTGGGCATGGTGATCGCATCGGGCAGAAGCTCCAGCCCAGCTGGGATTTAGGAAGAGCAGCTCGTGGGCAGGGCTGTGTGTCCCTGTGGCAGAGCTGTGCTGCTGGCAAAGGATGGGTGCATCTTGCACACATCCACCATGGCATGTCCTCCTCCTGGATAAACACTGACTCCAGGCACGACACCCTCCTCCTGGTGCTCTTGCAGCCAGTCTGGAAACTAAGCAAATGCTTCATTTCAAATACTTGCCTCAGCCCCCTGGGTTGGCCCTTGGTCAGGCTTTAAAGACGTGTTGGGAAGTTTTGGCAGCATTGCTTTCAACTTGGCCAGCAAGGAGATGTTGAAAGTTACACGACTGCATCCACACTGGAGTTCTGAAATGTGTTAATTAAGACATTCTGTTACCAGCCCCTTCCTTCCCACACAAGACAAAACCCACCGAGTGCTAAACGTGCCTGAAATGATTCGTATGTTTTAATGCTTTCCTGAATATGGATCAATTTTAACACTTTTTATAATGCCTGTATCCTAGCCAAGACAGAGCTGATGACTCCAGTCTGAGTCAAGTACACGTTTAACACCCTCTGCTGAATAGTCCCTAGAAGAGGAGAGAGTTCAAGAAGCCAGGGCAGGAGAGCAGCTGGGTAGATGTTTGTCTGAGCTGTTCTTAAAGACTTACAGTAACAAAAGCTGCACAAGTTCCCTCTGGCAATTTATCCTGCTCCTTCATTTTCTTTACTTATAGAAGTTATTTTACGAAGTCTAATGCAATGCTCTCCTACTGCAATTTAAGTAATCACTTTTCTTTCCTGTCTTCCATGGGCACAGCGCACACTGCTCCCCACAGCTGACGTGTACTTACTTGAAGTATTTTCATTAGTTCAAACAATGCTGATTTGTCGATGTTTCCTCAGAAATGTATCCCAGGTCCCTGAGTACTGTTTCCCTCTGCATTCTCAACAACTGACCTTTTTGCAGTGCTGAAACTGAAACTGGAACTGTTGCCCCAGTGGAGGCCACACACACAGGTGGGAGCAGAGGGGAAGGGTGAGGTTGTAGGTCCTACCAAGCCATTCTCTTATTACATGTCCCAGTGGGACACTTGCCTTCCCCACCACAGCATGACAAGGCTGCACTCTTCCTGAATTGTTCCCCTCTGCAATGCCATTTTGCAGAATTATTTCCTCTCACATCACCACTTCAAAAGTCAGGAGAGCCACTGGGACTGGGTGCTTCCCCATCACCCCTTTGTGCACCAAGAGTTTGGGCAGGATTCCTTTAAATCTCACTATTCCCAAGGGCCAGGCTCTTCTCACCAGTCCTTCCTCAATCCATATATCTCTCTACACATCATCTCCCATCACAGAAAATGAAATTCCCACCCAGAAGTCCCCCTGGCACCCTCCAGACTGCACAGCACTTTTCCTCCTGGCAGAGCAGCTTGGAGCTGATACAGAAATGACATGTGTGGTGTGACAGACCCACTAAGATGTCCTTTGTGTGGACAAGCATCCCTGATGCCATGGAGGGGTCCTTGGGACGGGCCAGTTTCATCAGGGCATCGATCCCTCTGTTGATGCCAGAGCAGAAGCTCCCAGTGTCTTGGAGAGCCTCCCCTTTCTGCAGAGCTGAGGGACAGCCAGCACACTCAAGAACTGAGCCAGCACACTCAAGAACATGCCAAGATCTGATCGTGGAGTCTGATTCAATTCCCCTCACCTTTGAATACAAGGAAGCCAAGAGCCCTGCTCCCTGCTCCCCCACTGCTTGGCTGGCAAACTTGGGCACCTCTGGGGTAACTGCAGGTGAGTTTCTTTCTGATTCCTCCATGATGAATCCCAAAGGATGGCTCTGGTGAGAGACTGTCCAAGTATCATTCTGGTATGCAATTTGCATAATATAAACATTATTTGGACACCCATTAGCACAAATTCTTGTATGGAGTACAAGAGCTGCAAGTTAAATGAGAGTTTCAGAAAAAAAATAAAAGGGGGGGGGGAATTTTCATTACATTGTTTTCTCTTACTTAAGTATTAATATCACTAGATAATGCATATCCCTATAATCTGGGAAAAGGGTTTATATACTTCTTAGGATATAAAAACTTCTTTCTATCAGATTGGAACATGTGTGTCTTGATCAGCTTGTATCTTGAGATACTTAAAAAAGAAGGGAAAAAAATGCAATTTTAGCAATAGCTAAAATAAGGAAAATATCTCAGCCTGTCCAACCAAAACAATGACCTGATGCAGAAGTCAAGTCTATCAGGTAATGCTCAAGGGAACTTTTTAAATAAGGAAAAAAGAGTGGAAGTGGGAAAAAAATGTCATCATTGTATTCTTATGCAGTAATGTTCCTCCACTAGCATGAACAGCTTATCTCCCCATCTAAGCACTTCTCGATAACAGACTGGGTTTTATGTCGAGTACAGGCTGTACCAAGTCCCTAAAACCATTCTATTGTTAAAGATTATATAAAATGGTCAATCAAAGTGTCACTTCTTCCTGCCCGTCCCCCAGGCTGCTGTCGCAATAATTCCATATAAAGGCCAAGAGTGAAGGGGGAGCAAAGCACCAGGAGAGGGAGAAAATGGCACACTGCAGAGGCAGCAGGCACATGGAACACCCCTCCACCACAGATGGTTGCACTGCAGCGTCACCTAAGCAAAAACATCCAAATAAAACTTGTTTAGTGAATTTGTCCTTGCAAAAAAAAAAAAAGTGCTTAGCCGTCTGTGCACCTGCAGAGCTGCTGNAAGCAAAAACATCCAAATAAAACTTGTTTAGTGAATTTGTCCCTGCAAAAAAAATGTGCTTAGCTGTCTGTGCACCTGCAGAGCTGCTAAGTGTCCTTTCATGCCTTGTCTGGTGCAACAGGTCCCAGCAGAACAGAGATGTGGGAGATTAAGCCAGAATAAGCTCAGGAGAAGTCCACTTTTCTAGAATTTCAAATGAGATTTCTAGATATCTACATATTTCATGCATTAGGCATGGCTCAGAAATAAGTTGGATCAGATTAAAACAGTGGAAAACCATAACATTTGGTAACTGAATTCACCAACTGAATTCACCTGCTTGGCTTGGTGGGGGTGGTGGTGGTTTGGGGTTCTTTCCCCCTAGGAGATTTTCATACCAATTATAGTGGAAGTTTGAAGGGGCTTTCTGACAGGGCCTAAACTGGTAAAAGGTGGCAGCTTGGAGCTCAATGACCAGAGTTCATGTGGGATGGGAAACAGCTCCTCTAAGCTTGAACAATCCCACCAGGCATGATGAGCATCAGGGCTTTGGGGGCAAAGTCCTTCTACCATGAGGGCAAAGTTATTCCTCATCCTGAAAGAACAATCAATTCCTAGCATAAAACAATATTATAGACCTCTATCACACCTGCCCTTGGCATCTCTGTTCCTCAGCACCAGAAGGACACAAAGCAGTTCCATCTCACCCTCAATGCTCATATTCCCAGGAAAACTAAGAAGGCAGGAGAACTGCATTCATTTGTAAAGGCTTGAAATAAGCCTTTGTTAAGTATTTGCTTAACATACAAATGCCTTTCACATCTCAAGATAGACAAATCAAGCTTACGTTCTAATTAAGGAAGGGATCAGATTAAGTCCTCCCTCCAGTAGAGATTTTCCAAAATTTTTGCCTGGATTCAGCTGCATATTCTAAGCACGTGGATTGACAAGGAGGGGATATGGGTAACAGAGGGCTTGTGCTATTTGTGATTTGTGCTAGAGACTACATAAAGAAAGGGAACCAGAAAAATAATTCACACTTCTCAAATGCCAAAGACTAAATACAGTTTGTATCAACAAGAGCAGAAAACCACCAGCATATCTCATTTTCATCCGCTATCCATGGGGGTCCGTCATGAGAGCTTTCAAGGAAACCTGCATACCATTGCACAGGGTACATGTTCTCCCATACACAGCTTGCAGGCACACACAGGCTGTATCATGTGCTGGCAAGTAATGGAGAAGTTGAGCAAACATACCTGAAATAGCTCACATGCTTAGAGATGCCAAACAGGCTCCTTACACCATTTCCAGAGGGGCTTTCTTTGCCCAGCTCTGCATCCCCCAGCCACTCTAACAGCAGTTGTTCCTGTGGGCATGCTCTCTCACATAGCCATCAATTACAAGGTGACGAGTTGAAGAATAATCATTTGTCACTGCAAGCCAAAACAAGCAGGCCTGCTCCTTTGTGCCCACTTCTGATGAGGAATTTGCCCAGGCCCAGGCTTGCTCCAGGGCTATGTGTGCTCTTCCCCTACCATCCAGTCCTGTTGCCTCCCCTCCTTCTTTCCTCCTAGCCTGCTCTCCCAGACTTTTGTGGAGAGTGAAGCTTTCTCTCCTCTTTTCTGCCTTTCCTTTGACCCTGTCCTCCCAGGGGCTCAGGACACTGTAATAGGTGAAACAGAGCTACAAACATCCCAATCAACATGATTGCTGTGTGCTGGGAGCTTAATCCTGCTACTGTCCCATTGCAAAAGCACCCAAAACTGAAAGCTTGTGCATTCACAAGGAGATGGTTGATCAGCAAAGGAGACTGAAGACCCAACCTGCTTTGCAAAAGAACCAGGAGGGTTTAGGAAGCAGAGAAAACACCTGAGCAATGCAGAGAAGGTATCTGAGAAAGGGTAGGGGTTGGCTCAGCTGAGGATAGGGAAGATAGTCTGGAAATGGCAAATGCAAAAGAGAAGCTGGGCTGCCTCGTAGAAGCTTACTGGCAAAGAAAGAAATCTAAGAGATGAGATGGGGAGGAGCAGATGATCCTTTGCCTTTGGTGTTTAAAACAGGACTGATGGTCATGCCAGACACTGGATTCCAGGGCAGTGGGGAGACCCTGGGTGACAGTCCCCGCCCCAGCAAGGTGAGTCTGGTGTCCCCTGAAGTGTGATTTGTGCCAGGGAACCTCTTCTCCATACCCGGCATCCTGCCTGCCACTGGGGCAACCATCACGACCACCCTCTCCCTGAGACAATCAGACTCTGGAGCCACAGCATTCCCCTGGGATGGGGGCTTCCCTGCATGGCCTGGGGGCAAGAGCATCTGGGAGTCACCGGGTTTGGCTTTGCAGTTCAATTAAATAAAAATAAAAGCATGGAAAACCCCCAGGTTTTCTCCCTGGGGAGGACATGGAAGGGGACGGTGTTCCCGGTAGCTGCCTAATCGCTCTCAGGGCGAAGGCCCCACTGCTGTCAGCACAAACCAGCAATTACGATTAATGGGCTGTGGCAATCGGATCCCAGCACTAAGGGAGACAGCAGGTCCCACCATTTGCATGCAGTAAATTATTCAGGCTGTCAGCTGTTGGGACGTGGCTCGGTGAGGCTGCGGTTAAACGCTGGCCACATGGCTAAGCCGAGGTGGGCCCGCCAGCCCCGCTCTGGGCCGGGCCAGGCAGGACAGCTGGGCCACCAGCAGGGCCCTGCAAGCCCCAGCCACAGCACGGCTGTCACAGCCTGCACATGGCTAACAGCGTGTCCTTCCGGCACCAAACACCACCAGGACAAGCTCAACAGTGTCTCAGGTTAAATTTCAAGGGATTGTGAACCTGGGAATATGGGGAGAGTTGGATGCCAGAGAGCCAGATTCAGTGACCAAGACTACTTGAGCCTCCAGACATGGACACATTTTTCAGGAATTAAATGAATGGCTGGACTCAGAATTGAGCATTCCTATACTGAAAGCACAGCATCATATAATAAACTCAGGGCTTGCCAGTTAAACCTGATTTTTACAAAGTCAAAGAAAGACCTCAATTCAAATGAGAACCTTTGAGTACCCACAGGCCATGCTGGATGAACTAGATGTACACTGCCAACATCCCCTTCTGCCCACCTGGCTGTGAGGAGTGTGTTTTAATGTATGCACTCTCATGCAAAAAGTAATCAATTCAGAATAACCTTTCAGAGTGGAAATTCTGAACTCTCCTAAGTTTGAGTACTTTTTTCCTGGAGCACAGCATGAAGAATAGCAAACATGAGGCAGAAGGGAAAGGGCTATTTGTAAAGTAATGTGAAAAGGAAAAAACCATCCCAGGCAGTTGTCTACCCATGCATAGATGCAGGTCTTTATCCCTGTTTTCCCACGAAGAGAAGGGATGCCAAGGGACCTGACACAAACACAACACCAAACTCCAAAGGATGAAGTAGTTTCTTCATTAGCACCTCAGTGTGGACAACTGCAGCAAAATCCTGTCACTTACATTCAAATCAGACCTGCTTCATGCAGGGGCCTGCCCACATTCACTGGTGCACAGCCCGAGAGGGGCTGTATTTCATCTCAGGAGTTTGAAATGGTTCAGAGCTGTCCCGTGTGGCTCAGTACCCCAGAAGCACCTGTACCCTTGCTAAGCACCATCCCCCCCAGCAGACATGCTGGGCTGCAGTTCTGGCAGCTCTCTCAGGAGTACTCGGCTTTCTCCAACATGCAGGCCTTTCAGTGGAAAGGAAATATTTGATTAAGAAATATAAATTGTGACATTTTCCTATGGAAAACTAAAAAATAAAAAACCCCAAAACACCATAGATCAATCCTCAGGCCTTGAGAGTTTGAAATTTAAAAATTAAGAGAAACAAAAGAGAGATGGCAAATAGCAATACTCCGTGTGAGCACAGTAGCATAAATTGGTAGGAGAGGCATGATAATGGGTAGCAAAACTGAAGCTTAGGGGCATGAGGTCACTTTGCTAAATAACTACCTACTTCAGAATGTACAGGCAGATCAAGGTGCCCATGCCAGCCTGATCTCTTGTGCTCACACGTATTTGAAAATGTCTACGTATATCCTATTCAGTCTGACTGTATTTAGGAGAAGTAATTAAGAGCGTGATTGTCAAAAGGCCAAGCTATTTCAGATCTACAAAGACTTAAAATTCATCCGAGTGCTTAAAAGTATGCACTGAATAGTCCAACCACAACCAAAGGGCCACATAGCAGCATCGAAATTTAGGCAGCAGTACGGGTTTTCACACATCAGAGCCATATTTTTATCCTCATTGAGGTCCAAAGTACTTATGCATCTATACACTAGCAGTAAAACAACAGAGTGATCCTTTATGACAGTATGACCATAATCTAACTTGACAAATGCAGTTGTCAGCATCCCTTAAAGTAAATTATAACTACACCCCCTTGACTAAATCCTGAGCCCTTTCAAATAACAAAACAAAGGGCTCTCTCCCAAGAGTTGTGTTCTCTGCATTGTGTTTTCTGACATGCTTTCCCACCACCAACCTTTCATCCTGTTGAACTGATTTCCATTGTAAGCAGCAGAGGGCAGGGAGGATAACTCCCGTTAACGTCACGCTGCTGAAGTGTGGGCCTGCCTAGAGGAAAGGCAGTAGAGGGGGCACATCCCTGGTACATCTCACCAAATCCCCTGTCCTGCCAAGCAGGGCAACACATATGGACAGCTCTGCCTTTCAATAAAGAGCAGGTGGAGGGAAAAGGGCCTCCCCAGCTGCCCATCTTCAGAGCTCGCAGGATGATACGGTGGTTTGCACCAAGGTGCTTGGTTGCAGCTCTTCCAGCCTGCTGCCCTCACTGCTACCAGCAAACAAGGCACCCAAAATAATGTTAGAGCCATTGAAATTGATCCTTTCCCAGGAGGGGCTCAGCTGAGCTCTGGGTCTTACCAGTGCAGACAAGAGATGCAGCAAGGTCCTGCCAGAGGCACTGTTGCAGAGGGTCAGCAGCAGGCTTTTGTCTTTCTGTGTAAATGGAAGAAAGAAGCCTTTTATGGCCCATTTTCTGCCCTCTGTACACACATACATCTGTGCTCTTTACTTTACACTGTTCACCTCTCAGGCTTGCATGAGCTCCTGCTCTGCCCAGTTTCACTCATCTGAGACTCAACCCTGCTCCAGGAAGACCTCCTGCCCTTTCAAAACCTCTTAAAAAACATGGAACAAACAGTAAGAGCACTTCTTTATCATGAATACAGAGTGTCTTGGTCTGTGTGTCCCATCTTGGCCTGGGGTTTTGCCCTCCAGCAAGAGGGAAATGGCAATGATGCTCTCAGGAATGCTTGGGTGCTTTATCACCAGAAGACTTCTCTTTCCATGCTATATGCCTGCAAGGAGGGTGGATTGAGCCCAAGATGAGCAGGAGTTTTGTTTGCTTTGTTTTCACATTGCTTCCTGTAATTTCTTTATCCTGATGTTTTGGGTTTTACTGGCAGGAATTTTTTAGGTGAACCCTGCTTTCTGCATCAACACTAGATCTCAGCCCAGGCTGTGTGGTTACAGTTTTAAGGGGAGATGAAATTGGGGTCCTGCTCACATGCACAGCTTGCTGCACCAAGAGAATGGCTGAACCCCACAAACCCTGATCCTGGGGTTACATCCTGCCCCTAACTTGTGCCTGGCAGTCTCATCCATGGGCATCCTCTTGCCCCAGTGTTCAGTTGTGCTCTTCTCCTGGAAATGGAAAGGCAAGGGCCCCAACTCTTGCCAGATGCCTTTCCCTCCCTCCATCTCCCCATCTCTGTCCCTATAGGCACATCTTCCAAAACAAGCAACCATAATGATGAACAAGACTTAAATTGAACAAACAATGGGATCAAAATTGTTCGGGAACTCACCTGGGTGTGAATTTCTTGGGTGGGAAGTGACAGAGTAGCTGTGCAAGAGCAGCAGCCTCTCCAAACAGCTTAGCAGGACCCAGGGAGGATGTGTCCACGGCCTTAGCACACTGCATCCATGTCAAGGTACCCAATACTGACCTTGAAATTCACCTTAGGTATGGGCCTCTCCTGCTCCCATGCTTCCAGTGGGCAGCTTTCAGCAAAAGGACAAGAATCTGGAGGACTCTCAGGTTTATCAGGTCGTGCTTTAGCCCTTGCTGAGCCACTCTTACTGCTGCCAAGAGATGTGGTGAGAGGCTTTGTCAGACCACCCAGCTGCCAACACGGCCAAGTGCTCGTGCGAATGGCAGGGCACGAGCCCTTGCCCAGCTGGCAGCAGAGCACAGCTCCCGTCCACAGGGTGCAAGTAGGAGTCAGAAGAAATCCTTCCTCCTTGTCCTAGCAGCTGAGGATAAGCAAGACAGCCTGATGTGCCTGGCCACTACTGCCTTTCTCCCATCCGGACAGTACCATCCACAGTATCCAGACTCAGAGGGGAAATCACCACGTCACCTAAACACAGTTCACAGCAGAGAACTCAAAGGCAGAGGGTGCAGCCACCTGGATGTTCCTAGCTGCAGGGCTGAGCCCTGCTCAAAGTCAGGAAGGATTCAACCAGCTGGCCTGATCCCACACACCATCTCAGGTCTCCCTAGATGACTCAGGATCGCTGATGCCCACAGACGCATGACCCCGGGGGGTAAATGTTTACAGCTGCAAGGCAGCTTCTGCTTACTGCCACTTTCAGAGCCTCAGCAGATAGAAAATAGCAGGTGCATTAAGCTCCAAAATAAGATTATAACATGCTGTAAATTAAAGTACGATGAGCTCTTTGTGTTCAGTCAAATAAGGAATGATGCATGGAAAACAACAGGGGCTCACATTCATCTCCGAGTGATCATTCACAGGATGCACAACAATACAATTTCACACACAGAAATCAGAGAACGTCTCTGAAATGTAAGATCCGCTCTTCCCGGGTGTATTTTTTTTTCTTTTTTTTCTTTTTTCAGTAAAGATTTCCAATGTGCTGAAACCACTTAGAGTAATAACTTGGGGAAAAGAGTCTCTGGGAAATTATTGGCATGAACTTTTAGATCTCTAAATTAAGGCCAGCCTAATTTTCCAATTAGGCAGCTTGATAGGCAAGATGACATGTGCGGAGTAGAAGGGCAGGCTCTAAACGGCGTTTTTTTATGAACATTTCTCATGCCTGCAGCAGCCTTTTCTATACCCCAACAGCTGAGGAGTGCACTTTCCCATGCCGTCAGGGGTGAGGAGGTTACGACTCCAGCATTGTGCCCCTTGTTTTTCACACAAGAACCCGGCGCGCCGCAGCGCTTGAAAGGGTCCGGCGCCCGGAGCCCCCCGGCGCGCTGCGGGCTCCGCGCCCCGGCCCCTGCCCGCAGCCCGGGCGGCCGGCTCGCTTTAACCCGCCGGGCCGGGCGCCTGCCAGCGCTAATTGCGACGGCCAGGACCTTTTTCAGAGTCGCTCAGTCGGTAAATGAAACTTCAGCTCCCCGGCGATGCGGCGTGCGCGAAGATGCCGCAGCCCGAGGTGCAAAAAGGGCGCGGCAAAGGTTTGGAGCTGGCGCTGCTCTTTCACAGCTCGAGCTGCCCGTGTGTGCCGGCTCAGCCCAGCTCCGGGGCTGCACATCNAGCAGATAGAAAATAGCAGGTGCATTAAGCTCCAAAATAAGATTATAACATGCTGTAAATTAAAGTACGATGAGCTCTTTGTGTTCAGTCAAATAAGGAATGATGCATGGAAAACAACAGGGGCTCACATTCATCTCCGAGTGATCATTCACAGGATGCACAACAATACAATTTCACACACAGAAATCAGAGAACGTCTCTGAAATGTAAGATCCGCTCTTCCCGGGTGTATTTTTTTTTCTTTTTTTTCTTTTTTCAGTAAAGATTTCCAATGTGCTGAAACCACTTAGAGTAATAACTTGGGGAAAAGAGTCTCTGGGAAATTATTGGCATGAACTTTTAGATCTCTAAATTAAGGCCAGCCTAATTTTCCAATTAGGCAGCTTGATAGGCAAGATGACATGTGCGGAGTAGAAGGGCAGGCTCTAAACGGCGTTTTTTTATGAACATTTCTCATGCCTGCAGCAGCCTTTTCTATACCCCAACAGCTGAGGAGTGCACTTTCCCATGCCGTCAGGGGTGAGGAGGTTACGACTCCAGCATTGTGCCCCTTGTTTTTCACACAAGAACCCGGCGCGCCGCAGCGCTTGAAAGGGTCCGGCGCCCGGAGCCCCCCGGCGCGCTGCGGGCTCCGCGCCCCGGCCCCTGCCCGCAGCCCGGGCGGCCGGCTCGCTTTAACCCGCCGGGCCGGGCGCCTGCCAGCGCTAATTGCGACGGCCAGGACCTTTTTCAGAGTCGCTCAGTCGGTAAATGAAACTTCAGCTCCCCGGCGATGCGGCGTGCGCGAAGATGCCGCAGCCCGAGGTGCAAAAAGGGCGCGGCAAAGGTTTGGAGCTGGCGCTGCTCTTTCACAGCTCGAGCTGCCCGTGTGTGCCGGCTCAGCCCAGCTCCGGGGCTGCACATCCTCCCCCGGCCTGCCGGAGGACCGAGCGCTGCTGGGAATTTAGCAGCGATCTTCTAGGGCAAACAGGAACCCAGATCAGTTTCTCTGAGACAGTCAGTCACTCGGAGCAAAGCCTGGCCCCGAGAGGAAATGAAATCACACATCTCAGGAGAACCTGAGATTCAAATTCAACAGTTAGACCCATGCCAGCCTGCCACAGGCCGGGGGGGCTCATGCAAGGGCTTTGTCAGACAGAACAGGCAGGAGGTAGCCAGTGACTACCATTTACACACAGGCGCCCAGGACTATCGCCCCTCCTTGAGCCTGTGACTATCCATAACAGCATGGATAGTGACTATCACCCCACAGCTGCCAGATGCTTCTGACAGCCACACTGGCAACACTGCCCAGTACCTTGGCGTGGCTGGCACCAAACTCTGAGCAGGGACGGACATCCTTTTCACGGTGTTCAAAAACCTGGAGCGATGGAAATGTAACTCGCTGAGCTTTTTGTCAGTTGGCCCATATATACAGTAGGAATAAAGAAGGAAGAATGATGCCGTTGTTGGAAGTGGGACAGGGCAGCAGTCACAGGCAGTAGCCATGGTCTCCCATAAACTGCAGGGAATGCCATGCCAAACAAAGAGCAAACCAGCCTCAAGGATGTACAGAAGGTACCGATTTCCACCTTTCCTACTTCTGGAGAACCCCAGATATCTTTTGATAACTGGATCCCAAAAAAGACTGCACCATCCTAGCTGAGGAGCAAATAATCTCCAGGTCAGGACATGCAGAACCTCCAATCTTTCAAAAAGTTAGAGAAAAGAAAAGGAGCAGTGTTCAGCCAGAGTGGCCAAGTAAGATGAAAACAGAATAACACAATGGTACAGATTGAAAGGGACTTCTGGACATGCATGACCTGGTCCATTCCTCCCTGTTCAAACAAGGCCCCATGGTCCTTGCTGCCCAGGACCATGTCCAGACTAATTTTTTTTTATTTTTTTTTTTTTCACACTATTTCCACAAGTGGAGACTCTGCAGCATCTCTGGGCAACCTGTGCCAGTGTCAATCACTGTCAGAGCATAAAACTGTTTCTGAATAACATCCTGTGTTTCAGTTTCACGGCCTCTGGTCTTGGCACTGGGCACCCCTGGTGTCTTCCTTCAGGCCCTTTTTGAAGACAGGAGTGATACTTTCTTTCCTCCAATGCTCAGGCACCTCTCTCAGTCGCCATGACCATCCAAAGATGTCCAACATGGTGCCCAGACACTCATTTGTGAGGCAGGGCAGGAGACCTAGACGAGCTCTCTTCTCTGATGCGTTTGTATGTTTTGGTAATTGGCATATCAGACTGTGGCCTTCAATTCCAATTACCTTTATTTGAAATCAGTGGAGTAATTTTGAGAAGAATTGAACAACTCCTCTCCCTGGGAAAAGAAGTATGAAGCCTTTAAATTTCTTCCGATGCTACTGGACTGAGACAGTGAAATAACACTTTGGTTCCTGTGTGTGTCACGTCTTAAACACAAACCAGGTTTGAGGTTGAGAAGATGTGCAAAGATACAGCTAGCAGAGCTGCTGTTGTGTGAAAGACATGAACAGGTATTTCAGTACTTCTTTGGTTTCTTACAAGGTGGGAGAAAAAAGACCAGTTTACCACTTTGAAAGTCAACATTTTAAAACAATTTTTAAATGCCATCACTTTCAGAAGCTAACCCAGAGCTACAGAGTGACTACAGAATCTATTCCAAGGATGCCTTGGATCCCTTAACCCAGTTGGGAATTGTGACTTTTGGCTGCTCTTGACACACAGCCTGCTGCAGACAGAAGTTAACAAATGGCAGATTTCCTCATTAGAGCCACCATGCAGTGAGTGCATCAGGGTGCTTCACTCTCATTGAATGAGGCACAACCGAGAAGGCAACAGGAACACTTAGAGGTGTTTAAGATCTTACTCGTGTTAGTCCAATGCAGTCATACCAGGGATAATATTTATTTTGGGTTATGGCCAGAGGACAATGCCCCATTTGGGCAGTCTAGACCTTTCATATGTGATAAACACTTCCCCAGAATGTATAATGTACTAAAAAAACACATGTAAGTGCACGCTTGCATCTAGAAGAAATGTTCTCCAGCCAAAACAGAAGACTGGAATAGCTTTCCTAGCATATGGGATTAATACTGCCAGAAAAAGAATAAAAAGCTTGAACAATAATTTGCCTGATTTATAAATGTGACAGCATTAAGAAAGGAGGAGGAACCCAAACTTTCCAGAATGCCCTAAAGGAAAGTAAAATGTGAAGTATTCTTTTCTTTAGAAATGAACTCAGTGCCAAAGCTTTGGTGGCAAGTAGCTGATTTGTTTTTAATAGGCAGGCCTGATTTCTTCAGTGTTTCCCTTTTTCCCCGTCTTATCACCTAAAGGCCTGGAATATGAGAGAGCAGACAAGCCTAGGAGGATTTTTATAGATCTTGTTATAGCACATATGTCATCAAAGGAACATTCAACAGTGATCATTTCTCTTCCAACTCCACATCACGATAAAGATATTTTGCTTTTTGAGTGTGTACAAAGTGTTTAATCTGTTCATAAAATAAAAGGTAGAATTCTAGGACAACTTATTAAATCCTTCAAAACAGGACCAGAATAAACACAAAAGAGAAACTATTGCTTCAGCTAAAACCCAAGCCAGCTTTGATTCAGTTTTTACAAAAGCTAACTTTGCTTATAACCACATCTGTAAACTCAGAAAGGCACTGTGGACATTCACGCACATGAGTGGAGTGAGAAGTGCAAGGGAGTTAGGGTGGAGCTCCCAAGCACTTCAGTTACAGGTCTAGAAAAGGTAAGTGCCCTCCTAGCAGAATGTGTGGAAATATTCCTTGCTTGTGCAGAAGGGAAGATTTGAGCCTGCCCACCAGAATCACCCAGAGAGTTCCCAGCAAAGCGGGGAAGCAAGGCCGGGATGGCAGCAGCCTCCTCCTCCCTCTGCTGAGGATGCATTTCATGCTGCTCTCTGAGCACTCAGCGTCACAATTCTGAGTGCAAACTTTACACCAAGCACGGATTACAACTACTTGAAGTGAATCTGACATGCTCATCCAAATCTAGGTGAGAAATTTGGCAACAAAGAGGTGTGGGCAGCATGGAAAACAGAACATGATAGAAGATGATGGAAACCCAGTATCTGCTAACAAAGGGGGGGGTTTGTGTTGTTACCTGAAAAATTTCAGAGAAAAAAAAAAATTCAACACTTTCGAAGTGCAAACTGTTACAGGAGAAAAAAAACAAACAAAACAAACAAACCCAAATGTCTGAAAAACAGATGAAGAAACTTATGTCTTCTCAGATGCATAATCAAAAAAAGATGAGAGAAGAAATCAGTAGAATTTTAGTAATGAACTTTGCTTATCTGGTCTGTTCTTCAAGAGTAGGACAAAGTTACAAAATTTAGAAGAAATGCAGAATGGCATATAGAGAAGTTCCTGGTTCTGGCAGTCAGATGAACACAGTTGCTGAACTTGGTTTATACTGCCCTCAAGATTCTCAGCAAAATGTTGCATTTCCATTTACAGCTGGAATCTTGGTATTTATAAGTGGCATTCATTTGGTTCATATTAGTCGTACATGTAGTACATATAGTGATAAGATATTCCAGGCAGTGGTTGGGCTGGGCACAGTGCCACAGGAGCTGCTGGGCTGGCTTTAGCCTTTCTTTATGTTAGCTAATATAGTGAAATGTTCTTTATGTTATCCTCTTACCTGAAATAAGAAAGACGTCCAAACAAAAATTCAGATGGATACTACTGCTCAAACCAAGGCACAGGCAAGGCCACTCAGAGATCTGTACCACATAGACAAGGAGATTTCACTGAGCACGGTTCTTGTACATATACTTGTGCACATCTGACAGAAGAAAATGCAGAGAGGAGCAAAAAGGAATGTGGCCATGAAGAAAAAAGGAAACTCCTGGGGATAGGGAGCAACTAGCAGAAAAGATTCTGCATTTATTTCCTAGAAATACCTGCTTGCATTACCAATTTCTACTCTGATGAAGGACTGAAGTAAAAGATAAGAATAGTCTTATAGACACAGGTCATGCAACTCTGCCACTGTGGCTGTTCAGCAATGAACACTGGTGGTTTCTTACTGGTGGTTTCTTCCTCTGTGCTAAGGACATGTAGTCTCCACACATTCTTGGTATATGCAGGTAATACAGCTATGAAATGCAATTGCCCACCACAGCCCACCACAAAGACATTTCAGATTTTCCTGCTCTACCTTTGCAATTCTGCCTTTGGGAGTTGTGCAGAACTGAGGCAATGTGCAATGGGCACAGTCTACCTCAAACACAGATTCCTCCACAGGAGGAGTATGAAGAGTTTGGACTCTTGTATGAAGAGTTTGGAGGGCCAATTAACAAATGAAGATCACCAAAGATGAACTGGGACAAAAACTGGTTTGCCAAAGGCCACAAAGACTAGAAGCAGCCTAAAGGCATTGGAGGTTCAACCTTGCAATTTGTATGACTGGGTCAGTTTATGTCAATCCTTGGGTTTCCAAATAGAACAGTAAGCTGGATTTGAAATAGTGACCACTACTACTCCTCTAAATGTTATCCAGAGAAAGGTTTGATAAAATCACTATGTTATCCATCTGTGAAATAACTCTTATTCTGCCCCAAAAACATTAACATATATACTTCTTACCAAATCACTCTTACTGAAGGTTGATCAAGCATATAGGATATAGGATGAGTTACATTCAACAGACAGGATTTCTTTGATATTTTAAACCCCTCCTGGCTTCTTATAAAGGATGTCTTTTCCTACTTTCCTGATAGAATAACTCTTTACCTGGAGGCTAACACCCAATGAAATTCATGCTAAAATCCCCTAATTAAGATAACTGAGATGAATGAGGAAATTAAAGGAACAAAATAAGCTCTCATTGCTTGTTTCCTCTCTCTTGCTTGGATCCATACTGATTTCAGAAACACAATTTCAGTTTGCAAAACTATAAAAGGATCTGCTGAAACAAGCCCATTCCTCCAGAATGGTTATGCATTTACCGTGTGATTCCCCCTAGTGTTTTGGTAAATAAATACCTTATACTAAAAATATTCTTCTTGACAGATCATACATGAGATGTATCTTGGAAATTTCCCATATCAGTGATGTCAGGCATTGGAACAGGCTGCCCAGACGAGTGGTGGATCCACCACCTCTGCAAGTGTTCAAAAAATTTGTAGATTTGGCACTTAAGGACACGGTTTAGTGGTGAAAATGGCAGTGCTGGGTTAACAGTTGGACTCAATGATCATGGAGATATTTTTCAACCTTAATAATTCTATTATTCTGTCTGCACTGTACCTCTTGTTTCAGTGTTACGAGAGGGCAAACGTAGGAAATCAGTTTTCTCCTGTTTATTTGGCCAAAGGTTTTCTTTTAGCCAGAGATGTAAAAAACAATCAAACCACTGCGCACACAGCTGTAGTTCCAGGTAAGAAGGCACTCCAGCTTTCCTTCTGGTTTTCTTTTTACATGTTAAAAAAAAAATGCAAAAACCTTTTTTAAAATTGCAATGTTTAACCTATAAACAGGTTAAAGCTTTTGTATCCTGTTCTAAACACATTGTCACAGGACAGTCACTGCAGACAAACAAGGCATTCTATTTTAACGAATCTCATTTCATCCCAACATTTGGGAAAAATATTTTAAGATCAAACAGGCTTTCTTTTGCAATTAAGGGTATCAATGGCAAATTTCACTTTTCCCTCAGCACACCTGCTAGGCACTATGCAGATCACAAATGACTGTGCAGAATCCAGGCTTAGATATATCAAAAATCAAAAGAAGTATTCTCTGATAACAAAAGATCCAAAACCAAATAGGAAATACCATAGCATGGTTCTTTGGTTGTGTGTTGAAACAGCAACTATATTTATCTTGTACACATTTACAGAAAACTAAGACCTACACTTGGCCAGCTATATTGAAACAGCTTCTTTCCATTTTTATGAACCACCAGAGAAAATTTACTAACATGCATTGGAAATGGGAGATCTGATTAAAGCAAAGAATAATCTCTAGTTCTTCATGCAGATGGAGATAAAAGCTTCATGTACTGTAACAGATATTAAACCCAGTATCAGCAGTAAAACAGCCTGCACTGCAACTTGGAAATCAGAAACCCTTGATGTTGTTCTATAGGAAACACCATCCTAGAAGCAGTACCATGACAGCAAGCTTTGGACTTCCTCCATGGAAAATCAACATTCTTTTGGGATAGTATGATGGACTCTGAAATTCTTTATACAAGAATATGAACACATTCAGTTAACCTACAGAAGCTCAGTTAACCTTCACCTTTAAATCAAAAGGCAAAGAGATAGAAAGACGAGTGAAGAAAAACGTAGCAAGAATTAGGTACAATGTGCTTATTCTCTTTTATTGATCTTATTTTTTACATGACCAAAATGTAGACACGGACAGAAAATTTTCATCTATTTCTTGAGGAAGCATTTAATTTATGTAATTTGTTATAGAGCACCAAGTGCACCTCTTTGCAGTAAATTTACTCCTTTTGCTTTGTTTGCTTGCTCTCTGCAAGTCCCAAAAGCACTGCATCAGCTTCCAGCAATGTTGTATCACTGGCTGCCCCCAAAAACCTGGACGTCAGCTCGAGATCCAGCAGTCTCAGGCGCACACGGGTTCCTCTCTGATATCTTCTGTGAAGAAAAGGGGAGATGGGGAAGAAGGTAAGTTTTGTTACACACTGGTCTTGCATTTCCTAAGGCTCTCTCCTCTCTGCAGATCTAAGTAGCAGCCCCACAGAAAACAAAGCACTGCTATGAAGTCCAATGCTCTTGTAATGTCATCAGCACTAAAACTGCTGGGACACACTCTGTACCACCACAGAGCCAGTCTCTGCTGATACAATCCTGCCCATCCGAAGAGCAGACACCACCAGATCCCACTGTGGGAATGCAGACTCTACAAAAAACCAGTTTATTATATGGGAAACTGTTTGTGTCTTCCATCAAAACATGTTACTGTCTCATCTGCTATCATGCCAATAATTATCTGCAGGACAACATATCATCAAAGGGGAGGAAAAGTCATCGTTAGATCGCTGGTGACATTGCTATTATCAAAAAGTACAATGCCAGCTAACTATGGTTTGTATTTCCAACCCTGGGCCTCAGGCAAGGAACTTTTCTTGTCTTATCCCCTCATCCAAAGAGTGGGCATCATCTGCAAGCTTTTTATTACATATAATTAAAAAGAAAACCCCACAACTATTGTAATGAAACATTCTGCCTACAGGCTTGGGTTTTATTGTTTTATGCTCTCTTTTTTTTCTTTCCTTTTCCTTTTAAGTCAGAAGATACGAGTATTCAATGTGTTTTTAAAACAGACTCTGGGTTAAGATGGCCATGCCAAATTAGTGAAGATTTTTAAAATATGAGCAGGTTTTATAATGCACCTGGAGAGCTACTGATTGAAGTCTAGCAATAAAACTGAGCACTATTCTTCTTTTGAAAGTTCAAGTTGTACTTTTTTATTTTCCCTAGTCAAAGCATGAAGAGCTGAAGATGCAGTAAGCTTGACTACCTTGAGCAAAAGCAAGAGAAAGTTTTAAAATTTTTCCAGTTACCAACAGAAAAAAAATGTAATAGGGAAGTCTGGTTGCACCATTTCCACCTTGCTCGTTTTCACCTCCATCTTGGACAGACAATTCTGTCTGACAACTGTTTGCTAGGCATGAAGCAAAACTGAACTAGATTTCAACTTTCTTCAAACCAAACTCATTTCAACAAATAACCAAAGATTCATTTGGAAAACTAAAAATCTTAAGAAAAGGTCCTGGACTTGCATTTATGGTGGGGTTTTTTTTTTGTTGTTTTATTTTGTTGTAATTTTCTGTCAGTGCTATCTTACACTTAATTTCCCTTTCCTCTTGGTTAGTCCTGGGTAATACTCAGCTATGATCCAGACTGCAAAGGAAGAGCATTTGATACCTCCACCCTGAGCATGTATGTGGGTACATCAGGTATTCAGTCAGCAAGAGTTCTGCTGACACTCAGCCCAGTTGATCCTGCAATCATCTGCATGACTCCAGTGGAAATAACACACATTCTCTTAAAAAACATAAAAGTGAAGGCCTTTACCAATCCAAAATGCAAGTAACTACTGCTGCAGTGAAGAGTAAGGCGCAATTACCAAAGACAGAACACAGCTTATGTTTGGTTGTTACCTAAACAGCTGGAAGGGGTCAATTCTGTCCTTTTCTCTGTGATATATATGCATTTCAAAACAGTGCAGTTTCATAAATTATGAGAATTAGTTATGAAACCTAACGTGCAGCATTACAGTGTTGCTGCAATCAAAAGACAATGTGTAAGACCTTAAAGTGGATGGTTATCTTCCAGGATTTGTTAGGTTTATTGAGAAGAGAGGTCCCCCAAAACCTTTTGGGATAAGAAGGAGAATTAAGAGGAAAGCTCCTCATTGAAGTATCTTAAATAAAGAACAGCTTACTAGTAGTTTTAGCCATTTGGGTATATGGGAGAAATTCTCAGAAACTTCTGTAGTATGAACCAAACCTTCATTTTACTGACAGCTGCTGGCTGGATGGGCTGTCATTGCCTCTGCCTCTAACCATGAAGTCATCCTGATTTCCAACAATATCTTCAGCATAAAATAGTAGATTCTACTGCCTTTATCAATGTGTGTGTATGGGGGGAGAAGGATTAGGTTTCGAGAAAGGGCAAAATAAGAGGGAGAGAAGGAAATCTGAGAGGGAGAAATGGTCTGTGGAAACAGAAAAGAAGGAGCAGATACCTTTTAATGAGAAAATAAGAGGCTTGGAAAGACAGAAAAGAGGGGATAAATGTAAAGCATGTGACAAAAAAGCACTGAAAACACAGGTGAGTCATGTAGAAATCTAGGAAACCATACTATATACCAAGAAGAGGGCCAAGAAGAGGAAAACATCACTGAAAAGACTGCATAAAACTATTAAAACCTGACACTAAACTCAGATCTTTCAACTACAGCACTCTGTGCTGCTTTAAAAAATCATAACATATTTTAAATCTAATAAAACTTAAGACTAATACTAGTGGTTCTGTAACAAATTTTAAAGACCAGTCATCCCTTTGCCTTTTTCTTCTTCTCCCTTTCCTCTTACAGGAAAAAGCAGTTCACCAGCAACCTACAGAAGGAAGCTGTTGAGAAAACTATCTTCAGGGTCCAACACATTTGTACAGATATCAAACTGAATGAGGTTTAAACTGAATCAGAAGTCCTTCCTCTCTTTGACAGCACAAAGTGGGAGAGATATTGAGCTCCGTCTTTGTAACTGAAATATAAAATATGACTCTCATCACGCATCAGTTCCTTTCGGGCTGATTGCTTGACTACAGTGATGTTTTACAAGTGAATAGATGGAACCAATTTTTTTCTAATCAAGCCTTTACTATTTATAACAAGGGAAATTACATAACAGGGAAGTATAGAAAATCTGTGAACCAAACTGTACTTCTCATGACTAATGCATCTAATTTTATTGAAAATAAACAAATAAATAAATAATCTTAAGCACAACTCCCTCCATTTTAGCACTGCTCACTGTACAGTCTGCAGAGAACCTTGCTCCGATTTCCAGACATGACTTTAGCATATATTTGTAATGCAAAATCCAAGAACTTTTATTTTCATTAGAGGAATCACAACCTCCAATGCTGCTTCAGTAACTGGAAGAGATTCCAGATACTTTAATCGTACTTAATTATTAAAGAAGCTTTTCCAGTCACAGCACATCTGCTTACAGAAAGATCACGATGAACATCGCTTTGAAGAGCTGACACAACTGCCAATTTATATGAATATAAACATTTGGGTTTGTGACAGATGTTCCCTACAGCTAAAACATTTCAAGAGTATGTGGATGATGTAGAAAAAGCAGAAACATGAACACAACGTGCACTGGTGGTCTATCCACCACACTTTGGAGCAAGATGAAATGATAGGTTGCTCTATGCATAGCAATCATATTCTACCAACAAAGGTATTTATCCTTAAAACAGATAAAACTGTCCTATGGTTAAAGCAGAAGCCTGAAGCAGGACCCAAAAACAAAGCAGGTATTTTATTATTTTCATAGGGATTTGGGCCTAGGAGACACAGGAGAGCAGGTAAAAGGAAAGAAACCATCTACTTACTCCACTTTGTAAAAGGACTCCCTTTATTTTTAAGTAACAGTGCTGGTATTCAAGATCATCTTATCCAGTGATTATCAGCAGGTACCAGTGACCTTCACCCAACCCCCAAGCACTGAGCTTCTCAAGGATCCACCATCTCAAGGTTTCCTCCTACCACTTCCTATTACCAGGTAAATATACTGTATTCACTGAGAAGTAGACAAAGGTGTTTAGTTACATACATAAATGAGGCTTTAAGAATTTCTCTACAACTTCAAAAAAATATTTTGCAAGTTGACTCAAAGTTTGATCCACTTTCACAAAATTTATTTACAATAGCCTTGAATTTTAACCCTTTGAGACCCCCAATTTTGAACTGACCCACATTCTGAGGTGGGAATCCAGCAGCTGCTTTTGCTGAGCCATGACCTTTTCTCAAGCCAGTGTCCAGAGCACCCACTGAAGCACCACCAGAAACCTTTGCTTGAACTTCAGCCAAGGAACAATGGGTCCCAAAAAGCTTCCTCTGCTTTAAATATGTACCTGCAGGCTCTTTTCCAACTCTTCTGGAGTGGGCAAAGCACTAGGTACAAAGTGTACCTTCCCTCAAACACCCACTTCCAGAAGTTAAGAGGCCACGCAAATAACTGCTTTTTGTAATTTTTTACCAGTCTTGGAGAAGAACTAGAAAAGAAGCAAAATGAAAATTCTTTTACTTATTTGACCCATAAATCTATGCAACCACCCATCAGCAATGTAACACAGAATGTAAGCACAGAAAAAGCACACAGCACAACCTTGCTAATGGCGCTAAAGACATTTTAAAAACAAATATAAAAATTCATGTCCTGTTACTACATTAAAAATGGTAGCATTTTTGCATGCAGAAATTATCTTTGCATGCAAATATCAAACCACTGTGTCTTAACTTACAAAAAGTAGGTCTTTTCTTTGCTAATCATATGAGTAGAATAGAGAGCACTTCCTTGACTCAAGCGACATGGAAGCTTCCTTCTGACTGTCTATATCGTTTTTATTGCAACTTGGTCTCTCTGCTGATCCTTTCTCTTTTGCACTGAAGCTTTAAATCTCTCAAAATCTTAATGGTAAATTAAAGGGTTTAGCCAAAACTCCCCAAACTCTTCAGTCAAGATCTTAAAACTTGTAATTTTAAAGTAATTTTACTATGGGAAAGATATATGAAGAAACAAAAAACCCCAATATTTTTACATAATAAAACTGGAGGGGGAGGTTATGGAATGACATATTTCAGCTCCTGCTAATTAAGAACGCTGGGGGGAAAAATATTTTTTTAACTTAAAAGTCATTCCAGGTTACAGCAAAAGGTCTATAGTTGCCTTGGAAAGCAATGGCATGTAAAAACAAGGAGACTATAACTAAAAATGAGGATCCTAATTATACCAATTTTGGCCAAGAAAATGGGACAGTAGTTTTGCAGGTGTGCAATTTCACATGCAAAGGAAGCATCCTTATTACTAAATGGCATTAAGAACTTTATTCAAACTGTAAATTATAGGTGTAGACATTAAAGCACTTTGTTAAACTATCCAGTATTTAAAACTGCGTGTGATCACAAATTAGCAAGCACTCCTTTTTCTATTAAAACTACTCAAGTTATTAGCTTGAAATTGAAGGCAACAAAGCTTCTATTCTTGGAAACATTGCTACAAAAATAACAACGCAAATACAGAAATGGTTGAGTCTCACTGGCTCTTAGCTGGTATTTCCCACTCATTTCAAAATGCATTCACCTTCATAGATACCTTCTATTTCATACTATAAAAATACAAGACTGATATTTTGAGACAAGCAGAATATTTTTGCTCACATATCCTCTACTTTGTTAAGGGTTTTCAGTGTCTCCATTGCCTCCTTTTGGAACAAGAACCTGTGCAGTACAAAGATAAATAAACTTGTTAGGGCTGGCTATGGCCATTCTCCTCCGCTGTCCATTCTTCCATGCCCTCTGTCCCATCCCTCAGGAATGTGCATTTCTGAAAAGAGTAGGAAGGCAACTCTTAAACCTGGGGTTTAATTCCTACGCCGAGGAATTAAATTCCTACACCGAGGACACTTTTTGCATCATAATTTTTAATGTCCCCCAGCACAGTCTAGTGATGGCTTTCTGCAATGAAAGGAATCCCTAGATTATCTTCCATACAAAATCAATTAATATAAAACACACTCCAAAGACACGGTTGGAGCTGAGCCATGGTACTCTCAGTGAATGCCATCAGAAGTCTTGATGCCTTTCATTTTTGCACTGTGAGAATTTCAAAGTATGTTTTTCAGATCCATTATTCAAGAGGTTTTGTTTCAGTGCCTTAGCACAGTACAGAACAGTTTACAAAATTCAAAACCATTTCATTTTTCTCTTGTTTTTTTTAAATTATGTGAAGTATCATTATCAACCTCAGAAAAAATACAAGAGCAGCAAAGGTAGTGAAATAAATTGACCATCACTTTGTCTTCAGAGTCTGTGTTCACCATTCTTACCACCATTCAAATCCACTCAAATTCACCCTGTAGCTCCTCATTAGTAATTCTGAAATCCCCAGAAGCAAACTCACCTCTAACTAACTGCAACCAGCAGCAAAGCAGGGCAGCTGGTGTGGAACAAAGCTGTGCGTAGAACAATCCATCTTGTTCCTAAAAAATGTTCTGAAGCATTCCCAGATGCTGCCTGAGCCCACACTAGTCTCAACTTTATCAGCAAAGGGACGAGCTACAGCCGGGCTTAAGGGGCACAGTTCTGTACGCATTTTGTACAGGCCACCTTCAGATGCCCCACAGTGAAGGAGCTCTGCAAAAGGACAACACTTCCCAGAAACTTCTCCCTCGTTGCCAGTATACACAAAATTCTTGTTTCAGAGAAAATATGGATGATAAAAGCAGACTGCTGTCAAGCTGAAGGCTGTGCACTTCTGTGGAAAGATCTGTATCTTGTGAAGTGGCTCTTTGCAGCGAGGTGCACATCGCACACGTAGTGATGGGGATGGCAATCCTGCACCCAGCAGCTCCAGACAGCAGTCATCACACACACCCTCCTGCTCAGAATGAGCCCCTAGGTAATGCTGGGGCAAAAAGGCTAAATCCCAGTCTTGTCCACAGCAGAGATGGAAGAAAGCAGCAGCGGAAAGGTACCGTGAATTTTATACAGAGTAGGACATGGATGGTGGAAGAGACACTGGGAGAACTGTATCGTGAGGTAGTATCCTGCTTACTGCCTTTCTTTAAAAGCTGTTAAAGAGAGGGCAAGGATATTCATAAAAAATGAATAACCATGTAAAGATCTTGATCTGTTATTAAAAAGAATGAGTTGTCTACAGAGAAAGAAAATACTGGTATTAAAATGTGCTTAAATCTGTCTGGAAAAAACATGTCTACTAACGTAGCAACTAATGCAGATGAGAATGACAATTTGCAAATAATACTGATGAACTAATTGGAAAAACTTCCAAGCCCTGAGACTTCTCAGCCATTGATGGCTTCAGCTGAAGAGATATCAAAACAGATGGGCTAGTTCAGTTCAGGATAACCTGCTGAAATGTCATGTCTCATGATACAGTGAAGTCCTGAGAGATGACCTGAAGGTCCCTTTTGGCTTAAATTTTATTCATCCATTATTTATTACCACAGCATCCAGTCATTCAAATAAGGGATAGATGCTCAAAATAGGATTTTCAAAGCATCTCTGTTCCCTGCAATCAAACACTTCACAAAAATGCTCCAAGGTTGCTGGCTACAGTCTGTCAGAAAATGCAATCTCACTTCTTGTGACTCATCAACCCATTACCATTTCAGCTGTATTTGTTTCCTACTCCATTTGTTTTCCTCTTTCCTTGAACTAAGAAAGCAAACACACTCTCATTTCTTCTGAGCAGTTACTGCTTGTGACACCTGCTTAATAATGTTTTAGAATATTTTTGCTCCTTGTGCCAAATCCATACTTCCACAAGGAAACAGGCTATATTCTGCTAGATGAAACAGATATATCTTATCTTTATCTAGCAGAATCTAGATTACTCTGTTAGATAAAAGCAGATAAAAGCCTCTCATATTCTTAGAAGCATTTAGCAGAATGCTTTGAGTGAAATGATCAACTTAAGCAACAGTCATTGTTACCTAGTGTTTTGTAACAACAGTGCATAAGCAGATCCTATGGCAAACATCCTTAAAACCAGCAGGTTTTGTGCCCCTGAGGAAGTCCAAAGCTAAACTCCACTTTACACTGACCATTATCTAAAGCATACATTGGAAATGAATACAGAAAAACTTTGGGCATATTAGCTAGATGCTGATGTGAAAAACACCCTGAAGCACTTGAATATTCCCCCTGGACAACTGGGGCTTACAGAAATGCTAATGTCACTCCATGTATGGACACTTGGGGGGAAAAAACCCAGTGAACAGATTGGTGCAAGCAGCAGAGAGAGTCCACCCCATTGTTAGGGGGTAAAATAATATCTCTAGCTATGCTTATGGAGCTGTTCAAAGCCATAATTCATTGGTCAAGCCTTGGCAGCTAAATTCTGTGGGACTCAAGTGCAGGGACCTTGTCACCCTTCCCTCTGTCTTCACGACTGGCTACTGAGAGGCCAGATAGCTGACTGAAAGTGCCACAGAGATAGGTGAATGAAACATGTACGTTTTCATTCCTATTGCTAAAAGAAGGTAAATGCAAAGCCTGACAAGAATTGTTTTATAATTGTCACAGAAAAGCATCAAACAAGCCATTGTGAAGACACTGTCAAGCTCTGCTATTACCATGATATCAATAATCAATGGCATTTGTGTCTGTGACAGCAAAAGAATACAGCCAAAGATGTCAAGTATTTAAATCTAACTCTGTTCCAGTTTGGAAATTTAGAGTCTCAGAAGAATTTCTTACTTGTAAATCCCATCTAAAAAATAACATGCTTGTCTTCAATTCAAACAAAACCTAAATATTCAATTACTAGAACAAGCAAAAAAAAAAAAAATCTTGCTGTAACTTTTGCTACAGTATATGCAAGAATCAATTTGCATTTGCTAAAACTTTTGGTACGGGATCATTCCCTTTTTTAGGGAAGGAATCCACAGAATAATCTGTATTTTAAAATGTACTTCATACCACATCAAAGATGAATGCTGTAACCTTTTCTCCATGGCACAGAGAGGTAAGCTTTGACAAATGAAACTTGCAAGAGGTGGCTCCTGCCATCTAAGAACTTGTATCAGGTATAGTCATGTCATCATATAGTAATTTATGCCAGTTGCTTTCTCAGTCTATAATGTAGAGCACTTCCTTTAACTTGAGAGGAAAATGAAAGAAAAATAAATCAGAGTCTTTAGTCCAAATTGTTATACTTTTTCCACTGTTTAAACTATGAAATTAACTATTTTGATAAAAATATTGCTTTGTAGCTTAGAAAATGTTAAAAAAAATAAAGACTGTATATTAAAATACATAGAAAAAATTAGCCAATGATTTTACTAAACACTACAAAAACCCATAGGCCTTTATGCTTACAGGCACCAGAAGCCAGGCAAACTGCTTAAAAGATGAAAGATAAAGGTACCCAAGCAGAAAAAAACCAAAAAACCACACTCACATGAAGTATGCTCTAGCTCACAAAAGTAATCACTATTGTAATTCCTACCCCTTCTCTTTCCTATGCTGAGACTTGGGCTCAGTCAAATACTTTTCATGTACATAGTCCTAAACCTTCAGCCCTCCACAGTTCAAAGTCATTTTCCACAATACTGTCTCCGTGTTCTTCACAGATGTGGTTCCAATCTTACTCCCTTTCTACACCTACTTCATTTCTGAAATCATAACTTCTCTGACCTCTCGCTGTCTCCCTGAGATCTCAGACCAGGCATTTCCAGTCTTTTTTTTCTATTACACAAAAAAATTTTAGACATATTTTCTTGCCCCCTCATACTTACTGCCTCCTCACTCATCCTAGTCCCAGCCCATTTATCCAGCCAACCTCACTTTCTTTTCAGTTTCTTACCCCATCATAACTTCCTCTCTCACCAGCACCAACTAAGTTCAGTTGTCTTCCTTTTCTTGCAGTGCTTTTCAGTTTTCTCACTCAGCTGATTCCAGTCCCCTCACACCAGCCATCCTGGCAGGTCTCTTATAACAAATTATAAATAGTGCATTTTGATAATTCAGACATGGATCTTATCAAAATTCAAATCAGACTCCCCCTTATTACCTATGGGAACAATGACAATGAATTTTTAAACCTGCCCAGCTTTGGTGCTCAAGCCTCAAGCCCTGTACAGCTTGGAGTGGCTGTCACATAGGAGAATCCTCAGAAAACCAGGATAAATCACATACTGTCAGCAGGTTTTTGCAGACACATAATCTAACCCTGCTCTGAAGCTTCCATCTGCACTGATGGAAAGTACTGTACATGGCTTTTATTTGTATTTAAAGCTATAATAGCCATAAATTGCATTTATTCTTTTCTTGGGAGAGCTGGATGCAGAACACATGTAGGGACAGCTAAAATGGCTGTTCCAGTGGCAGTGAGTGCTGGGAACCTTGTTAATGTCAGGGCTGGCATCCAAAGACAGACAGAAAATAGAGCTGCTGAACAGCTGAAGCAGATACCTGAATTCTCAGTTGCAAGTGAATGCAACAGGAGAGATGCAAAAGGTGCTAAAGATGGGGGAAGGCTGGACACTAATGGTTTGGGGTCTCAGAGGAAGAATGGCCAGGGAGAGAGGGGACTGGAGGAGATACAGGTTGAGGAGTACAACTTTGGGGAATGTGGGTGAGGTCTGTAGATAGAGTTGAAGGGCTTGAGAGAAAAGGACAAAGAACTGGGAATCTAAGTCAAGAGGAGCTGGAGGTACCACATGGTTCCTCTATATCAATCAGCTAAGGTCAAGGGAGGACTGCTCCTTCCCAAAGGACTGCTGGAAAGTACCAGTCTCTTCCCTGAACCTCTTTATTCCCCAGTCTTTCTCCAACTCTCCTTGTGGCTGTTGGTGCCTGCACAAATCACTGCCTGTCACATCTGCCCTCTGGTTTGCTCAGTTTCTCTTACTGTTTACTGTGGCAAAAGTCAAGTTATATTTACCTAACAGTTGGTCTGTAGGATGCAGCATATGCAGATTGCTCATTCAACTGCAGGACATTCAGCTAAAGATTTTACCTAAAAATGTCTGACATTATGGTCAGAAAAAGCCAAAAGAGGATGAAATGGGATCTGGCAGAGAAAAACTCCCCCTGTAACAACAGATTATAAACCTAACTATTTCCAGTGTTCTTAAACCATCTTGAAGCATCACTGAGTGTGCACATCTAGAACATATGTCTGCATTTCTACAACAGAAAACATTACCCAACATTTCAAGGTATATCAAATAATTTTTCTTGAACTTTGAATTCCTCATTAGTATGCATTTATATGAATGCCTCAAGAACAATCTCAGCTACTTACATTATAAGTGAACAGTACGGACTAACACTGAACAGACTTTTTGATGAAAAAGAGTTCATGGTGCTCCTGTAAAAGGAACATTTTCAGATTTGGTCAGGAACATTTCTTTGTAAGCTAACACTTGCATTATTCATTCCAATGGCTTTCACAGTTAATAAAAGTCTATTCAGAGACAACATGGAAATCTTATTGGGGAATGGTGCCTTAAAATGCAAACAGTTTGACACTGTCAGTTTCATTTTCCAGATCTGGCAAGGAGGAGTGAAGCACGGGGAAGGTTCACTTCCCTGCAGAATGCCATGCACTTGCCTTTGAGAGGAGCAAATATTTGATGGCTCCACTTTCTGCTAAAAAACCCTAACATATTAAAAGATCTTAATCAGAGCTGGGAGAGGGACAGTGCTCAAACGTCTTTTGGATTTTAGAAATATGTACTACATGAAACTGTGAAACGGATGAGGTAAACATATAAAGAATATCCATGAACAACCTGATGGGTCTAGGCAAGGCATTACCAGTGAGAAAGGTCACCTAACAAGCCACTCATCTACTGCACATAACAATGTCAGGAGTGAGTTCAGACTGCCAAGAGCAGCTTTTCGAAATACTAAATGGAGGGAAAAATCATCCAAAAGAGCACGAAACAGGGTTTTACCAGACACTAGTAAGATGCTAGAAATTACAAAGGTTGACCTAATGCTATAGTGCTTGAGACAAAGGAAATATGAACTGTCAGTGAATACAACTATCAAAAGGAACTTTTCAGAAAATTTTGTTTTGGAGGCAATAAAGAATAAATGAACAGCTGGATAAATCAAAAGAAACATGCAGGCAAAAAATGGCAGTTGCAGGTTGGAAGTAGACAAGGAAAGCCCTCTGGGGGAAAGCTGCTGGGTACCACATCGGAACATGTCTTGGGTTCCTAACACCAGAGACAGCAGAAGGGTAGGAAGGGTTTCTAAAGGGAATTCTGTTCAGGGGACATTGACACTGAAACAGGAGCATGCTTACAATTTTAACAGGGGGAATGAAGGAAGAGAGAAATGCTTAGAGGAAGTATAGTCTATGCAATTCAGGGAAATTGGAGCAGCAAACAAGAAATAGGCCTCAAGGATAAAAAAAGCTTATTTGAAAATAGTAAAAAGCGGGTGTAATCATGATAGCAGATCTGCATTCAGTATGGGGAGGACACCTGGAAATGAACTAGCAACACCTGTTCTGAGTGACATTTTACATGGAAAGAGCCATCTTCCTGATCTACTCGTTATCTTCTGTAAGCACTTTATTGTCATTATCTTCTATAACCACTTTATTGTCTTCTGCTCAATAGAGAACCACTGCAAAGTTCTTATTAAACACAACATACACACATGGACTGAAAAAAATACTAAATAAGGCTGTGGGGTTTTCTTCCTATATGTGGAAAGATGAATAAACTACAGAAAACTGAATTATTACATCTTTCTCCACCATGAGAAAAATAGAGATAGATAAAGGTACTTAGGGGAAAAAGCAAGGAACATAGATTCTGTCATTAGAGGAAGCAACTGAGAAATACAAGAACCAATGATTATTATACAAAGTCAGATAACTTTCCCCTCTACAGTCTCACCTCCAAATTCTTCCTAGAAGCAGCTTCTTCAAGGAATTTTTCACCTATAAGCTCTTTTTGGACCCCATCTTCTCCAACTTAAACTGTGCCATCTTTCAACTGGATCTACATAAGGCAGACCTTTCACATGAGGGATTTATTATGGGGGTACAGAACTGCCAAACAGAAGAGCCAAAGTCATGACAAAACGTGTGCATATTTGAAGAATGGAGAAAAAATTACCAAATGGAACTTAATCTAGACCCCCAGCTTCCAGATCTGTGTCCCTCGTGCTTGGGACCATGAACAACAGAAGAGCTGGATTCAGAGCTTTAGGCACACAATGTCATCAACTGTGCCCAAAGAAGAACCATATTTTCCAGCAGACTTTAGCACCAGAAGCAATTTGAACCCTCTTCTGTATACAAGCTCAAACCCTTAATGCTATTAGGTTCCAATTTAACTTAGAAATTAATTTAAACATTTTAAGCTGTTTTCTTAAACCCTTTATACAGAAACACCAGAACAGATGTCCTAAAAATAGTTCAGAAGAAGGCCTGTATCATATCAGCTCCTCATAATACTAAAATTGAAGAGCTGAAAGTGCAACTGCTCTCTCTCCATAGTCAGAGCACTCTCATTAGCTCACCACATGCGGCTGCTAAGACTTGTACTCAAGGCAGCAGAGCTGCTGCAGATGCCTGGGACAAATCCTGTGACCATCCAAACTATGCCAACCATACCTTGTGTGACTGCTTGCCAAGGAGAGGGTGTTATTAGCCAGGCTTGGCTCAAACAATTCACTGCCCACAAAGCTACTTTAATGTACAGTCTCTACTGGGGTAAAAAACACAGTAATCCAACAATACATTACGATACTTTCCCATCACTGCAGCAATTCCCACCACAGGCAACACTTTGTCTCCAACAAAGAAGCCTCACATTCTGTGCCTGCAAAAAAACCCCTATCCATACTGTAGGGATGCCAAGAGGAACATCTGTGTGCTCAGAAGGACACAAAATTGGCTTTTTGTGTGCGTGTGTGTGTGTGCCTGGGTGAAAGAGATGGGGGCAGGGAGCTCACAGACAATAGCCTGTGTGACTGCATGGTAAGGAAATGTTCTTTCATTCCCTTCCTCCTTCTTTTAATTTATTTTTTAATCTGAACAAGGGAGTCAAACAACCACAGCAGCTATCAGCTACTTCCCCAAGCCCAGTGAAAAGGGTTAAGTTTCTCCCACATTACTAATTTTAATCTGGATTTATTTTTATCAGAAATAATTTTTTTAGGCAATAAATACCTACAATCACATTTCATCAAATAATATGAGGATCTTGGGTTTGCTTGTCCCTTTATCATAAATTATTATGACTGTAATAATGAAATACAAGAAATGCTGAACTATAGACAGTAAAATGTCTCCTACATGATGGATGCATTCATGGGCTTTGATTATTAACAAACTGAAGCTCAAAAAAGAGGAAAAAATAATCAGACACAAAAAGTACAAATGCTACTGCCTTTCTGAATACTGGATCAGTCACCTGGAGAGCAGCATAAGAAAATGTAAACCACAAACTTGCACTACTATGAAATTAATGCTGTAAAGCAATGAAAACCAGTCCAGTGGAAGCAAATTATTATAAAAAGCCCCTCTACAGAGGGCAAAGACCCTCACTTACCAGCATGCATTTTAATTTTGTTTTTTAAGACCTACTTAATCTACAATTTAAACAATCCAACAATTCCTTACTGCTTGATTGTTATGGCCCAGGCTCAGTCAAATATGTTCAAGTTCCTAGCTACATTCAAAGGTCTGAAGAAACTGTAAGGTGTTTTTTTTCCCGGAGCTGCATCTGCTCTCTCTCACATTCTCTTCTTCCTGCCCATTCTCCAGCTCCTCCGTTCCAACACGTGTGGTGCCATCAAATCGTCTGACAGAGACCATTAACACAAACTGCTTCATGCCTCAGCTTTAATGCCAGCACCTCCAAAACTGGGAGCATGAGGCCAGGGAATCAATTAGCAGTGACTTATCTGTTTCCCCAAATATTTGTAACTCTTTAACCATGGGTCTGAAATTACATCCCCTTCCTTCTGAAGGGGAAAATGGAGCCAGGAGATGCAAATCTGGAATGAAACTCAGCCTTTCAATCTTCCTCTCAAACACTCACCTTGCTAGGAACGTGCTTCAGCAAAATGAGCAGGTTGTGACATACCTGCTGGACATCAGAAAAAGAATTCTCAGGGAACAGTGTGCACTGTTATCTTAGTGTGCCTTCTCCAGAGAGAAAACTGAGTTACAGGAGCTTCTACAACTCCTGTCCACAAAGCAAGGGAATAAAACAGTTGTGTCATCTGAGAGAGGTGTCCAAAGCAGTTTACTCTGGATTTGGAAACATCAGTCTAGCACTTTAGGAAGCTCAGTGCAGAGAGGAATGACTCAGCTGTGCAGAGTTCAGGTCTGGCAGGACTCCCTGGGAGTGGAATTAGTCCAAACACCTCTGACAGCCTCTTGACTTACCCAACCACACAGATCTAAACTGCTTCTCTATGGTGCCAGACCTGATAGAGCTGCACCAGACTCCCACTGTCGGGGGCTCCAAGGGGCTCAGTGAAAGTGGCTCTTCAGAGAAGTCAGTTCAGCACAAGGAAAATTTTTAAGCTCTTGTTTAGCCCTGACCCTCTCAAAGCAAGAATGATGACACATTTTTGCACTGGGCTCCACGGTCCAGAAGGTTGTACTCACCCAGGTCTAATGATACCTGAATGGGAAGAGTCAGCTCTAGGTCAGCTCCTGCTGGGGCTTGGGATGCAAATGGCTACAACACAGCACTGCAAAAAACCAGCCCACATCTGGAGGGGCTTGAGGTGAATGGGTGCCAGCATCTGCATGGAACCACTTGGGTGTACTTCCTAAAACCTCCTGTGACAGCCATGAGATCCTGGCAAACGGAATGAACTGGGTATCTTCATCCCTATCACTACCTTGGAAAAGAAGTGATTCCAGAGCATGGTTGTGCTAGGCTTTGTATAGATGTGTACAGACAGAAAATCCTGAAATATTTGCAAACTAGCGCTTGAACTCTCTAAGAGTTGTGGTCCATGTCACTGACATGGATAAATTTACCAAGTTCTGCAGGATTACTCATACAATTCTGCAATGTGTCTGCACATATAGCTGCTGAAGTGGGGTTAAAAAAACTAAACCAAAATTAAACCCCCAAAATCAGAGGAACAAATGTACAAAGTAGGGAGGCAACATCTCTCATTTGCTGGACTTTTTTTCAGAGCAGTAACTCTTTTTTATGAATGTAGTGCATTTCCAGTCTCGTACTTTTCTCCAAACTTTAGACAGATTAACCAAAACTCCCCAGATAACTTGCTTCACTGCCTCCCTTCTTATCAGCATTTGTTTTTTTTTAAAAAATACAGTCTTCCTTTCAAATGCCAACCTCATACTAAAGACTCAGTAATACTAATAAAACAAAGAACAGACATATCCCAACCCATTTTCAAATAAGCTCTGTCACTGAAAAGGGACTTGCTTAACACTTCCATCTATCTCAGAAGCTGGTGGACACTGTGGTTGTATGTGTCAGGGAAAGCAAGGGAGATCTCAAGACTGCTTCCGTACCTTTCACTTCGTTAGTCTTTTCTTTCCCACTATCATCCAAGAATTCCAGCTCCTGTTAGTGCTTATCTACTGGTGGAACACAGTACGGCACAATTAATCATGATAACAAAATCCTATTCTTGTTTGTGAGTAAAACTAATTGTAGCACAGTATTTCTTTTCCATCACCTTAGAAGGCGCCATGCAGCTTTCCCACAGTATCAAGTTCCCAATACATGCACACACACAGAGCACCCTGGTGACAACTCATTCCAGCTTAACCTACCTTTTCAAACAAACTTCTCCAAACAATGTACTATCTGCATTTTAAATGGCAGGTGAAATTCTACCGCTCTCCCTATAAAGAAGACAGGGAGGTTTATTGTACTCCACAAAAGACTTAAGGAAAGTATTGATGGTCCAAGCAATTCGTAATACTCTCGGGGTGGAAACAATAGTTCTGAAAGTTTTCTCACATGGGGAAAAGTAAAAACTACACATTAATGATTTTGCCTATTAGTGCGTATCATTAACTAAAATGTTATCAGCTCTCAAAGAATTTACTTGTGCATTTTAAAATAGCCTGCCTGTAGTAAATCACTTTTGGAGCCGGTGGTGTTAGTTATAACGTTAATGACCACCCAAAGCAAGAGCAGGCATTCAGTCACCCAGGTCAAATTCAGTTTCTCTCATACTTGGGAACGAGCTCAGATTACGTGGGTGATAAAACGCCTGCAGAGCCCAAGCGAGGCTGAGCACCGGAGGTACAGGTTTAGGCTGCGACAGGACTGATCATCAGTACCTGCTCAGCCATTTATCCCCTGCAGAAATTCAACCTGCGGCCAGGACACGGTGCAGGGACACAGAGATGCACCTCCAGAGCTGTCACCACCACCACACCTCTACGCTGATGGACCCAAACCTTAAAGTGAACTCCAGAGAGGCTGAGACTATTTCAGCACCTCGTTGATGTAACCAGCACACTGCACTTGAAGCTCGCTGCACTCGCACCCTTTCGGACCCTGTCGTGGCCACATCTCACTCTGTCCCGTTTCAGCATTCACCACACTGAGGAAGGCACCCAGAAGAAACTTAGAAGAAAGCATGCTGGTTAAGGTGAGGTTCTACAACCCCAGTACTGATGGATGCACACAAATAACGCCAAGAAAAATAGGAGTTAAAAGGCCACTACTTACTCCACATTGTAAATAGTCTTAAATGGAAATTTTTAAATACTTGAATTAACTCTGTTTTCACAAAACTTAATCACTTAGTTTTGCCTGTCATAGGCAGAACAGATTGGATGAAAGCTTCCCAGTAATATATGACATGATAATACAGGAGTAATTGCTGAACCTTAAAGCATCACTTTTTGCACAGGAATAATTTTAATTTATGAAATGTCCTTTTTATAATATATAAATAAAACTTAATACATAAATACACAAAAATTAGTATCTAAAAAGTCAGCTTTATTTAACATAGGATTTTAGCAACCTGCCACACTTAACACCCAATAAGACAGCATACAAATTAAAGATTGATGGCTTTTCTTTACCAACTGCAATAAAAATCAGAAAGAAGCCACAGAAGTTTTAGAGTTCAGCTAGGACTGAAATTCATGTTGGATGGGAAGTGGAAATCCCTGGCAGGGGACTTAGGTTTGTCTGCACGTTGGATTCTCAGTCCCGAGAGCAATTTTTGTGGGCAAGAGACATCATTTCTGCATGGCAGTGGGGGAGCAGCCACTGCAGAGCTGGGGTAATGGTAAGGCAGCAGCTGCCACAATCTTGGTGCTGCCACAGAGACAGCAAAGGCACTGGGAAATCCAAGGGCTCCCTTTTGCCACCTGAACAGTTAACGCCTCGCACTCTCTGTGTTGTGCAGTGACACAGAGAACAGATTTAGCTCCAAAGAATTATTTCAGTGGGTTTTTTTTCCTAGCTTTATCAGGCATCATTTGAATGTTGCAGTCTCACTTTGAAAAGCAAATTAGTTTTGCTGGAAGGATTGGGGAAGAGAACAAGGAAGTGTATACTGAATACACTGTCATCATAGCCTGGATGTCAAACACATGCTTATCCATCTTTGTGGTGTAAAAAGAGAAATTCATAAAACTTCTGTAATTTGACAGTGCAGCACAAGCAACACTCTAATTACAGCTACATTTAAAGTTCATACATAAAATAATTGTCAAGGTAATAATGGACTAAAAATGTTGTACAGAAGTAATATTTTGTAAAAATTTGAACAAAGTAAAGTTAAAAAAAGTATAAAAATGAGAACTATTGAAATTAAATAACTTAATATTTAAACAGCTGGGACTTATCCTTAGTTGATGCTTTGGATGTTGCAAAATAAAAAGTTTCACAGCAAATTACTGTGTTACTTTGCACAGTAATTGCATAGGTTGTGCAGTAATATGCAGGTTAGCTGTTTAATATCAAACACAGGCAACTAAACTGCATCCTTAAAAAGATTTAAAATATTTGGATTTTTCAGAGTAGCAGTATATTAGTCTGAAAAATGCCATCCTCCAACACATGGGATTGAGACTGCTCTAATTCAAGCTGCTAGAGTGTGTCATACTAAGTAATGGGGGAAAAAATAAGTTAATAACTCTTGAGCATTTTTGAGACCTATTTTCTGATTTTGATATCTGAAGAGCCTCGTAATAACTAACTGATACATTCAATGATAACAATATATCTTCTTAAAGAGTTTCCCTTTCAGCAGTCAACTGGTTTTGCATGTGTGCACACACAAGTATTAAAAGAGTGACAGATTTTAATTACATTATAATGTGTGTAGGCTCGTACCAGATACTGATACTTGATTGTGATACTGGATGCTCACATCTTTTTGGGTTTTTTTCCCTAACATTTTCAAACTTGAACAGAAAACAACCCAGCTACAAATCTGTGAGTAGTGTTTGAGTAGTGTTCATTCTTCAGTTAAAAAAAAAAAAAAAAAAAAAAAAGGAGGGCCAGAATTTGAGAAACCACAACAAAAGCTTATTTCTTGTTAAATAGCACAAGTCTTTGGTGAGCCAGAAGATATTTACTCAAGTTACAGTTTAGCAAAGCCTGATAGCAAATTGTTATAGCGATAAGGTCATATGATTGACCACCTCAGCTTCTTCCAACAATTATCGAGCAAATGGAAAGGAATGGGAGCTGACTGAAATGCACAAAATCAAGCTGAGGTAGCAGAATCAATCCCAGGTAACAGTCATATCAATAATTCAGCCAAATGCTTCCCCATGCTACTCCAACTTATTTCATGGTCATTTACGAAAGAAGTTGAGCAGATTACTTTGAGATTATATTTATGAGCATTTCTCATTCATCTGGATCACTTCCAGGGTAACACAAACTCTTTGGAAAAATACAGTATTTTACAAACAGCATAAATTTCAGGAATTTTGAAATGTTTCCTGTACTTACTATATTGAAATTCTGGATTTTCTACTGTTCTTGTCTCAAACTGTCTCAAAGGAAGTAATCTTTAATGACCAGCTACTTTGTAAATATTTCACCAAAATCAGAGAAATTAAAGGTGGGATGAGACATCAAGTCTTATCTTTTACACCAAAGGAGGTACCCTGATGAAAAATCCATCTAATTCATTTTTAAGAAACTTCTGTGAAGGAAAGGTTTTTTTACAACTGGCCCTGGGTAAACCCTCTGACAGTTTCACCATCCTAACAGCTGAACTTGTTTACCAAATATCTAAGCTAATTGTCTAAACCAAGCCAATTTTTTTGTTCTTTCTCCAGCCAAGATCAAAAGATATGACTGAATCATCTTCTATACTAGAAATAGGATTTGAATCCATGCACTAATTATTTTCATATTGAAATGATTAAAAAAGAAATTATGAAATAAACTCAGTTTAATACTTCATTAATTCTGGTATTCATGACATGAAGGAAAGATGTAAGAAAGTTAAGGTGGCAAAAAAAAACTTTCAAATGCTAAAGATAAAAATGGAAAAAGTTTCTCCAACATTCACAATTCAGCCCCTTTGGTAAACATTCAAGTTTTATTCAACACCAGAGGTTTCACTGCTACAGAAGTATAGCATAGAGCAGAAAGAAGAGCCTAACTCTTCTAAGTCCCAGTTCAGTTTTCTCTTCTTCCCCTGAGAAGATGAGCACTACTACTAGCTGTTACTCTTGGCACCCTATGCAAACTACCATCTGACACTAAAAACAGTACTTGATTCTCTAATCACATGACTGACAACTGGCACAGTGATCAAGGGACTGTGAAATGCAAATCATTCTTTTTTTCATTTCTTGTTTCTTTTTCTGACCAGGAGAAATAAAACAAGTCTAGAAAACACCATTTCTTCCTGGCTACTATGAGTCCTTCTCCCCTGGGCTGTGGGACGTGAGCTTCTGCTGTTAATGCTCCAGTTGCCTTTGGTCTGGGAGAAGAACCAGTAGACACTAAAGACATCCAGGTATGTGTCCAAATGTCTGCTACCTTAGCTCAGTCTACATGGACTATCAAACAAATAGCATGAGGCACCTCCCTGATGAAGGTCACCCCTTGTCAAATGCCAAGGTATTGTCCAGAAGCTGGACAGGATAACACTGCATAAAAGAAGGCAATATATATTCAGAAATACCTGACACATTCTGCAACACAGAAAGAAAAATAAATAACCAGCAAGGGAAAATGACAGGGGATAATTTTATTCCAAGTATTCAAAATTCGACCAAATTCAGCAGGACAAGTAATAGGAGATATAGACCATGAGGTATAAGACAAGCTTTCTTAGGGAGCACCACAGTCACTTTTGCCTACATGGTACAAACAGATGAATACGTTTAACAATTGCTTGCTAATAATGAACTACCCTGAAGAGTTGCTTTGCTATGGGAACAACCACCACACATCAAAAGGACCTCATTTGTATATCAAAGGAGAAATTACACTCAATAATAACGTTTCTTTGAATCGGCACCTAAAAATAGTATTGGACAAACTTAACTTTTGGTCTGAAGACTTTTGAAAGGAGAAGTGATTTTCATTATAACCAAAAAACCAAAAAGAAAACACTTTCACTCGACATACTGCAAATACCATAGGAAAGAACAGAAACTAATTTTAACTATGTGGTGTGAGGAGGTGGGTGTGAAAAAGAGGAAGACTACTTCTTACACGTACTTCAAAACCTCTCAGCAACATCAAAGGAAAAGCATGCCACATTCTTTCAAGAGGTGTTTGTTTACACTCCAAGAGCAGCTTATGGTGTGTAGGACTCCCAATTCCATAGAGGAACATGTTCCCGTCAACACTGAGGTCCTCTCACGCTTTCCTATTTACTCCTCAAAGAACTATTTTATTTCACCAGCCCCACAAGCACCTCTGTGAAAGCTTGCTAGACCCTCAAGAGGTGCACAGTGCTGCACCATTGATGCCTGCTTTGCCCACTCAACAGAACATTAAATATCGCCTTGCTTAGTAACTCTCTCCACTGCTTTCCTCTTTCCAGAACCACTTTGGTGCTCTCTGTAGAATTCTGCTACTTCATTCAACATTGTCCACAAAGTCTGAAGTAGCTTAGTTGTGGACTTTATGTCACTTACCGATGATGGCATGGCTTTATGTCACACACAGCCCTTTCAGGCTTTGCACTAATCCCCATTCTTCTTTTCATCTAAGCCTTATGTTACTCGAGAATTTGACAGGAGGAAGTTTCATATGGACAAGGCCTTCTAAAACCAAGCTGCTACTGGCTGTTGACACCCAGATGAAACGCAGCAGAGTAGAGCTTTCATCTGTCAAAGGCTGCACAAACCGTGATGCAAGCACTCAGGCTTTTTCTCTAAGTAAGGGCAGAAGTAAGAGCTCAAGATTCAAACTCGTTTGAGTCTTTAAACATCATAGAAATACCCTGAAAAAAAACCAGCCAAGTGCTACAAGCCAGGATGGACATGCATGACTTCCCATTTTACCTCTGTGTATGAAAATCATAGAAGATGTTAAAGCTTTTCTGAACAGATACTAATATTAATTCTATAATTAAAGGAGGTAAGGCACCCAGATTTTTAATTCAGTATAAAACTGCAACACAATTGGTTAAATTTAAACAATATAAACATTTCTGCTTCAGAGAAAATCAAGTCACATGTGACTTTTGTCACCAGTCTAAACCCATAAAATGAAGAAGAAAAAAATGGTAGGCAACTTCAACATATTCAATTACTTCCATTAATTGTATACACTTCCTAATGAAATCACACAGTTTCGCAGCCCTAAGCAATATAGCTTAGAGATGAAAAGCCAGGCCATACCCTCCTTGTTTTGAAGTCTCTCCACTTCTATGAGCTGCTCCTAGTAGGAAACACCCTTCCTCCAGCTGTAAGGGCAGCCGAGCAGCTGCCTTAATAACCAATGCCAACTCCACATATTAATACATAAAAGCAGCTGCCTGCCTGCCTATGCAGCTGAAGGAAAAGTGCTGGAGGCACAGGCCAGGATCTAATACTGGCTCTGATTGCAAAGGCAGCTGCTTGGTTAATACAGCTGCAGGAAGAGTGCTAGCTATCAAAGTAAGAGGAGAAATGGAAGATGAAATGGCTCAAGATGTATAATCATAATTCCCAGAATTTATAACAGATACTTGGATCCTTAATCTCTGATCCTTAGCTGTCCATTTGTGAAAAGGGGTAAATATGGGATAAATACCCCTCTCTGCTCATAGGCTCCTGAAAAATTGCATCCATTTGTGACTGTGAAGCATATTAATATAATTACATTATAACAGTTAAAAAAAAAAATAGGGAATTTTATCTTCTTTGTGGACTGTTCAAAACATGGCATAGCTGTTTGTTACATAAATACCATTCCTTCTATGTATTAAAAAATGTCAGGGACTTAGAAAAATTTAAGATGAAAATGAAGCACTCCTTAGTTCCTGGTGGCTGGTCAGATTTTTGTAAACAGCTATAAGGATCTCTTTGATTGCTTTTTGAGCATGCTTGTGCATGAGAAAAAGTGCATAACACATACAAATTAGAGAAACGTGCCCTGTTTCTCTGCTCTGACTCAGTAGGCAGATGTAGCAGTCTGTATTTACTGCATAACATAAATACTGTATGCAGCTTTTATTGCTTTAGGTCAAAGCAATCTCCATCAATATCCTGCAGCTGATGACAAACACTGGACAAGCTATATTCTCAACTGGTACAGAAATTGCACACACATTACTAGCACAAGGGGATTTCTGATCCCCTTCCTTGTTGAAATTCCAACAACAGAGCTAGCAGAACTGACCAGACTCTGAGCTGGAAAGGAAGAAAGGGCACAGAACTGAAAAATGCATGGAGGCATCTGAGAATCGCAGAATCTACGCTGGACTTCAGTGTATGAGGCACAAGAATCAGAAGTGAAAGGAAATCTGAGGGCAGAAGGCATGATGAGAAACTTAGCCCAGCACAGTTTTTCTCTCTTGTGCCCTTTCTTAACATCAAGCTTAACCTCCAGAGCGAGACCAGGGATGCTCCTGGGTTAGAAAGCTCTGATTCAGGCACAAAGCACCTCTGTGAGAACCAGCACAGGGCGAGCACAGCTGCTAGGTTTCCATGCAGTCAGGCACCTCTAACTCAGGCCCACAGTGCAATCCATAGTACCAACACCATGCTTCCCACAGAATACAGCGACAGCCAGTACTTGTATACGGACTTACTAGAAACTGGGCCTTTTAAATGTTTCCACAAAAAGTACCTGATACACAGTGGAAACAGTCTATCTTCAAACCATCAGAAATATTCCATATCCCCTTGGATTATTGCCCACACCACTACTAAGAAAAGAAATACATTGATCAAGAGGATTTTTCAAAAAAGAAGTCCTACACTTTTCTTCACATAATTAAAGAAGACAAGGAGAAAAAAAAAACCATAAAGAAAATGAAATCTTGTCATATTACTAACTACCCAGCCTCAATTTTTCTAGGCTTTTGGTGAAGTTTAAAGACCATATACTGAAAATTACACACCAAGAAAAGGAACAAAGCTTTTTTAGTGATACCTTAGTATCCCAGCCTTGGTCACCTGCAACACATTCTTCCTCAACTTTATTGCCAAGTAGTCACTATGAACAACTGAGCATTGTAGGCTGCTGCTGCAGCAACCCACGGCTGTGTGATGACCCATCACATAAAGTACCTCAGGTCCTCATGCTCATTTGCTCAAAGGAGTCTCCTCAGGTCGAGTCCCACATGGTGATGGGCTTCTCCCCAGTGCTGACAGCACAGTGTAATACCTCAGAGATGGGTCCTTTGCTGAAAGATGCCATATTTCACAGGAAACATTCATATTCACTTGCCTAGCTCCTGCTCAGTAGTACTGCTACTGCAGATAAACCAGCAGTAACATAAACATTAACAGCTGTACACAAAACATCAGCAGATAACACATCCAGCTCATGAGTAACGACTGTTCAGATGTGATTCATTCCACTGAGAATCTCACAAGAAATTGAGACCACACAGAACTATCACATGGTATAACCAGCACATGGCATAACCAAAGAACCTGGGCTTTTGTGGCTTTCAGTCTCCTCTATCCTTCTTTTGCCTTTCTCTCAAACTCAGGATATAACTCTTATATACTGTATAAAATGTGCATTTAAAGAATTAGTACCATTATGCATACCTGCAGTGCACTGGTTTAATACCAAATAAATTTTTGGTATCAACTCTAGTATCAAATTGAGTGAATTCATGAGGACAGCTCTTCATTGTGCTGCTGGCTGTGTTTTTATGTTTCAGAACTGAAGCACACAGTAAACAAGTCACTCTCACTTCTCATTATAGGCCCAATTATGCATAAAACTGTGGCTGATAATTAGTGCTTCCTGCTCAATTCCCTGTCATTCGCACAACACACTTAATGAAAGGGAACACATCAGTGTGTGACGTGCCACATTTCTATCAATACTCTACATACAAAGGTAAAATTAATTCCCTGCCAATAATGCTATCTTCTACTACTCTATTAGACAAGAACCCCTTGACTCTTTTCTCGTAAATGAAAGCTTTTTGTAATTTCTTCCCAAAATGGGAATGGCATTTCCTTCTTTCTGGATTGGATTGAATGCTAAAATACACTGAAATACAAGCTGAAGAAATCACGTAAAAACATTCAGAATATTTCCAAAGCCAAAGATTTAGAGCAGAAAAGGAATGGCAAGCAATACAAGCTGAAAGACAACAACAGCAGGGACAGCAGGCTGAGGAAGGGGATTCTGCACCTCTATTCTGCTTCCCTCAGACCCCACCTGGAACATTGCATTTAGCTCTGGAGTCTCCAGCAAAACACATGGACCTGCCAGAGCAGGACCAGGGAAGGACCATGAAAATTATCAGAGGGCTGTAACACTCCTACAAAGAAAGGCTCTGAGAACTGGGGCTGCTCAGCCTGGAGAAGAGAAAGCTCTTGGGGAGACCTCATTGCAGCTTTCAACATATAAAGGGGGCTTACTGGAGACATGGGGATTTTGAGTTTGTTTAACAAAGTCTGTAGGAACAGGAATAAGGCCAAAGGTTTTTAAATGAAAGAGAGGAGGTTTAGGATGAACATAAGGAAGACACATTTATGATGATGGTGGTGGAACACAGGAACAGGTTAGCCAGAGTTGTGGCTCCAAGGCCTCATGGATAGGGCTTTGAGCAACCTGGTCTAGGGGAACGTGTCCCTGCCCATGCCAGGGGGGTACAAACAAGACAGTCTTTAAGGTCTCTTCTAACCCAAACTGTTCTGTGATTCTACGATTCTCCTAAATGAAGACCAGACTCCTAATGTGACAGTCAAAACGCACCAGTTCTGTGAAAAGGATGACTTCCCCCATTCACCCAGAACACAGTGAATGATATGGAGACTTTCAGCCCACTATAGGGTTTTCTCCAGTTAGATTTAGAGATTTAGAGAAATAATGACTAGAATATCATGCTGTTGGGTACTCTCCTGCTCTCCCAAAGACTCTCCATTTGAACACTATCAGACAGGTAGTGGAGTATTGTCTCTATGGTAACAGAGACAACAGCAAGGCTGATGGGGAGGATGTAGAGGATAAGAAGAAATAAGAACAACACTCTTCTGCCTGTCTCTGAAACAAAGCTGTCAGCAAATTACATGATCCTTGGCAGCAAAATCTCACGTAACAAACACTTCCAGGCTCACTGCAGAGAGGGGCCAACCCCAACAGCCCAGTACACAGCAATATGCACTCTGTGGAGAAGAGAACAGTCTCAAGCTGCTGCTCCTGCATTCATAGTATAATTACTGTGCTGCTTCATACAGATTGTTTTCATTATAGCCTACAAGTGGCAACTCCAGCTTGTACACAGGTTGGGAGAATTAGCTCACTTTCTCAATTTTTTTTTTCCTTGGTACCATGTGTTTCTACAGATCTCAGGAGGAGTTCAATACCCTTACTAAGCTTTTTTCTTTTCTGAAATAAGTTTTAATAGGAACCTTTCCCTACAAAAAAATCTACAATAGAAAAAGCTCACTAACAATTACAATACACAGTGGACAATACCTACAGGGTTTATAGCAAAATCTGTACTTTTAAAAGAAGGTATGCAATTCTGTTTAAATTTGTATCCAAAACACAAGAAAACACCTGTTTGCAGGACCATATACAGCATTTCTATCTTAGCATTAAGAAATATTTGTTATATATGTTCAAACGTCAATCAGTGTTTAGCAACTGACTGAGGGATGAGGAAATAAATACATACTATTTTGCACAATATTACACATATTAAAGTATTAACCTTCCTATCTTATTCATAAAAACCTTAGGTAGGCAAAAAAAGAATTTAAACACTAATGAAGAAGGCAGTGTTGAGTTCTTCTTCTTGCTGTAAAGCAGAGAAGAATCCTGCTGACACCCTCCATTACATCACAGTTCTGCAAATTGGCACAAGCAGAGGTAGATGCTTCACTTAATTTCAAGCTGCTCCACAGTCTGACTGTGTCTAACTGCCAGAAAACAGATGCTGCGAAGCCATAGCAACATTTATGCCATTTATCAGATGAGTCTTTTGCAATTATGATGTGAATCAATGAATTTCAGCCAGGAAGAATAATGTCTCCTGGTTAAAGCACAGACATTATAAATTCAGTTACTTCCTACTCCAAAAATGTCCATATTCATGAGCATCTTACAGCTTTCACACTGTAATTTTTTTTTCCATAAAATGGGAATAATAGTTTACTACAGAACTGTGAGATTGAAAACCATGTTTCATTAATATTTACAACATTCCTCTTGAGAACTGCAGAGTCAGTGACAGAAATTAGTAATTTGACATGACAACTTGTAAAGAGATACATCTTACTGACAGCTATTTGTACAGCCCAGGATATGCAACAGGCTGTTTCTCCTACAATGTCATCAACCCCCCATATGAACCTAAGATCACAAATAAGAAAAGCTATTTTATTCCACAGAGGAACCAAACAAGCAAGGTGATGCAATTCCTATCCCATAAAGCCTATGTACTTTTAATGAAAAGTTAACTGTGAGGTTCAAATAGCAGGAGGGAGGACAAATGAAAAACAGGCCACAAGGTTCTACAGTATGTATTTTTTAAAGTACACATAATGTTAATTCAGAACAATTAAAAAAATAAATAAATACAGACTGAGGTTCATTGCAATTATCTATACCACAAGGTAGTTATGAATAATATGGTAGGGAAAAAAAAAAACATTTCTAAGACCAATCAATAAAAGAAAGCAAAAAAAAAAGTAAAAGACAAGGATAGAAAAAAAAACCCTAATTTGTTCTGCAGTCAGAATAGCTGGGTATATGTCTTTATAAAGAGTTTATCCATATATTTGTGTACCACAGTCTCTGCTGGTCTAATACACCCTAAATATTCAGCAACTCACCCCACAAGCCAGTGAGCCCCTCTTAGGCCCTGGGTCCTTAGCTTTCCTCCTGGTGGGGAAATGCCCTTACAGAAGCATCACTCTCAGGAGGTTTAGCCAAGTGGAAGCAGTGGCTGCACTCTGTGTCTCCTACTGGGCTGTGAAACCCAGTGGCTGCTGCCACGTTCTGTCTCCTGTGTCCCTGCTCCCACCGCAAGCCACACAGCTACACATCTCAGTGAAAAGGCTTTTAACCTTTAAATGCAATTTGTTTTCTTACAGAAAGCTTACAAAGGAGGGAATGCTGATACATTTCATGCACTAAAAGCTATTTGGAAGAGTTGGGTTTTCAGGAAGTATTTCTGGGTGCGATGGAGTCACTATTAACAGTGAGACACTGCCAGTCCCGAGGGAAAGCAGGAGAGATCCAAGGCTTTCATCTATAACAAACTTGCTCAACTTGGCTTGTGCTCACAGTGCGCTGGTGAGGAGGGCTGGCTCTCCCTGCACAACAGCACTTGTGTCTTCCCAGGGCTCCTCAAGTTCCCACTAAGCTCTTACTCCACGGGAGAGAACAGCAGTGTACTTGTTTGCTTCAACATACTGTTTTATTTAAGAAGAAATGCTGTTTTCAGGGGATGCCTCAAAAATAAATACATAGAACAAAAGAACCTCTTCACTTGAGGATTACTACCTATGGAAACTTTAAACTTCAGCAGTGTTACAGCCTATATAAAAAAATTGTCCATAATATTTTGGATGCCATCCTTCACCAGCCCCCCTACTATGTCTTCTCCAATTCCAACATATGTTTGTGTCTCTGCTTGAGATAATTTTTGATAGCAGGCAAACTAATTAAACATTCCTTAGAAGCCACAGGGCTGAAGTCACCGTGCGGTGACTAAACATTGCAGCTGTCAGGAGAGGCAAAGTGGGTTCCCATCCTAATCCCACACTGACCTCGGAGCCGAGCCTGAGAACCTGTCAGAAAGGTGCTCTCACAGCACAAGACAGCGAGCAGCAGCTGCTTATGCTCAGCAGGCTGCAGCCAGACTTTTTTTTTTTTTTTTCCTTTTTTTTTTTCTCTTTTTTTCTCCCTTTTACTTTTTTACTGTCACTCTGGGTACACTGCATGGCACTCGCACGTGCACACCCCTGCTCCTGGGAGAAGGAGCTGCCTGTGAGCTCGCTTTCTGACATGCATAAACCCAGACTGAGATGAAACCCAATGTCCTCCAGTCAAACTGTGGGCAAAAATCCAGCACCCACCTTGCACGTGCGACAAGAAGCATCAAAGACACGTTTTAAGGTACTTCCAACTCCAATTAAATCTGGGTATTGGAGAATGTTACTTCTTTTATGCAATTAACAAAAGCATAAAGCTTTTTTCCCTTGAAAATTTGACATTCATTTGAAAAGTATACCAATAATACAAGCAGAATTCTTTATTCACGCTAAGTTAGTCACCAAAGCCTAAATATGTGGCAAAATATCTCACATACATTTTATTTGGAGATGTGATTTTTCAGAAAATACAAGGCACAGAGAAGAGTAATAACTCACAATGAAAAACATGACAAACAACAGATCTACAAGAACTGGAAAACGTGAACCACAGAATTAGCCATTTGTTCAAATAAACAAACCTTAGAAATTCAACAAGTAAAATTACTAAACTGACTTGAGGACAGCTGTGTTCTGCCTGAAGATCAATAAAGGAGGTGGCTCCTTTATTGATCACCACGCATTTATCTCTCTCCATGNAAATTACTAAACTGACTTGAGGACAGCTGTGTTCTGCCTGAAGATCAATAAAGGAGGTGGCTAACAGTGGTCACCATGCATTTATCTCTCTCCATCTCTCTCTCTGCATCTTAAAGCAGCCTAATTTTCTAAGAATGCAAATGTCATGACTGTTTATGGACAGATAATTCTAAAAGCAAGAGACTGAAAGAGGACTGAAGAGATTGAAAAAGGACACTTTTTCGTAGAAGTTACTAAAATACAATTTAAATAATAACTCAGCAGCTCAGTATTACTCAGCACTGCCTCATCAATTTTGCTTCCAGTTCACTGCATAGTCTAGTTCTTGTCACAGGTATCCAAAATCTTCCTTTGGTACCATAAGACCATCCTTTCATCACTAGTTAAGCAACTCAACAAGTTTCCTCCAGTTCAGTCATAGAATCAAGGAACAGTTTGGGTTGGAAGGGACCTGAAAGATCATCTAGTCCCAAAACCCCTGCTGTGGGCAGGGACACCATCCACTAGACTGCTCTAAGCCCTATCCAATCCGGCCTTGAACACTTCCAGGGACAGGGCATCCGATTTCTCTGGACAGCTGTTGCAGTGCCTCACTACCCTCACAGCAAAGAATTTCTTCCTAATATCTAATCTAAATCTACCCTCCTTGAGCTTAAAGCTGTTACCCCTTGTCCTATCAATGCCCTTGGTAAAACATCCCTCTACATCCTTCCTGTAGCCCCCGTTAAGCACTGGAAAGTGCTATAAGGTCTCCTTGGAACCTGTTCTTCTTCAGGCTGAACAATCCCAGTTCTCTCAGTCGGTCTTCCTAGAAGAGGTGCCCCATCCCTCTGATCATATTCCTAACTCTCCTTTAGACTCACTCCAACGTGGTCCATGAAGCCACAAATACATAAGGCAACAATTAACAAGACCAAGTGTTTTAAATTCAACAAATTTGACCCACGTATTTCCTGGCTCTGTACTAGTGGTGCATCTTGTAATTGAAGATTCCATATGGGTTTCAGTGAAGAAAAACTTAAATTACAGATAGTGAAGTCCTAACTGCACTGAAGTCTCACACAGAAACTTAAAGCACTACCTTGTGATATCGAAGACCAAGATACTGAAAAAAACGTTATGACTGATACTGAGCTGAGCTCAGAAACAAACACGCCTTAAACTAGCCAAGCAAGGTCACTGTTTTTTCCTAAGGCCATTTTCAGTCATTCTGCTTTCTTACTGTTTCTCAAAGGTGTATGACAAATGTACCTTAGATGACAAAATGGTCAGATCTCATCTAAATGCTGGGAATTGAGAAGAGCACTTGAATTCCACCATTGCCTGTGAACAGCATTTTCCTGCTAATTTCTGGGAATGCATCAAACCACCCAAAGACTCTTCTCAACTGTCAGAGAAAAGGAGCAAGGTGAGTAACAGGTGTTTAGCAACACACCATCACTCTTTCAGGCATCGAGCCAGCCTTGAGGAAGCAATAAGTTCCTTGGCAAAACAGGTTACCAGAAGTTCATCAAAACTCTCCTGTGATCAGCGGACTGACTTATGAAACACAGTGCTGTATTAGAAGATATTCACCCCTTGGACTTAAAAGATATTTCAAGAAACAGAGCTTGCATATATAAAAGGTCTTCTAGTGGGCAGATATCTATTATTTAAAGGTATTCACCACACTGAAGTTCGTGGAGTTATTTATTCCCCAATCAAAGCTTAAATTCTCAAGACACAAGCTCTGAAAAGAGTGCCTGCTGACATGAGAACCTCCCTGCAGCACACTCTGTGTTTCAATTCAAGCTGCATTCCTTCAGCTGGGGCTCCTTCTAGGAAACAAACTTAACAAATGAGATACAAATTAAAATCTGTAAAAACAAAATTCCATATGAAACTTTACCTCTGTGAAAAAGGAAGAGAAACAAGAGCAGTGACAGATGTTAGCTACTCCTCCCACAACAGTACTGGAATGTGTACATGTATGTGGTGATGGGTGCAGGAGATGGGACCAGATAAAATAAAACTGCACTGACCCTAATCTATAGAGGGATGTGAGCAACTCTGCTTTTAAACTTCACTGTTAGGCTTCCAAGTATCATCCATCATACTGAACTAATATTCAAAGTGACTAATACTTCAAGACAGTAGGTTTATAGACTATGAGCAGCTGAACCTGGATGCACTGACCATACAGCATAAGGCTCACTGCTATGAACAGGCTACAAAAATACCTATTAAAACTGTGAGAGAAGTTTTAGGCTTGATAACATCAGTGTCCACAGATCAGTTCTTTTAAATAACAAATTTTTCTTGCCACACCTGAGAATCCTGAAAAAGTGCACAGAATGTTTTCAACCAGGGATTTTTAATAGGCACATTATTATCTGAATTAAAACATGTTTTTCTCAGGAATCAAAGTTTTTATTGTAAAAACATACTTTTTTTCCCCTACAAGTTATCTGATTTATTAAAAAGAATATTACAGAAAGATCTTAAACTTTTGTCAGAACACATCTCATAGGTTACTATATAAGTAATGCCTTCTGCTATGATTAAAGTTGGCTATAAAGCAACTTTCTGCAAAATGCCTAAAAGTTGTCCTTTCAAATCAAGCAGAAAGGAGTACCAGAACAGGACATGGTCTGTTAGGGAAATGGCTGATTGCTAAAATGAGGTATGTACTATATTGCCAGCTGCTCCAGGTGTTTGCCTTCAGAGGGAGGCTGTGCCACTGCCTACATAATTATAATCATTTGCCAATGAATACCTGACAGGTGCCAACTTCAAGTCCAGGTAAAACACAAACATTCTTACGAGCAGCACTTCTGTGATCATATCCTTCTATCAGCTGCAGGATGCAAGACGCTAAAATAAACTATTCAGGGAGAAACCAGCTATGCTACTGGACTGCACTTGCATGCATTAACCATCAATTTGTCTAGTCAGAAAGTTTTGAGTACATTTAATATTTCAAGGGGGAAAAAAAAAACCAGATTTGAGGAGGGGGAAAACACAGTATTGGCAGTGGGTCTTTTCAAAATTAAACCTTCTCAAACTTCATTTTCTTTAATCCTCTTCCTCCTCAAAAAGTAGCAACTCCTTATTTCATTTTCACATAGAAACAGAGCAGCGTTCTTGCTCTCCATCTGCTGGCTCAGCAGGAACAGGTGACCATGACTTCCAGAACACTCTCACTGCAGATAAGGAAGCAAGGAAGAGCAAGGAACAAGATGCAAAGGCTTTATCCTACACCCCTTACTATTAATATTTCATGAAGTTGTGTCTGTAATGAAATGAAAGCAGACATAACAGGATCAGAGTAATCCCAGAATTAATCAGACAGAAAATATGAAGGTGATGACCTGGGCTTTATGACTTCAAAGAATGCACTGGTTTAATCATATTTATTTCTTCTGAGTAAATTTACTCCAAACTGGCTATCTGTTAAGAATGCTATTTATTTTTATTTACTATAATAATAACTGTGATTATCATTGATTTATATTACTGATATAGCATCACTGACCTCATAGGTTATGTTGCGGCATATCCTGGAGTCTTTCTACTTGATCCAAGTGTTAATTTAACAGTAGTCCTCAAAATAATCCCACACACAGAGCCCACCATGAGAGCTGCTATCCAATCTCTTACTGACAATTTCTAATAACCAGTACACTAAGTTATTTTTAAAAGCTAATAGCAAATTAAAATTTGTAGTAATATATTTGATATAACTAAGAAAAAACATTCTTGCATGTTTATGAGAGACATACATACTCCAGCACACAAGCTAACACAGAGTTTTAAAAGATGGACTCACAGGCTGGCTGGGCTAAAGGGGCAGACAGTGGTTAAAAAAGCTGATTTCACCTATCCAACAACCTCTGATGTGCAGCATGATCAAACTTCCAGTGGAGTCAATGGGACTACTCCAAAGAAACTGCTTCTCTGGCTTCCCTAAACATTTCTGTATGACACAACATGCTTAAGCTTTGGACAGGAGTGGTCCAGGTGCCAAAAGCAAGTTACTTTTAAAGCACACTAGCAATGAGTGCAAGCATTCCACTTTTCTTCTCAGGTTTCACCTATCTCATTTTTCACTTGTTGGATTTACCTTGAATTTCCTTTTCCTCTTCCCTAGCCCAGGGCACTAGTTACCTTGTAATAATGGGGCAGTCTGTCCAAATGGTGCTCCAAGAGCCACTCCAGCCAGTCCTTAGATGTACTCCTGCCTCCTTTTTCAGTGGGAAAATTAAGAGAGACTGTGTATCTCAGATTAGATGGATTGGTGTGAGGCTGAAAGCAGCCCAACTACCGCTCTGTATCACTTCAAAACAGTTTGCTTGAATTTGCAGAGGGTTTCACAAAGTCTCTCTTCCAGAGAGTTCATAAGAACCCCACCCCACACAGAACACCATGCTAAACTGTCATGGCATAAGAAAGATAATGATCTCATCAATGAGTGGAAAAGATAAAATCAAGCATAGAGTGGTTCATTTTCTCGATGAAATCTTCAGTCAAGTCTCACTGAAATATAATACTTATATCTATGCACAAACTCTCTCTTCTTAAAATCAGTAAGAAACTTGAACTATTTACATTAATAAAAATACTGCTGGTCAGAAAAAAAACTACATAAGTTCTTCACAGAGTAGCTGGTGATAAGGATATAAAGTGACAAATTAAATTCGCCATAGGTAAATGTGAAGCAGGTCACATTGAGGGAAAAATATATAAACTTCATGTGCTTCCTTTCTATACTTTCTATCGCTCAGATAAAGTATCCTGGTGCTACAAGAGACAATTTTAAAGAGGTGCTACAAGGACAATTTTAAAGAAAACATTTGCTTCAGACTCTGCTGCAATCAAAACTCAAATCGAGTATCTGGGTTTACCCAAGAAAAAGAAAACTAAACTGAAAATATTTTATGCTGCTACACAAAATAACAGCTTATAAAAGTGTCCCCTTTATTGATCCTCTTGCCTGTGAAAGGATATAGTTAAACTCCAAAGTGTGGAGGGAACAGTAAAAAAATATGCAACTATTCAGCCTCAAAAAGAAAGGACTGAACGGTGTGATCAGTAGCCCCTGACCCTTGGTAAACTCCAATTTTGTGTGAGAAACAGGAATGTATTTGAATCTTGAGTCACAGAAAGCTCCAAGTGGGTAAAATGATTCATTGTTGCTTCTAATGCAGGAATAAGCAGGCATTAAATAAAACAGGCATAATAAGCTAAGAAAAAAAAAACTTCATTTATCACAAAGGCTGCGATACTCTGCCATAAATTATTGCAGGTGCCGAAAGAGTTGACAGAAGTTCAAGGAGTGTTTTACTGGGGCAGGGGAGACCAGTGAAGGGTTAATAACCACGAGAACAGTACCTCTTGCTCTGGAAACCCCTCCAGCTGGAAGCTGAACAAATGTACTGCACTGTTATTGCCCTGTCTATAAACCTTCCCCAGGCACTGGCTACTGCTGGAGACCGGGTACTCCAAGAGGTATTGCTGTCTTATCCAAAATAGCTGGTTTTATGTTCTTGTTTCTGCCACAAGTAGCCACAGGGAACCACAATGAGAGGTTTTGAGGGTAGGCAATCGGCTCCCAGGCAGGCTGGAGGCAGCAAATGCAACAGCTCAGCTGGGAAGTTCTTCTTTTTCTCTCAATTCCGTGTTCTGCATCCACTCAAAACACCTTTAAACCTCAATTATTTTCAAATAGCCCCAGACATGAGTTAAATAGTTGTAATTGAAGGGAACTTTAAAGGTAGTTTTAAAAACAACCCTTGAACAAAAACATTCGAAGACTGGGAATCTCACCACTTACCTGGAAGAAACATTCAGCAGTTGAAAAAGGAAAACACAGACATCCTAGAATCTTTCTGTTGTTCAAATAAAAATGAAAAGCTTCCCAAAAATCACTGGTATAAAAATACTGATGTAAAAATTAGGTATAAATCTAAAATGAAAAAAGCTACTATTTCTTCTCATCAGGAATGCCACCTTTAATTGGTTTAAATGTTTTAAACCAATTTTAAATCTGTATACTTGTACGACCTCTTTCATTTGAAGTAATAAAAACCTGAAGAAGCGACTGAAAAATGCATGATGAACAAACCATTATTCCTTTCATCTACTTATAACTATTAAAATGCATGGAACTGACTCAGCACTTGTTTTAACATAATTTAATCAAAACCAAGAGATCCTACATTCAACAGGTGCATTTTCACTGAGCAGGTGTAGGTAAGTGTTTGTCCAGAGCTAACTCTGAGGGAAACCCTCGACACCATGCTTTATTAATTCCAAACTCAGTGTGAGTGACATCCACCTGACAGGGCAGGAGGTCACGCACAGCATCAGTACTTCAGAGAATTAAAACATTCTCACAGAGCAGTGTGGAAGGCCACGAGTGTCCTTTGACCAGTGACTGTGCCACCTTGAGGATACCACAGACACACCTGGCAGCTATGGGGCTCCTCCCTACAAAACGAAGGCAGGCCAATGTCACCTTCCTAACCCAACCTGTTTTCATGACATCTACAGACTTGTCCCACCAGCAGGCCTAAAACATCCTCTCAACAAAATGAAAATCATCTTGACACAAGGACAGACTCACTGGTTTCTCAACTGGAGACGGAGAGAAAGGATGGAGTAAGGAGCTGTATGGATCACCATCACGAGAAGGGTGAAAAAAGTAATCATGGATCAAAATAATAATACTAATCAAAATACCCTTTCTATTTATCCAGACAAATTATTCCTTATTACTTTCTTCTTCTTGGGAATAGGGGGGAAGTAGACATATATGATTTTCTTTCTTTACACATAACTTTTTAACTACAGTAACAGAAAGGCTTTATTCTGCAGAATCACTACCATTTGATGCCAAATCTCTGCCTATGTCAAACACTTTGCAACTGTATCTTCTGATTTCCAATAGTTTTTTTCAGACCCTTTCTCCAACTTGTCAACTTAATTTTGAAGTCTAAGGCCATATCACATTTAAAGAAACTGGATTAGCAGCCAGTGTCAGCTGGACATCACCTCCACATTTAACGAATACACTCATGGTTCCATCACCCTGATTAATAATGAAAATACTGGCAGCTACCATTAACAAAGGAAACAAACTCACTGAATCTTTTCATTCAGACAATGAACATAGTGCATTGATACTGATGCACTAGGGTTTTAACTGAGTTTGGCATGTCTTGTATAGCTCCTGCCCTCCTGGTTTGCTATTAAAAGAGCAGGAAGATGACACAAAAACATTTATTGATATCAAGCTTCTGACACTGACTTTTTCTCTTCTGTCCACAAACATGTTGACTTGAAAAATTGACATTCTGAATGAAACACATGGTATATACATAATTTTCAAATAAATTAGCTATGGTGCTTTTCACTGTAAATCATTACACACTCCAATTTGTATTTTCTCACAGTAGGTCTTCATTGATCCTCAGCAGTTCTTTCATAAATCAACTGTTCTCAACTGGGTCAAATTGTTATTTTTACAAGTGTCTAAATACAAATTTACATAGATGTGCTACATTCCTTAGAATAAAACACACATGCAAACAGTTTACAGAAATATATTTAAGTACTGACTTTGCTCCTCCATTTTTATTTAAAATAATTGCACAAACACTTGAAAAAATAGATTAGATGATTGACTGTCCAAATACTTCTCTTAGAAAACATATGCAGAAAATGTAAACACACAACTTCTGCTGTAAAATTAAACTGAAAGTAGCTGCATGTACCCAAGACTGGTCTGGTCAGAAGAAAGCATATCCATGCTCAAGAATGCACATTTTCACCAGGCAGGGAAGAAACACTTTGACTATCCATGGCATACAAATAAGTGCCCACACAAGAAGAGCTGGCTGTCTCAGAGTTACCATGCACGTGGGTAAACCCAAGAAGCTCAACTCCTTAAACTCCAAACGCATACTGGGAAATCTTTTACAGGACTCAGAATTCTTTGCTAGCCAAGCCTACTGTAAATTAAAAGAGATCATTTCTTTTAAGCAGAAGGTGCCCTTCTTCACGCAGTAAGACCTAAGCAGGTGATGCTCTTCACAAAGAATGTCCTTCTCATCTCAAGCAGCCAAGGCTGTGATTGAATAGGGAACAGATCCTACTTTCAGCTTTGCAGGGTGGACTATCACTGCTACAAAGTTCTGGTGGCTTCCTCTGAGATGATGCACAATCCCAGGCAAAAAGTCAAACTTGTGAATAGAAAGCATAAAACAGGAGACAGTCTTCCAGAACGATTACTATCTTATTCCAGGTGGGTTTTTATCCGGGCAAACTGCAGATTCCAATCCATAGCTGTGTTTTTAGATTTCTCTCTATACAGCAAAAACCTACTCCTACAGATCCATAGTGGTACCCAGCAGCCTGACACATGTGGCAAACTGGCACTGCCCCTCTGCTGTCACTCAATAGGCGAGGGTAGAGACTCCAGAAATGCTCCAGTGGGGTGCCAAAGTAACAGATTATTGTTATGCACACAATTGGCATGGATTAAATGACCGTTCAGTGCCTCGCTAATTAGCAGGACTTGCACTCTGCCATGACCTGCAAGTCACTGATGTGATTTACTGTGCAATGTCTGGATGAAGTGAAGTAAATCTCTACCTAGAGATTTAAAGAGACACACTAGTGAGGTTTTAATTCAATCTTGTTATTTATTGTTAAGTATTAATACCATTAAAGACTGTTTTGGTACTGTGGTTTTGTATAGTGAGACTGCAATGCATTATTGATGCCGTTGTACCTAAAAGGAGGTAATTCTCAGGCCTTCACAGACTGGATTTAGGTGTTTAATTTCCACTGAAATTTGGAGAGAAATAGAAGAGCTGAATTACTATTTGTGCCTCTGGAAAATCTCTCAAACCTGCAACATGTTTTTCCTCTTTTCTAACACAGGCATGGGAAATTTCAGCATTCACAGAGATACCAAGGTGCAGTCTTTTAAATTCTGGACCTTTTTTTACAGTGTAAAAAGCTTTTCTATGCACTTTATGGACACACCAGCTAGAGAGGTACACTATTGTTTCTCTGAATGTGTCTCTATAGACACAATGTTATCAGCTCAGTTTTATCCCAAATCTGTATCTCTTCCTCATTGTAAGATCCAGAAACCCAGTTCTGAAATTATAGGTAGTTTTATAATTATTTTTTTAGTAACAGGTGTGGTGTTTTGCTTTACATTTAATCTGCATCATCTGTCCTATGACAATATAGGATTAATAGGGCAATTTGATATAACATTTTTCCTACCAGGACTGTAAATAGGCTATAACCTTGGGAAAGAAGTATCTATTAATAATTCTTAAAAGTAAATCATTCTCATTCTTCAAACACTTGCAGTAATTCCCCATTTGAAAAACATCACCAGAGGTCATAAATGTTTTAAAATCTTCTCAGCCTCAAACTTCTAATTCTCCCACTTCCCTACTTTAAGGCAAGTGTTGCACTCATTCCCTTCAGTGTGCAAAACCAGATTTGCTCTGCAGTTTTCATTCGCCTTTCCTTCAGCTGCAGGCCACTACGTGCAGCAAGTCGCTGCAAAAGCTATTTTTATTGACAGGTATCTCCCCCCTCTCCACATCTCCACATCCTTTCTTTTAAAGTCTAAAACGACGAAGCTGGATGGGAAAATGCTTGGCTGCTTTGTTTCAGGCCTGAGCAGTATCTTGCTTTCCCACAACAGGTAGGCAGAGGGACAGTGTGTTGCTGAATGCAGGAGACTTCGCCAGAGGCTCAAACCACCAGTTATTGCTGCTGTCTCGGGCACTGCATACTTCTACTGACCATGGCTCTTTGCCAAGCTCTAATTAAGACACTTCAGTGTGTCAGGGAGTTAACCCTCCACTGCACATATGTTCTCCAGAAGCACCAAGGTATAAGCATCTTCCTCCTAAAAATCCCCAAGCAGCTTTCCTGTTACCGGTGCTGTGCAGCCTCCAAGCCCTTAACATTTTTACCTCACCAATTCCATAAATGAAGATGAATTAATGAGGCAGTTGGCACTATAACTTTTAGCAGCATTTCTAAAAGTGAACATGCATTCTGCCTGCACTAATTTGGTGTGTATTGCCATGTGTATTTTCCTTATAAGAAAAATACCTCAATTTGTCAAAGAGCAGAAATTCCTCTTAAAAAAATAAAGCAAGAATAGGCTGTTAAAAATTCCTTACTCTACGAACAGTTTTTCATTTTATTCTTTAAGGCTGCAGAGCAACAGCAATGTTCTTATAAGGAAATGAAGAAATCTGAAGAATCCAGAGCTGCATCTTTATTTCACGAGAGATGAAACATAAACACATTTGCTGATCTATCAGTACTATCTATTGGTCTCACACAAAGAACAACTGCCACTGGTCTGAATGAGGGGAAGCTCTGACAATAGTCAGAGGAGGTAAAAGGAAACCCATGCCGAGGCTGTTTGCATCTATACTTTATTGTTCAAAAAAACCTGTTTAAGCACTGCATCCTGTCTGTACATGGAAATCTTCCCTAATGAAAAGCAATATAAGTCGCAATGTGACTGAGAGAAAAACTAAGTCAATTTCATTGTAGTAACTAGAAAAAAATCCTCTGAACCTGAATATGGGAAATGTCCACATGCAATAAAACCAACAGGAAAAAGCAAACTGTGTCAACTTCTAGAAAGCTACAAAACCAGAAACTGGAGTTGACTAGCCAGCTGCCCTCATATTGCAGAATATAAACAGCATTTGTAATGGAGCCTTTGATTACTTTGCAGAAATACAACTTTTTACAAATTTTACTGAGTCTAAACTATATAATTTGTAATCTAATCCCACTCCTTTGCTCTTATTATGTATCAGCCCCAGTGGCAGGAAAGCCAGAGTTGTCTTCTAAAGCCATGACTGATCTGATCTCGGCTGTGTACAAGTTTTCCCTTTTTGAAATTAAGTACTTTGCTTTAGACAGTATTTTAACAACTAAAATATCTGATCCTCCCTATAGCTGTGTTTCTCTAAAGCAACACTGAGTTCCTCATTTCAACACATCCAGAATCCTACATAGATTACATGAACACGCTCATAAGTTGTTTCATTATTGGATGATGCTGCACATCACCTACTGCCCTTAAGAATTTAGAGGGGTTTTTTATTTAATATGAATAATTTCAAATGTTTTGTGCTATTTTAGTTTTCTGCTGCCATAAATGCACCTTTTAAAAACCCGAAGAAAATTTTTGTAAGGAAAATGGTTAACATTCAGCTCAATAGAGTTTACAGAACCATAAAGCCATTCCTACAGGCTGTATGAAGACAAATCGTGGAAGGAGCAGTGGTGGCAGGAAAGCCTTCATCTATAAGTACATTCCTATGCTTCTCTGCCATATTTTCTGTAGAGCTGTAATCCACAAACATCATGTATAGGAAAAGGGCTGTCCCATTTGGTGCTATTGGAACATTACTTCCCATACTCAAAGGGTCTGCCCTCAAATATTTGTTTTGAAAGGTCACTTCAGTTTCCATAGAGTTCTTTTGAACTCATGGGGGCAACCTGTGCCAAGCATGCTGGATTTTTTACACATTGGTTATGATATCCTGGGGCCCTTTGTTGAAACAAGCCAACAAATTTATTGCAGAAACTTTTTTTCTTTTTAATCACACTTTACTCTCCTTCTAAGAAAAGTACACAAAATGAAGGCCATTTAGATTATGCCTATATATGCACTACATGTAAATTGCATAAATATGCATCATATTCAAGGGTGACTTTACCAGTAAGTATAACAACTTCAGAAAGAACCTCAGAGCCCCCAGTGAAGTTATTCTTCACCAAGTGCAGGCCAGAATGTTGAGTACACATATTGCATGTGCAGGTCATCAGCCTTCAGTGCCCATCCAAGAACTCTGTATTTCTGCTCTCTTATTTTGTCTAAAACCATAAAAATTTTGCCTATAATGTCTTGTTTGCTGAAGTGTGAGGCTAAACTATGTATACTATGCAAGACTTCCCTTCATTACATTTTTGTTACTACCATATTGCTCCAAATTACTGAGCACATAATAATTCCTACATCTCAGTTTTCAACTTTTCTTTCATTAAGTCAACTCTTCCTCTTTGAAAAATGTATTCTTATAACTCCTTTTGAATTACATAAAGACCTGAGAATTACAGCTGAGACATCACAGGATGCACATGACATCAAAACTGGAGTACCCAAATTAAAAGTTTGATCAGGTTTTATTTATTAGGTAAGACAGGAAAAAAGACAATTTAACCAGGAAGGTTCTTGATCTCTGTTAAGAATTCTCATTTCAAATTCAACCTGACTTTTCATGTTTGAAGTGGAACAGGTTTTCTCAGTTATAGAATTAAAGTATTTTAAGGAGTGTAAGGCATTTACAGACCTCTACAGGATAAATCTTCAGCCTCATTTATCTCCTCTACAGATCATATAGCTGAAGAGAACACTGATTTAGACAACTGAGTCCTTCAGATGACATAATTCTTTGGTATTCCCTTTACAATAAAATTAACAGTAGGTTCTGAAAAGGAAATACTCTATTTTGAATATTCATTTTTTTAAAGCAGAGAAATGGGTGAGTGGTTTAGAAGACAGAGCTACCTAAGTGAAAAACAAAAAATTCCTAAGACCATTTAGCATTTTTATGAACTTAATAGGTCTACTGGGGAATGCACAAATAGAACTTTCTACATCTTTAGAAAAAACTGTGTTGATGCAGAGGCAACAAAGAGACTATATATAATCATGGTATGGCCTAGAAATGTGCTAAGAAAATGGATTCTTTTCTTCAGCAGTAAGTATTGAAGAGCCACAGAATCAAATAATTGTGAAGATGCAATTTAACTGTCTTTTGCTGGCAGATGGACTCAGTCTTTCCCTACTGTTCTCTGCCTGAAAAACACGGTAATGCCAACACATTTCTACATACACTTGAAATATTTTTGGTTTGCACATTTTAACCTTGTTTTATTTCTTCATAAGAAACTCAGTCCATTCCCTAGAGGCCTGTAAGGAGTAGAAAAGGGTAGAAATCAAGTAAAAGTCAACCAACAAAAAAAGAAAGAAAAAGATAATTAGATAAGAGATGCTTGCACAAAGCAATTTTAGAGATCCACAGTGCAAACAGGTTCCCTTCAATCTGAGCAGACCACCTTTTCTTCCTCTCTGCTCCAGGAATGAAGAACCAGCTCTCTGATCTTTAACAGTGGACATACCTTTAAAGGAAAACATTTCACTCTCCTGGCAATTACAGTCCTCCTATAATGTTAGAAGAACATATACTGGAAGACTCCATCCACATATCTGTATCTACGTATCTGTATCATAATATGCAACACCTACTCTCCCTGTTTCGTGACAGTCCGCATTTCAACAGTGCCTCAGAATAACTGACTCCTAAGGAGCAGCACAGGGATCCAAATGCAAGGAGAGGCAGATAACCATTCTTTCCTGCGTGTGATCCCCTAAAGGAGGGATTTATCAGCTAGCTGCACTTCTCTCCCGCCCTGCACCCAGGGCTGCCCAGCCCTGACTGTGCTTCCAGCTTTGATGTGCCATGAAAGTCACCCAGGACTCTGCAACCCTCTCTCCTAATTTCTATAGTGGTTGTTATCTATCCCAGTGCTGAAAGTGGTGCAAGACAGAAAAGCAAGCTGTTTTAATAATTCTGTATGCTATGTACTGATCTTTTCCCTCTCAGTAGAAAGGGAGAGAGCAGAGGGGGATGAGAAAGAGGATGTGTCAGACTAATTTACATGCAAATACTATGCCCTCAGTTCCAAAGTACATTAAAAGAAAAAGCAGTTTCCTAAAATAATTTATGGCCAGGAATATTTTATCACCCTTATACACTTACCACTTAATTTTGAAATGCTGGCTTATTGATAATGAGGGTCTGTTATCTGGAAATCCTAGCAACTTCCTATGGGGACCAGAACCACTGTAAACTGCTTGCAAAAAAAAAATAAAAAAAAATGTGGCTGTCCGCAGAACTGTTTTGCACAACGGGATGACAGAAGTATTTTGCGGCTTCTCCTGATCTAAACCCCTAAAATAATAACTGGTTCCAGAGCCCAGCCAAGCCTGCAGCTATGGGAAAAATGTGATGCATAAGGCAGCAGAAATACCCAAGCAACTGCACTCGGACTTATTTCTGCCTATTTGGGTAAAGTATCCACCTTGTTGACCTGTCAGTCTTGCTAATCCACCTTCTATTTTCAGTTAATATCATTAAAGTTCAGCGTTTGAGAGCCTGGAGGGAGAGGCGAGCACCCCGACCCCTTTTTCCACGGGGCGGTAACCAGATGTCAATGGCTGCAGCTGTGACTACATAATTACCTGTTTGCATGAACGCGGACCGCAGTTTAGATTTAATAGGTCAGACGACAATGCAGCAAAACGCATTTAGCCCACGATTACCCCTTTTCAAACATTCTCTCGCTCGCAACTTCGACCCTGGGAACATTGCGGGCACAGACTCGGGTCAATAAGAAACATTGGCCGGCACAATGGGGCTGGCCTCAAACAGCGCTGTTGACAGACACCGGCACAAAGACGGTGAATAGAGTCCCCCTCAGTTCTCACACAGAGCGAAGAATGAGTCAGTGTACTGCCGCTTTAGTGCTCTGTTTGTACAGTNCTGCGGGACGGGGCTGCCCCCGGAGCCGAGGGATGCCGTCTCCGCCAGAAACACGGCCCTCCCGCCTCTCCCTGCCACCAGCGCCCGAGCCAAGGCTGCCGCTTCCACCGAGACGAAACGGCGAGCACGGGCTTTGGAATGACAGAAGCCCTATGTTCCTTCAAAGCGTACATCGGAGACGGTAACAACGGCGCTGTGACTTTAAATCCCCACCGCCGAGGCTCAACGGGGCTGAGAAGAGAAGGGGACAACCGCAGCTGTGTGGCTGTATTTCACACACATTTAAATTGCACTAATAACGGGTCACAGAAAATTTAACACATCCACGATATTGCAAATACATCTCTATTATTAGTTATCTATTAGCAGGAACAAAAAAAAAAATCACTTAATGCGGATTATTGCTACTATTCAAATAATGATTTTTGTCAAATTTCCCTTAGTGGAAATGGCGCTTCTATTATTTACATGCCATGCATGCGAGCACGTTTAAGAAACCAAAGCAGCCCTCTAGCACAACATCAGAAGTGTTACCTTCACCTGCTTCCTATCACAGAAACATCAAATGGCCTGGGTTGGAAGGGACCTTCAAAACTATTTAGTTCCAAACCCCCACAAGTGATCGGGGACACTATTCACTATACAGTATGCAAAATATGCAGACTTTTTTGTAAGGAGAGAAATCTTTACTTGCAAAGAGTTTCAAGGTTTTTGAATGATTAGCATGAAGTTAATAAGAGATTTAGCAATTGCTCTTTAACTCATGCACACCATACTACAGGTAAAGTCATACATAATGGAGTCAAAGAGAAAGAGCTGTTTAGTAAATTTTAAGACTGTGAATTGGTTTAAAAAAAAAAAAAAAAGAGAGAGAAAGAAGAAGAAAATTGTATTCTAAAATAAAAACTAAAAAAAAATCCCTGGATTTCCATGAATGGAACACAAAGCATATTGTCCATTTTATCACTAATAGCAAAGATAGCAATAGCATTTTCTCTACTCCTCTTACAATTTTAGTTTTTAAGCTCAAAATACTAGAATGTTATTATGTTAAGCAGCTACAGAAGACAGCTCCAGAATACTAAAAGAAAGATGTGTTTAATGNTTACAGCTTTTGTCCCCCGCCACTGTTCCACGCTCAATGGGGGCTAAAGAGCCGAGGAAGTGAAGGCGGAAGAATGGCTGGGCGCTCACCCCGGCAGGCTGCGGCGCGGAGCCGGGAGGTGCCGCTCGCTGCCGGGGCTCCCTCCCCGCTCAGCGCGCCCGGAGCCCGCGGGGCGGCAGCGGGACGGGGCTGCCCCCGGAGCCGAGGGATGCCGTCTCCGCCAGAAACACGGCCCTCCCGCCTCTCCCTGCCACCAGCGCCCGAGCCAAGGCTGCCGCTTCCACCGAGACGAAACGGCGAGCACGGGCTTTGGAATGACAGAAGCCCTATGTTCCTTCAAAGCGTACATCGGAGACGGTAACAACGGCGCTGTGACTTTAAATCCCCACCGCCGAGGCTCAACGGGGCTGAGAAGAGAAGGGGACAACCGCAGCTGTGTGGCTGTATTTCACACACATTTAAACTGCACTAATAACGGGTCACAGAAAATTTAACACATCCACGATATTGCAAATACATCTCTATTATTAGTTATCTATTAGCAGGAACAAAAAAAAAAATCACTTAATGCGGATTATTGCTACTAT